>BTPG01000001.1:75243535-75536035 GCA_036245525.1 Semisulcospira habei | reverse complement strand
AGACACACACATACATACGCACATACGGTGCTTCGCGCCAAATGTACGTTCAGCAGCGAGGTTAGCTTAACTAGACATGACGTAATTTTTATCTTGTTACTTCAATTGTTATCTAAGCCTGCCCACCTTTGACATCATGGACATGCTAATACATTCGCCCCACCGCGACCCGTCCTAAAAAGTCCCTTCTATAAATAGAAGGGACTTAATGATCACCATCAACCAGGTGGTTGAGAGCCTCGGAGCACGATCTTGTTCCTCAGCGCCTTGTTGTTTTGTCAGGAGGCTTAGCTCTGTTAGATAGTACCTTACTGACGATGCCTGTAAGCAAATTGCATGTTCACAGATTTTGTCAAGGCTTGACTACTGTAACTCTGTAATGTCAGGTATGTCGAACGATCTACTCTACAGGCTCCAGAAGATTCAAAACCACGCAGCAAGACTTGTACTGAAAAAAATCGAAGCGTGACCACATCACCCCCTTGCTTAAGCAGTTACACTGGCTTCCTGTGAAGTTCAGAATTGAATACAAAATTGCTTCCCTCGTTTTTCAGGCCTTTGATAAGACACTCCCGGCATACTTGTCCTCCAGTCTCCTTGTCTATACACCAGGCAGAGTATTGCGCTCCAGCACTGATGACAGAATATTCTAGTTGACTATCCCCAGAGTGTCCTTAAAAACCTTTGGACAGCGGGTCCGTTTCTTTCCAAGCTCCCAAAGTGTGGAATAGTCTTCCCCATGATATTCGCCATGCACCATCTTTGGCCATTTTCAGGGCTAGATTGAAAACATATTTTTTCAATCTGGCCTTTGAAAGGGATTGATCAACCCTACGTTTTCTCATCAACATGTATATGTCTGATCAGGCTCTTGCCATGTTATGTTTATTATTTTAGTATTGTGTCAGTGTGCATGAATGATTGTGTTTTTGTACGTTGTCAGTACTTTAGTTAGTTAATTTCAATTAGTTAGATTATCTAGATGTAAAGCGCTCTGAGCCTTTCTTTGTGGGGATATTGCGCTATAGAAGAATTATATATTATTATTAACCATTTACTCCTACGCACTACAGCAGGAGATGGATCGACCATGATAATTCAAGGGTAGTGCCAGATGACGGCGCCAAGCTAATCTGGCACTACCCTTGAATTATCATGGTCGATTCATCTCCTGTAATGATACATAGTCCTTAGGTGACGCTTCCATAAGTTGGGAAATTCGGCCGTATGGTTATATGGGTTAAACTGACTACCCGTCCCCAGACACGTAACGGACCCGCAGCTATTCTCTCTGCTTTGTTATCGTATTTCGTTGTCTTTTTGTTTGGACGAAAAATCTGTGTGTGACCACAGTCCCCAGCCGCGGACCTCAGAACCGAACTAGTGTCGGCCACGGGGGGGCATGACATCGACCGGCTGGAGAAGGCCATCCGAGCTTTCGAGAGGGCAGGGCTACCCGACAATGGGGATCTCACGCGGGCAAGAAACGCGCTGATTGCTTTACACGAACAAGGTACGTACGGTGATACTGGCAGTGGGTATAGAAATGCTGTTTCACTCTGTGTTGTGTATTGATGTTCAGTATTTACCTTTTTGGTCTCAATCAAAGAAGACATTTTTTTTTTCGTCGGCAGAGAACAAAAGATGTAAATGCTGCCGTTGTATGGCAATAGCCTGTATGTCTGTTTATGAGAAGAAAGAGCTTCCATTGTATAACAATGAAAATCGCGCTTTTCTTAAAAATAGACAGAATGGTTTTTGTCATATAACGGGCTCGGTATATCGTGAAACTTGAGCGAGTGAAGTCTGAGCCGCGCGTTATTGGCTATCGCGTTAATGGGCGCTAAGCCTACACAGGCCTATCAAGAGAAAAAGTTACACAGTAAAAAGAATGTCAACTGGCCGACTTCAGCCTTAGTTGGCCCGCGCACAGGCGTGCGCGGGCCAACTAAGGCTGGAGTCGGCCCGAGGACCTTTTGCGCGTTGGGGATCTCTCCTCCGGTCTCTACATCTCTTGATTAAATGTCCAAGCTTGCCTGTCAGCCTTTCACTCTAACTTTACCTCAGGCTATGTGCGGAATAGGACATCGGGGTAGCTCAGGAGGTAGAGCGTTCGACTGGCGTCCGAAAGGTCGCGGGTTCGAACCTAGTTGGGGTGAGAGTTTGTTCAGACTCTTTTCAGTGTATTTGAAACTCACCTTCGTGGTAGACAGAAGTCGTTAAGCCGTTTTTTTCCAGCGCCCTGAGCATGCTGCTGGCATGGAGTGGATGCGCATTACAAGCCATCATCATAACTTTTCAGATAGTTAAGAGTGACGTTATTGATAATATAATCCTCATCTTCTCACTGTTTTCAGCCTTGAGGGATGCTATGCAGTCACGAAATCTGGAGAAACTGGAAGCCGCTCTGCGGGCCGTCAAAGATTCCTGCGTGTATGCCCACCTGCACGGCCGGGAGATCCTGACAGAGGCCGAGGAACTGAGGAACCTGCTGAGGCGACTCAAGCTGTACCTGCACAAGATCCTGGAGCTGAAGCCTGCCACGGTGTCCGAGATCCACAGCTACAAGCGGCCCAGACCTCTCGTCCACATCGTGATGATGGCCACGTACATGCTGCTCGGAGAACGCCAGACAAAGCTAAAGGTGGGAGCAGTTCTCTTAAACCCTTGCACTACCGAGAAAAATTGAACGCCACCCAACTGCAAGAGGTATAGATCCTCATGAGCCCCCGCAGTTGCGGGGGCTCATGAGGATCTATACCTCTTGCTGGCACCACTTTGTATCCATGTTTCTTTAACGGCTGGGGGTCTTTGATGTTGAAGTATGGAACGGTATAGTATGGTTGGTATGGTATGGTATGTCTCCGAAGTGCACACATCCATTTCAAGATGCTCAAGGCGTCGCATGAACAGAAGCTAGAGCTTTGAAAACCTGCTGCTACTAAGCGCTATTTTGTGTGATAGATTCCATCCTACTATTAACTTCGGTGCATGCGATATATTTCTGTTTCCATTTCACCGGCCCTAACGGGCCTACTCTTTTTCGAATAGTGGTGATGGGATTTTTAACGTGCGCACTTGATGATTGTGCTTGCTTATGATTATGATTTGAAGTAACAATGATTTCAAAAGTACAATGTGCGTCCAATGGCGATGAAGGGGTTAATACCTTGTTATGAAAACTGCCATGGAAGCATTGTTATTAGAGACAATCAATTTGAGACAACGTATGAGACAATGGCAATGGATGCGGTCCATCTACAAAGGAAAGATATCGCAAAGAACTTGATGCTTGCTGTTTTGTAATTCACGCAGGCCTGTGTGTGTGTGTATATAATTAGGCTTCACATGTATTTTTCATCTATTGTTTGTGATTTTATTCTTTTTCTTCTTCTCGGGGAACTGGTTGGCTTTGGTGTTAGAGCTTTCTATAGAGGTGTCTGTAGTGCGTTCGACTCTCGTCCGAAAGGTCGCGAGTTCGAATCCAGCTGTGGTCAAAATTTGTTCAGACCCTTTCCGATGTAACGGCTTTAAAAATCACCTTAGTGATGGAAAAAAGACGTTAAGCTCTAAATGTTTAACGGCTTCTTTCTAACGTTTTTTTTTTAACTTAATTTTTAAAAAAATCTGCCTCCTTCCAAAAAAAAATAACAACACTTTATAATTCTGTCCCCTTCTTCTTGGACAGAAATGGGAGTACATTCAGAACTTGCTGAGAAAGACAGGCCGTGAGAGCATCATCCGAAGGATCAAGGAGTTTGACGTGGTCCAACTGAAGACGTCCCGTGTTGAGCAGGCCGAGTCTAAACTCCACACGTGCAGCAAAGACGAGGTGCGACTGACCAGCGCTGGGGCGGGCACCTTCTACGTCTGGGTAAGTGTGCCAGGCGGCTTTGGCTTTTTTCTTCTTCTTTTTTTCAGAGAAAAGTTAATACCACCCAGCTGCAAGAGGTATAGATCATCATGAGCCCCCGCTGTCGCGGGGGCTCATGAGGATCTATGCCTCTTGCTGAAACCACTTTGTATCCACGTTCTTTTGACGCCTGGGCGATCTTTGTCGTCAAATTTACAATGATTTCAAGAACACAATCCGACTAGCAGTGAAGTGGTTGGATAATGGTGGTATGTTTGCCTTAATGGGTTAACCATGAATGAGGAGTACTCAGCATAGAAAGAGGTTTTTATATCAGTTTCAGAGCTGTCTGGTTTTTCTTTTCTCCCGCCATTTTGTTTTCAGGCGATATCCTTCAAATCAAATTTATTTTTAGGTTAACATTATTGTCTTACATGCACCGACTGACTTCAAGTTAAAAATCTGACCGAAACTCGTTGCTACTATCTGAATATAAATATCTTCATAGGCGTCTTGCGCCAATGAACTTTGGGTGGTGGTGGGTGTAGGGAGGGTAAGGGAGCGTCAGGGTGAGAGAGAGGGAGGTGGAGGAAGGGGCCAGGGTAACGTGCTTCTTTGAGGCAAGCTGTTCTCCCATTCCTGCCCCTTTACATACCCCCCACCCCCACCCCCACCCCGAAATCCTATTCTATCTAGATCGAGGCACCACAAATTCTCTCCGTATAACACCCTCCCCACTGCCCCGCCGCCCCCCCCCCCAACTCCCTCACACTAGCCCCCCCCCCCAAAAAAAAAAAAAAAAAAAAAAAGGTTGAAGATAAATTCTCACGGTTAAAAAAAAGAGCAAATTTTGAGTCTGCGTGTGTTGTGTACTATAGCGAGATTCACTGCATCGTTGGTTATCCATAAATTATTGCGATCGTACTCAGTTCTTCCCAACCTAGTGCCCCTCACCCCCACCCCTACCCCTCCCCACCCACCCATCTGGCCATTACATGTAGACCATTTCCAGCAATTCAAACAGACCCACTTAAACTTGTCGCAATGAAATACACGCATTTTTACCGAAGTTTGACTAAAGTCAACCCCATGGGTGCTAAAAGAAAGCATGGTAAGTTCAGAAAACTCCCAACAACTTCAGTCGCGAGGAAAACACAGATATAAATACCGAAACAAGAGGCACAGATCTTCGTGAGCCCCCGCATGCTGCGGGGGCTCACGAAGATCTGTGCCTCTTACGGGTGCATGATTAGTAGATTCATTGTACATCTTGCAGTCTGACGGTGTTGATTGCAGTGTGAAAGTCACAACCTTTTGACGCTCACGTGAGAAGGCTGCTTGCTAAGAGCCACGGCTTAACCCAATGCGCAAAAAGCCATCAGGCCGCCATTGGCCCGCGCACAGCCGTGCGCGGACCAACGGCGGCCGACGTCGGCCCGATGGCCTTTGCGCACTGGGATATGGCTGACCTGGCGTATTTATTCTTGACGTCGTACTTTTAATCGAAAGAAAGCATTTTTCAACACAGCATGGGGTGACCTGAGAAGCACCATAATTCCCACAATGACTGAAAGACTCAGTAAATCTAAAGACAGCCCAATGTGCAGCTAAGGTCATTGGGCCGATGTCAAATGCCACCGATGGCCTTTTACGCACTGGGAACGAAGCAGAACTCCTTGCAATGCGGTGTGACAGAAAAACAAATTAACCGTGCCTTTATTCCGCACCTGGTCGGATTTAAAAGAAATTGAAACAAGAAATCAATGCGCGCTGCTTTTTTTCCGTTTCAGACAAGGAGTCAGAAGCAAGTATAATAAATTTGGATTGCTTCCGAGTTAAACCGCAATAACCCCCTAGTAATATGCAGATGATGACCAGTGTGGTGGATGACAAAAGTTAGAGATAATATGCTTAGAATTCAGAGGCATGCACAGTCCCGCCAAACTACATTAACCCTGTTACGTGGTGGTGTTGTAGTCGAAGTATGATAAACACACCAGACACACACACGTAGAGTTCTTTAAAATAAACCTCGTTCAGCTGCAATCCGTCACACGTGGCTTAAGGATGTAGACAATACTGGAGTAACAGTTCCAACAATATTTAATTCAGCGATGCGATATCCACACAGTAATGCACTTTCAAATGCACAAACTACTGATACAAAGTCTCTTCTGCAATGTCCACACTGCGACACAAAGTCTCTCATACACAGCGTCTCTCCCAATAAACTACGTGTCTCTACAACTGACAAAGCAAGACAATGTACGAATGGGCTTTCCTAGCGCCCTCATTATATATACTACAAAATTCTGGAATCGTCTACGGAAATCATACAACTCAACCAATCAGAACGAAACACGCAGCCGAAGCTCATTAACATGAACTTTCCAGAAAGACTATAACAGGCTACAAAAACTCGGCTGCTCACTTCAGCTCTAAATTCTAACGTATAATTAAGTCACATAAAAGTATGGTATCCCTATCACCACGTTCTATGATAGCTCAAAAAGGTACGAGAACATTCCCAAAACAAAAATAAAGGCTGCTCAGTTCACGCGCACAGGAAAACAAAAAGTAGCGAAAAATGTAGCGAAGTGTTGCCAACTACCCGACGTGACATGTACGAGGCCACTAGACAGTGCGATCCCTCCAGAACGCACCGGACTAAACACAACAGAACGAAAACGGCTCTACTCACGAACAAAAAAAAAAATCTTACTAAAAAGGCACGTGAATCGTAACCGTGATAGCTCAAATAAACATCGGATCGTTACTTACGATCAACACACGCTCGCTCTCAAAGGATAACACAACCACAATCGTAACAAACACAAAACACTACTTAACTGCAACCCACCCATTTGCGTATTAGGATTCCTTCCACTGTCGTCTTCAGTCATGTTCCACCCCATCTCTCTCTCTCTCTCTCTCTCCCCTCACCTCACCCCCACCCCCTGAAAATGAAAAGAGATTCCTGATACCTTTTGCTCATTAGACAGTGAGCAGTTGGAATGGGATGGTTGGAATACACAGATGGTATGTTGGCGAAAGCCGCTATTACAGTGGCTGGCGCAGGACTAAGCTCACTCATGCAACTGAGCATAGCTGTCTATATGGCCTAAGCCAGTATGCCCATTTTAGAGAAAAGCGATATTTCCATTGTGTAACAATGACAGATTTGCTTTTGTTAAAAAACGACATATTGGCATATGCCATATACGGGCATAAGTATAAAATTCTAGTCGCGGGTCCCAGTTAATCCATTTGAGACGTGCCGCATACGGATACGCGGCAAAAAGCCTCGTATCCGTGTGCGCCACGCCTCGAATGAGTGAAACAAATCGAACATCGCCGACAATCATCATAAAGTTAATGGTGGCAATTCTGATTGTTGATCTTTTCTTTCAGAGTGAGAACATCATCAAAGAAGGAAAGAGTTCAAAAGAAGGCTCGAGGGAACGACTGCACGAAGACCGGCATTGAACAGAGGCCGTTGGATCCATCCTTTGTATTTGACGTCAAAGATGGGTCAGCATTATGACGTCAGAAACAGATGACGCCAGCTGTCCTTCTGACGTCATCACCTACGACGACAGAGACAGTAATCACACAAATAGTCTTTATCACTGACGTCCGTCACACAGATATCATCGCTCACAAATATTAGTGAGCATTATCTGCGAGTCTTGTTTCTGACTGATTGACTTTTCTTTGTGTAAAATCAAAGTCAGTACCAGAAAACGGACTATTTGCACGTAAAACACTGATGTACAGTTCATGTAAATTACGTAGCGTGCCATCCGTCCATTCAGTCGATCCATTTTTTTTTTCCAAGTCAGTCACATTTGGCAAAATGTTAACAGACGGACCAGTTTTGTATACATAATCCTAAAGTTATGGCGCCCAACGTCAGAGAAACGGTCATAAACACTCGTGGTTGTCTCTCTCGATTCAGAACTAGACAACTGGTGTGCTGTCAGTTTGCGAGGGAGACAACTTCCGTGTGCAGTCAAGACACGACTTGGTACGTGCTATCAAGTTGTTGACCCATTCGTCAGTCAACCCGTCCGCCAGTCTCAGTCTTTCCCAAAGGTGCTCTTGTCTCCACCTTATACGTTACGATTTCTTCGCGTGAAGTGGCGCGTGCACAGGCATTGCTCACAGCATTGCAGGAACTGCCGCCCTTAGGCCTACCCCATTACATCCTGAGGCCGACTTTTTAAAAGTTGCTTATAGTCCAATTGTGATGAAGCTCTATGCTTGTGCATAGTGCTCGCACAATAGGATTAGTACGGTACGGTTTTTGTTAACGGTTTGTTTGTGCCGAAAGTCCGTGTTGGACTAGACGTACGTGAAATTTGTAAGACATGGTTAGCACGGGTTTTTTTTAGTGAGTTCTGTTAGTGCGTTCTAGGCGGAAGCTGTGACTGTCAGAGGTCTAGTTTGGTTATTGCGGGCTGTCTTGTCGTATGGAACGGTTGTGTTCGAGTTACCTAGCCCGCATTCCCTGACTCTGAAGCCTAGATTTCAGGTATGTTTCTATAAACTTAGTATTGATAGTTGTTTAGTTAAAGACAGTATGCGTGGTAAGATTAATGTGGTTGTATAGCGGTGTTCCGGTTTGGTTTAGTATAGTATGTTTAGAATTCGGTGAAGTAACCGGTGTTTCAGTATACAGTTGTTTACCGAGTTAGATGACTAAAGGAATATGAAGTGTGTATGTCTAAACCGCTATGAAGATAGTACGTGTTTGGTTAAGCATAGTCTTTTCCAGGGTATAGAGTAATGTATAGCAAGAGTGTCAGTTAGGCTATAGTCTGTTTCAAGATAGTGACAGAAATGGGGGTGATACGAAGATAGTTTATGAAGCACGTGTGTGTGTGTGTGTGTGTGTGTGTGAATGAACGTGTGAGTTATTTGTATCAGCCAGGTTACGTGACGTTTCTCATTGATCCAATATGTTGTGTGTTTAGCAAGTGTTACGTTGGGACTTTTGTCTATGCAGAGTTCTTGTAACTAGAGTGGAAGACGGACGCCGAGACGTCGAGTCGCAGGAGTGGACCTACGTGAGGTCATCCCTCCAGCTCTTCTGAGTGATTCTGACTGGGACCAAGACACCCAAGTCCAAGTGAGAACTGAGTACCGTACGAGAACGAGGACGTCCGTGCCCAAAGAGACAGGACGGCAATACGCGTACGACGAAGGACTTTCACGCCTAGACGTGAGAAGGACCAACGTAACCAGGCAACAACATCAAACAGGTTGGAGACATTGAGAGACTAAAACCTAGCCTGGCAAAGATACTGTGATTTGAGTGTGTGATAGAGAGCCTTGTATATATAGTTTGATAGTCTTTAAAGCGTTTTCTTTTCTTTTATAGTGTATAAAGGTTACTTTAGAAAGGGAGCCCGTGTGTTGTGTTTTACCGCATGAATGCGCCCGTCTGAGTCAGTGGCGGTGTATGCGTCTGTTGCGTGAGAGTCTGTGCGTACGACTGTGGGCAAGTCTGCGTGCGTTACACCAATGAAGGGCTGCATTACAGATTAGGAGATAGATCGACCGTTTTAGTTCAATCGCATGGTGCCAGAATAGCTTGGCGTCTGAGGCGTAATGTTTCACTTTTTCTCTGTGTATCACTTTTTAAAAGCTGCCTGATTGTCCTATGAAGGCTACATTACAGACTGCTAGGAGTCGAGACAGGTCAACCATTTTAGTTCAAGGGTGGTGCCAGAATAGATTGGCGCCTCAGGCGCCAAGCTATTCTGACACCACCCTTGAACTATCATAGTCAAATTTATTTCAAGCAATGATGAAAATAATGTGCTCACAGACAAGTTTCATGTATTGTGAATTTGCACAAGAGCGCGCGAGTTCACGCGAAGAAACCGGCGTACATATCTGATCATGGACATTGCACTACCGTATTACATCGATGGGATACGAGCGCCTTTGGTCTGTTCTCCGCTTCATGAACATTGCATCGTATTACATCGATGGAACGCGGGCGCCTTTGGTCTTTTCTCTGCATCATAAACATTGCACCGTATTACATCAATGGGACACGGGCGCCTTTGGTCTTTTCTCTGCATCATGAACATTGCACCGTGTTACATCAAAGGGACATGAGCACCTTTGTTTTTTTCTCTGCACCATGAACAGTGCACCGTATTGCATTAATGGGACAAGGGCGCCTTTGGTCTTTTCTCTGCATCATGAACATTGCACCGAATTACATCAAAGGGACTCGAGTGCCTTTGTTGTTGTTTTTTTCTCTGCATCATGAACAGTGCACCGTATTACATCAATGGGACACGGGCGCCCTTTGGTCTTTTTTTCTGCAAGAGGCGTAGATTCACGCAAGTCCCTGAAGTCGCACGGGCTCATGATGACTTCAGTCTATACCTCTGCAGTGCTTATTACCATTATCTGATCCTGCTGTCCCTTAAGGGATGTCTTAATTGAGCGTGTGTTGTGTACTATAGCGACATTCACTGTCATTCGGAATACACCAGTGTGTGAAATAAGTTTCGCTAAAATAGTTCAAAGGTAGTGCCAGAATACTTGGCGCCTCTAGGCGCCAAGCTGCAAGCTATTCTGGCACCACCCTTGAATAAAACCATTGGTCTATATCCTTATCTGTAAGTACTATAATGTTGCTTGCATATGGCAGTGCCAGTACAAAATTGAAGCTTTTAGCCTCAGTATGATATTGGTTAAATGGAAGATGTCTTTGATCTGTGGTCACGTCTTACGCTAGATGTGTTAAGCTTGTTAGTTTATATACAAATTGTTACTTTTAATTTTATGTGCCATGCCAAGTTTCTTTATCTGTTATCCCTTTGGCTATCAGGGGCCCTTTCGGTCGCGGTGATTCGTGCAGCCCCGGAATCACCGCGACCAAAAGCGCGGCTACCGACAGCCAAAGGGTTAAATATTACCAAGTTTCTCGGCTGTGATAATAAAAACAAGTTATGTTACTGCATCTTGGATGCCTTTACACATCAGGATAGAGGTCAAATGTCATAGTCTCAGCCTAACTACGGAACTGAATGATCGTGACGTGCTTTGATCAATACGGTAATCTCCTTGCAGACCTGTCTAAGGACTAGGGGCCAGGTTCATGAGTGAGCTTAGTCCTGCGCTATCCACTAAGCAAGGTGCTCCGCTACAGCGGAGCACCTTGCTTAGTGGCTGGCTCAGGACCAAGCTAACTCACGCAACTGGCCCCAGGTCTGTAACACGTGTATGAAACACGTGACTTCAATGATTGACCAGAATGCTAGAGGGTTTTTACGTACTATTTAAAAAAAAAAAAAAAAAAAAAAGCAAAAAAAAAAAGCACGTCACTTCCTTAGAGCTGTGCGGGAACGAAGAATACTTTACGCAGGCAAAGTTTGTCAATAATTAACAGTACAGACAGAATTCGATAACATGTCCTCGGCCCAAGTAGGTCGACTGCTTCATCAAATGTGTTGAACTTAAAGAGAACAATGCTGGAAGATGGTGGCGCGTTGAGAAGGAATGACGTGGTGCTTGTCAGTTGAAATTATATAGTTATCACAATTAAACCAAGAGCTAGACCGACCGACCGTGCACCCCCACCCCTTCAAGGATTTTATGAAACAGTATCTCACGACGTAATAAGAAACATTTTGGAGCCAGTCTAATCACAGGGGCCTGACGATAGTGCTTTGACTAAACTGATGCAAATCCGCTGCGCTAAAAAACGGGTGTGCGCTACCGCATCTAGTTCAATTCATATTATGAATGAGCTAGATGCGGTAGCGCAGCGGATTTGCATTTAGTCAAAGCACGATCGTCAGGCCCGTATGAGCCTAACGTATTACTAATTCATTACTGGGCTGGGGAGGATCGGTAGGTCGGTCTGGCTCTTGGACTAGGATGTTAGGCGACTTGCTTGTGTTATTGTTTTCGTGCGAAAATCAGGCTCCCTGCAATAGCAGACCACACGGTGTATTATGTATATAAAAACAACTACAACAACAGCATAGAGGTAACTTTAAAGATAGATTTTCATGAGCCCCATGTCTGTGGGGGCTAATAAGGATCATAAATCTTGCAGATATTTGGAGTTGTTCTTGTACCCATATTTGTCCGACCTGGTTCTTATTTACACGCCTTCAAGATCCCTCCGTTCATCATCAGACACGCGTATTTTCAGGGTTCCTAGGCGAAAGAAGTCTAGCCAGGGCCAGCGTGCCTTTTCTTATTTCGGTCCAGTCACCTGGAACGACCTTCCAGCTCATGTCAGACATGCTCCAACTCTGCTTTCAAATCGCTATCTGTTTTCTTATGCGTATAGTTGGATGCTTTTTCAGTGCGTTAGCAATCTTTGGCAGTAACTGTTCCTGTAACGGTGTGTGTGTATGTGCGAGTGTGAGCTTTTGATATGTGTCACTCTAGTTTTTGTAACATTTATTGTAGCGTTTTCTTTCTTGTACTTTTATTCTGTGATTTTTGATCTTGTAAAGCGCTTGGAGCACCATTCATTTGGAGGTTAAGCGCTATATAAATGTACATTATTATTATTATTATTATTATTATTATTATTACATTTTGATTCCAGCGCGTATTTTGCCGTGGATATAAACTGTGATTCACGATATTTGACGAAAACTGCCAACCTTGGATTTAGCGAGGAAAGCACGGAACAGCTAAAAATAGTTCATCACGGCCGAGCCGGGAATCCGCTCGGTATGAATCCTAAGCCTCCCTGCTGACCTGTCTAACCCTTTTCATCCTGATACACTATTGCATGAAATTAATTTGACTATGATAGTTCAAGGGTGGTGCCAGAATAGCTTGGCACCTAAGGCGCCAAGCTATTCTGGCACAACCCTTGACGAGAACTAAAATGGTTAATCTATCTACTAATCTGTAATCTGGTCTCCATAAGACAAGAAGCAATTTACACAAAACCAGCTTCAGGATGTAATGGGTTAAGGACTGGCACGGTTATTTCGAAGCGAACAAAGTAGGTTATGATCAGTCAAGCCGGGGTCACGACTGACCAGTTTAAAGCTGAGGTGCAATGAGAAAAACCCGCCCAGCGCGTGTTTTAAAAAGACTCTACAGGACCCAGCTTGGGCCCTGCCCCTAAGTGGGTCAAATCGGTTCGTAACACAGTTGACGGAGTTGGCAACTGCGTATCCCGAGCTTGCAAAACTCTCGGAAAACGACAGACCACTTCCTGTTGCACGGAAAACATCGCGATTAGCAGATCGGACAACAGCAGACGATTCTGTGACACTTTGAAACTGACCAACAGCCACGGATTTTACGCGTTGGGGACTATGATGGCAGAATGTACGGCTGTACATGCTGTAAGTATGACTCCTGACACTTTGTAGTTGTGAACGAATTTTTTCAACACGTACCTCCAGTCCAATATAGGCTAATATAAATAAATAAAGAAGCATTGTGATGTACAACCAACACAGTAAATTGGATGAGAGAGAGAGAGAGAGAGAGAGAGAGAGAGAGAGAGAGAGAGAGAGAGAGAGAGAGAGAGAGAGAATCGACTGTTTACATAGATGCCAAAAGATACAAGGCCATGGGTCGAGCTGAATTTTAGTAGCTGCCCTTCGTATGGAGAATTTTTTCGCTGTAGGCCACTCCAGATGAAAAGATATAATAACAAACACAAAACGACAAATAACCCCTCCTTCCTCACCCTTCCGATATCGAATAAAGCTTCAGGCTGTGCTGTGTAACTTACGGATAGCTCGGCCTGGTCCATATCCAGTGTGCGTCCAGGCAAGACACAAATGGCCTGCTCTGTCCGTCGGGTGGTCGAGTGTCGTCTGCTACTGTTGCTGTCAGTAGAAATATCGCTGGTTTAGATCAGTGATCGCGGTTCCCACTCCGCGCTGCATACAGGAAGTGGCCTGTCTTTTTCACGGGAGTTTTGCCAGCACGACAAACGCAGTTGAAAACTGAGTCAACTGAGTTCCAAACCGGTTTGCCGAAGTTAGCCGAACGTTCACGACAGGGCCCTCGCTGGGTCCTGCAAAGTTTTTTAAAAACACGTGCGGGGCGGAGTTTTTTGACTGTTTCTCAGCTTTAACGTGGAAAGTTTGGCAGAGAGGAGGGAACTTGAGGAAGACAATCCGAATCAGTAAGTATGATTTGAAACACCGCAGAAATACTTGACAACCGCTGGTTTCCTCAGCCAGGCCACTAGGCCGTACAGTTTTCTTCTCAGTGTATGTGCAAAAAGACCACGAGGCCGACGTTTTTACTAACGTCGGTCTGATGCCCTTTTTTGGGGCAGTGGGACTGATACGGCGCAGGCCTAGCAATAGTCGATGGTCATATTGTCACCGCCGACCTTGAGCATAAGTTGATCAGACACACTTGTAGTCTGTTCTCTCTCTCTTCGATTGCGGTCAGTGTAGCCCCATCTGCGCCAAACGTGCCACGCCAAAGTGTCCCTAAGTCTGAGTCGATCTAGTGGATGCCAAAGTGACCCGGTCCGGGTTGGCTAATAGACGTTGTTCGGAAATCAGAAGTAGGTCAAATCTGCACGTGTGTTTCGACGAAGAAAAAAGTGGATTAAAAGCATGGATTAAACAGGCGAGATCGCGTGTCCGGGCTTTTAATCCACGTTTTGGGTCGAAATACATATAATTTTTACCTGCTTCTGATTTCCTGAAATCATCTGTTTGGTCCTAATTTATTTCAAATTTAGTTATAGTATAGCCACTACCCTCAAGAGATCATGCTGACGACCTACTTAAAAGTTGAGCGCTGACCTGCATCACTGATGCTGAAACTATGACAAGCTATGCACAGATCAGACGCTTTGCAAGACCAACTATTGAACATTCAACATGGAGAGCGCGAGGTTTACAGGAATTAAGATGTCTTTGTTTTTGAGTGGGGTTCAATCAGGGTATATTTCTCTCTCGATTTTTCGGCCCCTGGAAGCAAGGTCTAGTGCCGGGGAGGCCTTTTGTGTCAGGTTGAAGGTCCCAAACAAGAAGTTGGAACCCCCCTCTCGATGTAACTGATCCGCCCCTGATAAGTTAGCACTCTTCTAGGTTGGTGGTCATCTTTTATGTAGAGACTCGAGACAAGCTTTGCTCATGCTCAAACGGACTGTACTGGTACACTATAGGCGGACTAATAGCCTACTTTGATAGCTTCGAAATAATCGTGCCATTTCTTCGCTTACTAAACGACAAATGACGTTGGTGGAAATTAACCTTTTACATTATCCTGGAAGTCAGTGCGCAGCATTTTTTAAACGCGAATTGTTCATAACGTCTGAACGTCTGAAATAATTATTATAATAGCAAGGAACCTGTCATAGTGAACAAATAAATAGTTTGTAATGAGGTTAACCAGGCTAGGACCCCGCCACGTCCGCTGTAACCTACTTTGTTCGTTTCGACTTAAAATAACTGTGCCATTTCTCTGCTTAAGCGGAGACATGGCACGGTTATTTCGAAGCGAACAAATTAGGCTAGAAAACCCTCTAGCATTCTGGCCAATCATTGAAGTCACGTGTTTCAGAGTTTTACAGATCTACTGAGTCCTCAGACAAGTCTGCGTGGAGACTAGCCGACTCGGAAGTAAGAGCCTGGAGTGGGTTGCATGTAGCGTGCTTAAATATAGTGTGTTAAGCTCGCTGACTTAAGGTCTTTCTTGCTTAGTAAAGCTCTTGCTTAGTGCGCGAGTGTTTTCTGTTGCATGGAGCGACTTAGCGACGTGCGTAGCTCCGAACGAGTTCTTAGCGAGCGGGGATAGGTTATTTATAGCTTATGGTGGGGTTCTCCCCTACGTCATCATAGATTGTAGAAATCGGCCAATAAAAACGCACGGTTTTCGTTTCTTCTGACCTAACGGAAACGAAGTAGACAAAACGCCGGTGAAATGGCGGCGATGGAAAACAAGAAGTCAAGAGAGAAAGAATGGCAAATTTTTCGTGCAGGCAACCCTGCTTGTCAATCTAATGTAGACGTACATTAGTTAAGGAGTACCATGTAGGCTCCCATAGTATGAGGATCTATGTCTCAAGTCTAATGTGGATGTACATTAGTTAAGGACTACCGTGTAGTAGGCTCCCATAGTATGAGGATCTATGTTTCTCTGACAACGGCTGGTGTTGGGTTATACCCATCGGTGTGCAGGGTCAGTTGAATCAGTTATGCAGACTCCTCACCGATAATTCCCAGATGTCCGTGAGACTAGGCTGGGTGGGGGGTCCGTGCGTTCCCACGTACATTTCGTGTTCCTCCTTCTCTATCCTAGATGGAAGGCTGTTTCTGCCACAAGGTTTAAGAGAGTGAATCACATTTCCGTTCTCGCGTTAACACGGCAGCTAAGAACTCTTCCTCAGCTAAGCACGCCGCTACGCACGGGGGGGGGACCGTCCTTAGAATTAAGCACGCCACTAAGCTCGCTCCAGCAGATAAGCACGCTCATGCAACGCACATTTTCAGCTAAGCTTGTGAGCCCCTGGTCGTCCGCTACGCCGGCGAAACCGATTGTGATAGCGCCGTTGTTAATTTAGCGGCATGACATTCATCGTCATATATTCTTTACACATATATATCCGTCCACGGAATGTCGCAAACTCGGCCCGAGCGAGTGCACACTGCAGGCTGAATTTGTGCCGACCTAATCTCGCTTGCGGCTGCCCAGTGCCGGGTAGACATCAGTTTCAGTTGTTACTATGACTTGTTAATCAAATAAATGACAATGAAACTGTGTTGAAGTTGTCAACGAGAGAGAGAGACTGAGAGAGAGAGAGAGAGAGAGAGAGAGAGAGAGAGAGAGAGAGAGAGAGAGAGAGAGAGAGAGAACTGGTTTATTGCTTTAGGCTTCAGCCCCTCGGCAAAATACAGCGACGAGAATCACAATAACAACAGAAAACGACAGGGGAGGGGTTGGGGGTATAAAGGGGATTTGGGGTGGAGTTAGGGAAAGGGTGGGGGTTTGCAATGACATGGAATCCATGTCATTAAAGTTCAAAGTTCAATTCGTCGGTTCATGAATACGCGACATGATGGGTCCTGTGAATACAGCGTCCTAGAATCTCGTACAGGCAGAAAGCACTGTCATGTCACTTGTCCGGGAGAAAGAAATGGCAACTGATTAATCTGATCAAAAACCTTTCTGTGCATGCTAATGTTCAGCAAGACTGGCTTGCCCTAATCCTGTAATCCTGGCCAAGGCAAGCAAGTCTTGTTGTATACGTTCAATGTCCTGTTTATACTCATTGTCACTGACAGCCGGCAGAAGACCAAGAGCAAACACCATCTCCAAAACTCCGCCGGTCACTGAGTCACACTTGACTTCATAACACACAGTCCCTGAGATACGAGTGTCGTACATAAGCACAAAATCGTCACTTTCGGCCACTAAATAGTTCTTTCCATTCTTTGCGTGGGAAACTACCTTCTTTAGTCCTTGGTTCCTCGATGTGTCCATTCCCCCACCCGGGTCTGCCCTGGGGGACTTGGGTGGGGTTAGGTACTTTTTAGTTCCCAGGGTCACCCTGGTCAGCCCCACAGGGTGAGTTTTTCTCTCTATTCTGGGGCATGTGTTTCTGTCTACCCGAGGTCCATTCACCTGTATTTGCCTTTTTAAAACTCTCCCTACTGTCTGCACTGCCTGTAGCTCTTGATATTGGATGTGTGTTGCTAAATGGTCTTAGCTTTATTTAGGCCACCCCACCCGGGTCTGCCCTGGGGGACTTGGGTGGAGTTAGGTACTTTTTAGTTCCCGGGGTCACCCTGGTCAGCCCCACAGGGTGGGTTTTTCTCTCTGTTCTGGGGCATGTGTTTCTGTCTACCCGGGGTCCATTCACCTGTGTTTGCCTTTTTAAAACTCTCCCTGCTGTCTGCGCTGCCTGTAGCTCTTGATATTGGATGTGTGTTGCTGGGTGGTCTTAGCTTTATTTAGCCCCATGTGTTGGGTTTGTTTAGCGTATTGGACCGGCTGGCGACATACATTCAATGTTCTGTTTAGTGTTTTTTTTTTCACAGGCAGTGCAGGCGCGTCCTGAGAGGGCCTTGTTGCTGTCGGGACGTTGGGCGGTGTACAGTCAGTCAGTCATTTATTTAGGCCCCATGTGTTAGGTTTATTTAATGTATTGGACCGGCTGGCGACATACATTCAATGTTCTGTTTAGTTGTTTTTTTTTCACAAGCAGTGCAGGCACGTCCTGAGAAAGCCTTGTTGCTGTCGGGACGTTAAGCAATGTACAATCAATCAATCAATCGATGTGTCCATTAGTTTATGTTTTCGGTTGACTCGGTCTGCGAGGTGACAAACGTGTACACTTGTTTGGGGTCAAAGCCACCGTGACTCTGCATCTCAGATTTCTGTGTCACACACTGATGCCCGTTTCAGGTTTAGCACAGTTAATATTGTCAACATCAGCGGTGCATGCGTGCACTGTCTCTGTTGGTGCTCCAGTTTTCATGTGTACTGTGATCTCGTGCGGCTCAGCTAACGGCGCTGTTGTTGCACGTGCTGCATGGTCACTACACGGTGTGTTGACTGGCTGGGTGATGGTTCTCGTGTACTGTAGTGTATTGTCATTTCCACATTCTTGACAAGTTGTAATTATCAGTGTCAGTGTACACCTCACTTTCTTTCACGTTCGTGTTATCTAATAAACTGTCACTACTATGCAAACTGCCCACCTTGTTTCTGGCCCGTGCCCTCCGTAAATCTCTACGCACTTGTGACGGTGGTTTTCGTCGCCAGTAGCCGGTCGGTGTAATGTCGGTTTGCTGTTGGTCCCTGTCCGCTGAACACAGCCGTAGTACAAACACCAGGTTAGTCCCTTCCCCGGTCAGTTTCCATGACGTGGTGTGATGGCTGGACAGTACAGACTGCATGACAGCTTCTGCAGCTAAGGGGAGTCCGGTGACGGGCATCAGGATTTGACGTTGTTTGACAGCAAAATATATCTCAATTTCTGGACGCCAGAAATTAAGTGTCGCCACCTTGCCAAGGGCAAGCAACTCCCCGAGAGAGAGAGAGAGAGAGAGAGAGAGAGAGAGAGAGAGAGAGAGAGAGAGAGAGAGAGAGAGAGAGAGAGAGAGAGCCGACACGGAGACTGAGTGGTGTAGGAAGACATATTTTCATTGGGGGGGGGGGGGGAGACTTTCATCCAACATTCAAGATCTATATCTGACCGGGGGTGGGGGGGTGGGGACGTTAAACGTTTAAGGCATGGCTTACCGTCCTTTGCCCACCACAAAGGTGATTTCAAAAACGGGGCACCGAAAAGAGGTCTGTACAAATTTTGACCTCACCTGGGTTCGAACCCACGACCTTTCGGACAAGAGTCGAACGCATAACCACCGAGACACCCAGCTCCTGCCGGAGGGAAGCCCCCACCCGGGTCTACCCTGGGGGACTTGGGTGGAGTTAATTACTTTTTAGTTCCCAGGGTCACCCTGGTCAGCCCCACAGGGTAGGTTTTTCCCTCTATTCCGGGGCACGTGTTTCTGTCTACCCTTGGTCCATTCAGGCACCTGTATTTTCCTTTTTTAAACTCTCCCTACTGTCTCCGCTGCCTGTAGCTCTTGATATTGGATGTGTGTTGCGAAATGGTCTTAGGTTTATTTAGCGTATGAACCGGCTGGCGACATACATTCAATATTCTCCGCTTTAGTTTGTTTTTTTCACAAGCAGTGCAGGCACGTCCTGAGAAAGTCTTGTTGCTGTCGGGACGTTAAGCAATGTACAACCAACCAACCAACCGGAGGGGAGGGGGGGGGGGGAGGCCCCAACCGACATTCCAACCTCCGAAATCTTAACTACAACCCCTAGCAGCAGGGCCTAAGTCAAGTTTTTCAATGGCGACAGTGTCTACGAATACAAGACTCGGTGACGCACTTTCAAATTGAAACCGGCCACCGAAGCTGAAATGTGTCAAGTTTATGGGAAAATAACGTTCCCACCCAACGGGGAAGTAAATCCAATGCAGAATCGAAAACAAAGCAGACGTCAGGATTTCTGTCTCTTTAGAAATTTAGATATCCGCCGATCTGTGCAGACAGTGAAATTTATACATGTACTTGGATTCGTCGACTGTTGGTCAGAAAACATCAAGGTGTCGGTAAATGCTTGGTGCCGTCACTTTACTGGAGATAGCAACGGTATGACAGATGTCAGAGCATTATTTTTTTTTCTTTCTAGAATCCGCTTTCAAATGTGAACTAAGGTCCTGGATTAGTCTATTATTTATATTTGAAGTGACTATGATAGGCCCTCAAAAATGGCTGAAATTTGGGTGCTTGGACTCGGAAAAAGTGCACTTTCAACTTGTCCGGACCGTGGCTGTATCGGCAGTTGCAGGAGATGGATTGACCATGATAATTAAAGGGTAGTGCCAGATTAGCTTGGCGCCAAGCTAATCTGGCACTGCCCTTGAATTATGGTCGATCCATATTCAGCCGTAGTACGTCTGAGCTACTTAAAATTAGAGGGCTGTTGAGCATGACATTGTTATGGGAGGCGAATTAAAGTATGTGTTTAGGTATGTGATAAAACTGGGTTGCTTCCCGTATACTTCCGATAGACGCGGGGCTTAACCTTCTGACTGGGTCTAGTATCGCTTGTTCATCAAGGCTCAGTGTAGTGGTTAGCGGTGTTCTCGGACCGATATGGTCGTAGTTAACACGCGCGCGGCAGTGACCAATATCGGCCGAGAACATTTTGCTAACTGGGTGGCCCGGAGGTAAGCCATGTTCGAAGAGCATTTATACAGTGTATAGAGGTGTAAAAAAAAAAAAAAAAGTTACAGTGTATCTAGGGTCTTTAAGCCAATTGTGGGAGAGACTGAGGTCGCTAAGATAGCCCTAGGGTCAAGCCTAGTTTGGTGTCCGAGTATCTGAAAGCAAAACTATTCTAGCAATGCTCTTCCCGTCCCATGTATCCTTCCCGCAACACGGACCCATTCTGCCCGCTCCCCCCACCCCCCTTAGTCTCTGTGTCAATTCACAAACGATTTGACCCACGTCTTTGAATAAGCAGACACTTTATAGATACACTGTTGACGGTTTCCGATTAGAACTAACATCAAAAGTAAACTTCCAATCAGACCATAACAATTTTGGGAACAAAACTCTGTTGGTACATAAGTCAAGTTATTATTGAGAGATTGGATTATATCATTGCATAGGCCTCGTGGATCATACTTGACTTTTTTGCCCCGGCTGGAGCCATGACCCCGGAGTAATGAAAAATCCTCAAAATTTACCCCGATTTTCAAGGCTCCTTTGCGGACGATCTACGAGCTTCAGACAGGTCCAGTATGGCTTTTACAACTCGTCTAGGTCCCACCAACTCAATTCCAAAAACTTTTGCCTCAGGTATTGAGGTATCTGGTTTTTTTCCCTGGGGAGAAAAAAACAAAACAAACAACTTTACAACGAACAAAAGTGACCAAAATGACACACTTTCAAGCTCATTTGTGGGCTATCTAGGAGACCTAGACAGGTGAAATTGGACTCTTTGGACAAGTCTGGGCATGACAACTCAATTCCTTCCGTTTTAGGCTGCTACTAGCTTACACCTTTGTGGACGATCTAAGAGCTTCAGACACGCCCAGTGTGGCTTTTTCAACTCGTCTGAGTCCCACCAACTCGATTCCATCAACTTTTTTTTTTTTTTTTTTTTTTTTTTTTTTTTTTTTTTTTTTTGCGTCACTACGGAACCTTCAAGCCGGCTAACTATAGGGCGATCGAAAATTACGCATCGACTAAAGTTACATGTTACTATAAATAGACTTATGACTTTATAACGATGGGATGAACCATAACCCACAAAGTCCTTTCTATATGAGAGCTGTCCTCGCTGTCATTGATCTCTACCTTGTGTCTTTGACCTGATTCTGATGTTGAATTATCACCTATTGAAAAAGTCTCGCAGATCTGCCAATACGTCAGTGAGTTCTATAAGGGGCGCAGGACATACGCGTCATTGATTTGTCAAACGTCATTTGTCATGACGTAATTTTTAGTTTGTACGTAATGTTATATTTTACGTGATATGAGTTTTACTTTCGCTTCATAGGCTTGAGAAAATGGTGACAAAACTAGAACTTCACCCTACAATTGTAGTCTTGCTATAATTTGTGTGAAAGCAGGTTGACTTTACCTAGCTACATGATATCCTAAGTACACGGGTTACCTGCATGCTCTTCTGAAAGCGCGTCGATGTGTGTGTGCGTGTCAGTGCACGCATGCGCGCGCGCTCCAAACCCCATCTCCAAGAGGCATAGATCCTCATGCGCCTAGAGGGCGCATGAGGATCTATTCCTCATGGAGATGCGCGCATGTTTGAGAGAGAGAGAGAGAGAGAGAGAGAGAGAGAGAGAGAGAGAGCCGCGCGCGAGAGACTGAGAATGACGTCACATTTAGAGTACTGTCAGTGTCTGCGTGGTGACGGAGTCACACAGTTGCCTCTTTTACGTCACCGCCACTGTCTGACTTTCTCTAGAAGTAAAGGTTGTTTTTTTTTTAGTATTTTAATTATTTTCTGAAAAGAATTAATTTTTACTAAAGAAGTTGAAAGGATACAAAGCTGGCTAACAAACTCATCTGTCTTTCTCCAAACTAGCTATATGCAAAAGTTCAAGTAAATATGACAAAAATTACACTCTAACCTGGGTCAACCGACTTCCTATAAAAGGTTGTTTATGTCTTCTATGAGACATTCGATTACAATATGCTCGGAGGCGCTCTCTTAGCCACCCACTTAAGAAAGTATTTCGCCAAGTTTCAAGCTTGTGTGTACAGAAATATCGGAGATTCAGTCTCTTGTTTACATGCATACGCACACACATACATACATACATACGCACATACCGCGGCGCTCCGCGCCATATGTACGTTCAGCAGCGAGGTTCAGTAGCGTAACTAGGCATGACGTAATGCTTATCTTGTTACTTCAATTGTTAGAGGTTTAGCCTGCCCGCCTTTGACATCATAGACATGCTATTAAATTCACGCCCCACCGCGACCCGTCCTAAAAAGTCCCTTCTATAAATAGAAGGGACTTAAAAACTGAGGCGGCAATTTTTCTCTTGAACGACTGAGTCACCCAAGTTGAATATGCTTGGAGGCTCAATCTCCGAAATACACCTCGATCAAAGCATTTACTAAAGTTTCAGACCTGTACTAACACTGATACAGACTCGAAACACCGGAGATACTCGTGTCTACGGCACGCACACGCGCGCGCGCGCACACACACACACACACACACACACACACACACACACACACACACACACACACACACACACACACACACACACACACCCACACACACACCCAGGGGCGGATTTGGGGGGGGGGTTACAGGGATTCCGAAAATCCCTTCCAAACCCAAAATTCCTCAAATGCTATAAGAAAGTCCCTTTTTTTGGGTGTTTGGAGCCCCAATTCGTCATCAGTTTGCTATGCTACCGATGAAAAGTGCTCCGACCCGGGGCAGCCCCATCTCAAAGTCTACCGTATGTTCAGTCAGTACGGTAGAGGCAAAACTGAATCGGGCCGGCTCAGTCATACAGTGAATCAGTTATCAGTTCAAAGCTTTTCTCAACTTTTCAGTAGTCTGCTAATTGCTAATTTTTTAAAAAACTGAGTCAGTGCTATATGAAATATACCTAGTACATCATGAAATTTAATGATGCTGTGTCATGAGAAATGGTTAACATTTCCTTTACCTATATGTCAGGGTGTGTTTTTTAAAGTTTTTTTTTAAGTTTTTGTTTTGTTTTGTTTTAATCAGGCGGTAAAGGAAGCAAAACGGTGTATGATTAGTTCGGCAGCCACCTAGCTGTTGCGGCTTTGTTCAGGACTCAGTAATGGCATGTTGATCATCAGTCAGTCAAAGCCGTTCGGCTGTTCAGTCAATGTCATCCAAGTCACATTGACGCAAGCCCAAAAGTTGGGTGGGCCACGTCAGTCGAGTCCGAGCTACATTTCCGTTCGTACGTCTTCAGTTGATCCTTTAGCTGGTGGAGCTTCGGAAAAGTGACAGTGCCGCCGGTACTTGATTTTGCTTATTTTGGGGGAGACTGTGAAAATCACACTAGAAAGTAACACTAATTTTACCCTTTTAAGTGCGAAAGCGCCTAGTTCTGCAGTACACCGGTTTTGTACTTTTCATTGACTGATGTCCTGCCATACACCCGCCCCAACAAAATCCTGTTCCTCAGGCCGGCAAAAGTTTTCGGCGGTCTGAACTTTTATTTTCTTTTTTTTTTTCGCCATTGGCGTTTAGTTTTTGACGACATGGCCGGCAAATTACACATTGAACTCCGTTCATAGCGGTTTGAAGTGCTGGCGCCAGGTTCATTTGAGCCGTGCCGCCGCTGCCGGTATACCGTAGGCCAAGAATGTCACACTAGGTAGCCGGCAGCAGCCAATAATAGGTTTGCCGCCGGTTTATTTCGACGTTAATAGATATCGTTTCTAGTGTACTGTTCTGTGTGTTCGCGGTGGCTCTTTAGTGTTTTGGGCCAAACGCTATCGCGTTTAGCCCACAGTCGCCGCAGCCGGCTGCGGCGACGCGGCGTCCCGAGTGTTTCCGTGATATTGTAGCAAATCGACTCGTGCAAGGGAAACTACTGTACCCGTTTCCGAATGTCCCGGCTTGTCTCTTTGGCAGGAAACAGACTGCTTGAAAGAGCCTTTAGTTTTTCTGCTATGGCTAGCAATTCTTCGTATCTGTATGTGTGTCTACCAGAACACCCGGCATATCTGCACCCGACAGATAAATCCACATATCTGAAAAGAATTGGTGATTATCATCACGATGAACAAACAAAAGCACGGTACCACCGAACGTCTGCTTTGGCTCCATACTCTGCAATGTTCTTGTTTGGTTTCCCGCAAAGTATATATAGTGGTGAAGTAAGCAAGTCACATTTTTACGTTCGCTCGAGCTTGGCCTGTCAAAGACTATACAGACATTTATGTGAAATCCCAGAACTGACGAAATATGTGGAATTTGTACTAGGCGCTGAGACGAACGAGGGGAGCACACTCCGCCAACTTGTCGCTCTCGTAGCAGACGACGTATCCGCAAGTGCGTGGGACGCAGACATTGCCAAGTTGATTACACTTCGCGCAAAGCAGTGTGATGATAATGTCCGCGTTTGGGGATATAGGAAACAATCCCATAATGTAATTTGGAAATTGGAAACACCACGAGATACGTCAGACAAAGTGCCAAATGTCTTCGAAGAGAACACAGGTGATTACACATCTTCACTGTCCCCCATTTTTGCTGAAGAAGGGTACAGTCCTGTGTTTCACAGCATCGCCAGAGCTTGGGAAGTGCTTGATATGGTGGGTTTTAAAATTTCTTTTGTTGAATTGTCAGATAATTGTTTTGAAAAGTGTTACAAGCACATGTACTTCTTATCAATAAAGTTGTACGCCTTTCCTATATATCTCATTTCGTCCCACCTTAGAAAAAATGTTTACCAGATACAGTATATAGTTTTTGACATTAACTGAAGGAGAGCAGATTTGTTGGTCATTTAGCTTGCTGTATACATGCACTGCAGGCATATATATATGAGTAAGATGTCTCTCAAAACCTGTGAGCTAGACCCTGTGCCTTCGTCCCTTCTTTTTGAATGTAAAGATGCAATTGTACCAGTTGTTACAGCTATTGTAAATGAGTCCCTCTTGCACGGCACTGTACCTACCTGTTTCAAAACTGCAATTGTTAAGCCGCTCTTAAAGAAAGCTTCACTTGATCCCAACAGTTTGAACAACTACAGACCCGTATCCAACCTACCTTTTCTTTCAAAGCTTCTGGAAAAGATAGTGCTCACGCAGCTGCTAGACCATATCAAGAATAATGGTCTGTGGCATGTGTTCCAGTCAGCATATAGGTCTGGTCATAGCACGGAGACAGCATTGCTGCGTGTTGTGAATGACCTACTTGGTGCTAGCGATGAAGATCTAATCTCTGTTCTGACTCTGCTCGATCTGAGCGCAGCGTTTGATACCATTGACCATGACATTTTACTTGCCCGCCTTTGTGATGTGTTTGGCATTCAAAGCACAGCACTGAAATTTTTCCAATCCTACTTTGTTGGTCGCTTGCAGATGGTTTCAGTGGCAGGATTTGAGTCCCACCCTGTTGAGCTGCTTTGTGGCGTTCCACAGGGGTCGGTCTTGGGGCCTGTTCTCTTTACTTTGTATACACAGCCCCTGTCGCATGTCATTGAGCGTCACTTAGTTTCTTATCATTTATATGCAGATGATACAGAATTGTACAAACACTCCCTTCGTGAACATGTCGATCAAATGGTGCAGTCTTTGGAGGCTTGTATTTGTGATGTTCAGAAGTGGACCACACAGAACAAGCTCTAGCTGAACAGTGACAAAACTGAGTCCCTCTGAATGATGTGCTCCTCTACGTGCAGTGCTGATCTACCTGAGTCAATGATGGTGGGCGAGAGTGCCATCTCCTTTTCTAGCTCGGCCCGTAACTTGGGTGTCATTTTTGACAACAGGCTGACAATGAAGGAACAAGTGAAGAAAGTTTGCCAGCTTGCCTTCATTGAACTCAGAAGGATCAGCACTGTTCGACATCTGCTGACTGTTGAAGTTACCAAAACACTTGTTACCTCCCTTGTGCTGTCCCGAATAGACTATTGCAATTCTCTTTTGTCCGGTGTTCCGCAAAATCTTCTTGACCAAATCCAGAGAGTCATGAACTGTGCTGCACGTCTGATTTTTCGTGTACCGAAACGTGAACACATTATGCCTCTACTAGCTAATTTGCACTGGCTGCCAGTTTCATACAGAATTCAGTATAAAGTCTGTGTTATTTGTTTCAACATCATCTCTGGTTCTGCCCCTCCTTACTTGTCTGATCTTGTCCAGCTGTATACACCGTCCCGCTCACTACGCTCTGCTTCAGACACTCGTGTTTTCCGTATCCCTAGACGTAATAAGGTCACTCAAGGTCATCGTGCATTTTTGTATTTTGGTCCCATTACATGGAACGCTCTCCCAGCTGATGTGCGTCACTCATCATCTCTTTCCATTTTCAAATCCAATCTTAAAACACACCTTTTCTCTGTTGCATATACGTAAAGACCATTTTGTCTGCCGGCTCATCATGTGTGTGTGTGTGTGTGTGTGTGTGTGTGTGTGTGTGTGTGTGTGTGTGAGTGTGTGGTGTGAGTTTTTGCCCTTGTAAATTAATGTATATTTTTTGTTGTATGTGCTTGTTTGTGTATTCTGCTTCACTGTTTCATTACTGTGATTGTAAAGCGCCTAGAGCACCTTGGTGATTAGGCGCTATACAAATTACCTTTATTATTATTATATATATATATATATATATATAATTTTTCATTCAATTCTGAGAATGCTGTGATAATGCCATGGAATTCAAGGCTGGTAAGCTTGCATTGTGTCATCAGGTCATCAGCTGTCTTTTTTGTGACTGCATCGCTCACTAGTTCTAGAAAGGAGAGGGTAGCGGAGAAGGAATGACAGACCTATCATTTTGAGCCTTCCATTGAACACCTACTACATAAAGCAGTAGGGACTACCCCCAGGCACCCGCCCCACCATCCGCTGGATAATATCCAGACCTCCCCCAAAAGGGGGATGCTAGAAAATATTCCCAAACAGATATTGGACCTGCTGAGTAGATTTAAGATTTTGCCGCCTATGACCGGTTTCGCCCCAAGGGGGTGTCTTCAGGTAGGCATACGGCATAACCTGAAATGGCAAACACAACGCATGTACTAGAAGTCGCCTCCAGAATTTACTAGTAGCACCACTAGTACAGCGTGGATTGCATCCCTAAAGCTTTATGAAGTGTTGCAGTGGAAGAAGACATACTAATTTTGAAAAGGCAACACCTAGGCAATTTGTGGTACAATTATTCTTTACTTTTAACAAAGGCATCGCCCAAAGCCAAAAAATGCACTCAATCAGATTAGCTCCAAGGGACGTAATTTTTTTATTAAATTCTGAGAATGCTGTGCTAATGCCATGGAATTCCAGGCTGGTAAGCTTGCATTGTGTCATCAGGACATCAGCTGTCCTTTTTGTGACTGCATCGCTCACTAGTTCTAGAAAGGAGAGGGTAGTGGGAGAGAAGGAATGACAGACCTATCATTTTGAGCCTTCCACTGAACACCTACTACATAAAGCAGTAGGGACTACCCCCAGGTGCCCCGCCATCTGCTGGAGAATATCCAGACCTCCCCCCAAGGTTATATTACTATATAAACCATCATTACTTATATATATATATATATATATATATATATAATATATATATATATAAGTAATGATGGTTTTGCTGCCATTTGTAAACTGCTTGAGCAAAATAAATAAAAATTTAAATATCAAAATAAATGCCAGCCTTTGCCCTTCAATCGTGTACAATATGGAGCTGGTCAGTATCTTCAGCCATGCTGCTGTATGTTGTAATTGAAAAGGTGATGAAAACAACTGTGCTTGAAATAAGTGGATGTTCAAAGAAAATAAATTTATTTCTACGTTTTTAAAAGAGCTCAACTCTGAGACAGTCCAGTCAAAATCCAAACAAATTTGAAACTAATTTGATAGGGTACTTGTGTATTGCCCAGTAGTGCCTGCAAGAGGATTGTGCAGTTCAGCTCACAAAGAGAGGTCTTTTAGACAGTCGAATTTTAGCTGGGAATGAGCAGTCTTTGAGTACATGTTAATAGGATAATCCCCATATGTCTCGCTTGAAGAAATTCCTTTTACATCTGATCTTTCTTTGAAACAGTCCGATGGTTAGTGTGTGATGCCCTTGGCCTCCAAAAACTATCTAGATCTGCAATAATAAGTATCCCATTTCTGGACAGAAGTTAAGATAAAACAGAAAGTTGATCGCTCACATCAACTGCTCAAAATGATGAAGACAAGTGACCGCAAATGAACATAACATGTTATCACTGAAGATAATATTTGCTTTTGTTCTAACAGTATATTCAACAAACACTCACTCCAATCATGAGTGGGTGGCCTCTGATGAGAAGAGACTAGCAGCACTTTTGTAATATTTTAAGAATGGATGGCAACATTTCCCCCATTGTTTTTTACTCAGGAGCCCGTGTCACTGTTCATATTTCACCACTGGAGACTGCAGTCAATGCAGAATACCAAATAAAATGCCCCCCCCCCCTCCCCCCTGCACACACACCCAAAAAGAAAAATTAAAAAAAAAATCACATGATGTGTGAAAATTGATATTTTCATTTTCACAAACATGTGAAAATATCAATTAAGTTTAAAGGCCAACAGTTTCGGTTCTTTGGCAGAACTTTCATTATTTTCTGTTCATACTTTGTATTAACTGTATACTGTCAGTCTCAGTCAGTGTATGGTAGTACCCCGGAGCCATAAAGTCAAACTGCATTATTCACGATCACATTATTATAGTGCTGAATTTACACAGACTTGTAAAAAAAAACAGTAAGCAAAAGGTCCTCAGGCCAATGTCAGGTTTAGCTAGCCCATGTGTGGCTATGCACGGGACAGCCACGCTGACATCAACACAAGGACTTTTTGCTCAGCGGGAATACCCATGGATGCCAGATATCTGCGCATGATATTATATACCATACTGAGATTGAGAAGTACCTCTGCAATAGAAAGGCAAGAGTATGTTGATGGACAGTACAACAGAAAGAAGGTGCTGAGTTGAGGAGACTTTCCATTTTTAACTTTATTCCTCATTTTCAACTTTATTCCTCATTTTCATTGATGACATTATTGGAGACCTTCAGAAACATATCCAGGGAGCCATCGATACAGACGATCTTGTGCTATGGTGCACAAAAGAGCATGTCTCAACAGCAAGTTTCTGCAAATGCAGGAACCATTTAAAAAAACTGGAAGAGTGGACAAGAAAGTGGCTTGTGACTGTCAATGGAAGAAGACTACATAACCATCTTAACTCGTCCAACAAAAAAACAGCAAGCCACACTGAAAATCAGTAGATGCACTCTTCCACCAGAAGACTGCCTTGCATGCCTTGGTGTGACTCTAGACTGCAGACTCACCCAGAAGACAAGAAATGCCAAGAGAGGGCAAAAGGCTGCCTCACACTGATTAAAAAGTTCACCAGAACCAGAAGGGGAGCAGATGCTGGCGTTTTCAAGAAAATGTACACGGGGAGGAGAGTTGACCAGCTCTAGAGTATGGAATGGTAGCATGGGGAGTGGCAGCAAAGAGAAACTTTTAAAAAGTAGAGAAGTCCAGAACCAGGTAAACATGGTCACATGCCAAAGGAGATCCTCAAAACCCTTGAGAATCCTCCATAGAAGCGCACAGCTGAACACCTAATGCCCCTATAACACTGACCCATAAGAAGGGTACAGAGTGATGCAGAAAGGAAAGTTCTGCATGGTGGATCACATCTACTTAGCTATAAGATGTGTGGCTCCACGTCTACATGGATGGTTTCTACAACTGACACTGTCAGATACGGGGAGTCTGTATCAAATACCCAGGAGAAAGAGGAGTAGAGATCTATATCTCTCACGCTACTGGCAAGTGTACCACCAACCACCCCAGTAGCAAAACATCTACGGGCCCAACGAGGGCTGCAGTGGGCCAGCGCACATCTGTGCACGGGCCCATTGCAGCCGTTGTGGGCCCGAGGACCTTTGCTGACTGGGTACAGGTCAGAAGCTGAATCCCTCAAGACTGGTGCAGCCACAGTAAAGAATTGCGCAGACATCCAATTCCATTGTGTTTCTCACTGATGCCCTACAGGCCCTTCGAGCACCCATACATGAGGACCTGAATATCAGTCTTCGGCACTCGCCTGTCTGTACAACACACACAGTCGTGTTGCTGTGGATACCTGCACACCGTAGTGTATCAAAATCGAGCAGGCTGGCTAAGGAGGAATCTGTATAAACTTGGAGAGGATAGAAACATGTCCTGTGCAGCAGAAAAGTCTGTTCAAAAGAACAATACTTTACGGTGATTGCAAGACAGATTTTCACGAGCTCCGACCAGCTGCAGGTATTATGGGGCTTATGCCAGCCCCATTAAATTTACAATGTGTGTTTAGTTTTCAGAGAGTGCTGAGGTTTGCAAGCTGAAGGAGATTGCAGGAAAAGAGCTGTCAGGACAAAAAAGTCTGGGGGAGTTGACAGCCATGATGAAACATCCGCTTGTTGTTGTAGAGGGCATGGATGCTACAGGTACTGAGCTAATAACATTAGAAATGACACACATTAGTGTAGGGGCTTTTACAGATGTACAAGTTTGTTATCTTACTAGTATTAGTATGCACTTACTAGTAGTAGTAGTCAGCAGATGGTCTTCAGGCTGATTTTGGCTGTAGTTGCCCTATGTATGGCCATGCTTGGGTCAACTGGCTGATGCCAGCCTGAGGACCTTTTGCTTAATGGGGTAAGACATTTCATTATTTCAATATGCATATCACATTCTACCCCAGGACCAAAATCACTAAATTTTGAAGTTGCTCTCAGAAGGGCTGTATTACAATTCTAGAGACAGATTGAGCATGATAGATTTGTAGTGTAGCTTCACCCCAGCCTTCGACACCAAATTCTGTAGCGTCGTTGACCGTGTGCAATATTTGTGTGACCGGTGAATGTGTATGTAAATGTTTGCTTCATGTCGGGATGCCAAGTTCACACACACAAGCCCAGTCAATCGCACTCAGTACTAACTACAATAAAACACGTGAAACGAAGATCTCATTTCGTATAGACTATATTGCAGTACAGGCTAATAATGGTAAAGCGACAACAAATGCCCCGGCATGAGACTGTTTAAGAAAAATATATTCTCTGCTGGTCACAATGTAACTGATCAGGCGTTGCTATCGTAGCGCAGTACTAATGTCTAAGTCGTGTCTCTAAAAAGAATGACAAAGTCCGAAGAAGTACCCTTTGTAAAGGAGAATCTAGTAAAATAACTAAGTCGGAGAGGCCATTAGGTAAAAGGCAGCCTCGGCAAAAATGACAAAGTCCAAAGTGCCCTTTATAAAAGAAAGTCTATAAAAGTAGCAAAGTCAGGGAGGCCTTTGGTAAAAGACCAACTGTACAAAAATGACCAAGTCCAAAGCACCATTGTAAAAGGGAAGCCTCGGAAAACAACAGAGTCCGAGCCGTCCGTTACAAAAGAAGAGCCCCAAAAATAACAAAGTCGAAAACGCCCTTTGTAAAGAGAAGCCTTGGAAAAAGGATAGAGTCCGAGCCGCCCTTCAGAAGGATAACTATCTAAGATAATGGCAGAGTCCAAAATGTCCTTTGATAATGGGAAGCCTCGGAAAAACGACAGAGTCCGAGGCACCCGTTATAAAGGAAGACTCCCGCAAAATGGCACAGTCCAAAGCGCCCTTTGTAAAGGAAAACCTCGGAAAAATGGCAGAGTCCGAGGCGCCCGTTACAAAGTAGACCTTCCAGAAAAACGACAATGAGTCCGGGATTCCCGTTCCATCGTAACATTCTCCCAGTTCCCTGCAGACGTAGCAGGAAAAGGACATGTGTTCTCTGGTGACGTACATTTTTGGAGTAGATTGAATTAATTTTCACAGCCTCCCAAGCATACAACCATAGATAAATTGGGTATCGTTGGAAAGAGCAGTAAAAGTACTTTTCAAAACTGCGCGTGTTCGTGCATCTGTTTAGTGGGAAGTCGAACCAATTTGATTATTATGCAACAGAACAAACATAGCGTAGCAAAAAATGAGAAACATGGTTTTGGTAGCAACAGTGTAAACACATGCAACGAAAAACCCAGATTTACTCACCAACATGTCAGAAAAAATGTATTCCACAAGCAAAGAAATCACACAAGAGATCTGTCCCTTCTTGAATCACAATTTTACGAGCTAAAAATCACTGTTGAAACTGCACTCATGAGGATCGAACAAGCTCATCGTCGGAGACGATCCAAGGCACGTTGTTGGCTACATTGACCATGTTCCGACACCATCCGACAAGGGCATTCACTTTTAGATATTTTAGAAATGGTTGGTGAACATATTTTATTGGTTGCTTCCCTTAGACTAATAGCTGTGGTTCATGTGATTTATTTTTTTTAAACAACGCAACCCTGGAATACTAGTGACTCGTCTATAGATGGCACGAGCATAACGCAAGCGTTTCAATGGCTAAGGGTTTGTTTGGGCTAACACTAAACCGGAAGCGTTCCGATGGGAAAGAGCTACAAAAGAAGACTCCCGCAAAACGGCACAGTCCGAAGCACCCTTTGTAAAGGATAACCTCTGAAAAACGGCAGAGTCCGAGGCGTCCGTTACATGCCAGAAAAATGGCAATGAGTCCGGGATTCCCGTTCTAGGGAGGGCCCAGAAAAAATGACAGATTTCAAAATGCTGGTTGTAGAGAGAACTCTGAAAATTTGGCAAGTCGACAACAACCGCTCAAATCCACCTATCTCCGCAGACAGGAACACACTGCGCTCCAACCCGAAGGTTGTTAGTGCTGAGCGCAGCGGAGTTTTGCTAGCCAAAAAACAAAGAAGCAAAAAGTGTTTCGCCCGACCAAAATCATTACATTTGAAAAAATGGTGAAGCACTCTTCCATGCGATAGAACATTACTTTCCTAGCTGAATACGCTTTTGTCATTTCTGAAACCATTACCAACACTTCATCATCATCATCATCATCAGTCCCTTGCCCGAACTGGGCGTTGGGGGGACTGAAAGGCAGCAGCAACAGACAGTGCTCTCCACTGAGTTCTATTTTGGGCGGTGGCAAGCAAGTCTGGCATCTCGAGTTCGGTCCATTCTTTTATGTTTGCGACCCAACTCTTTCTCTGACGACCTCGCCGACGACTTCCTTCGAGAGTGCCTTGGAGGATAGTCTTGGACAAGGTGTTGTGTCGGGTCACGTGGCCAAACCAAGCAAGCTTGCGCCGTTTCACGGTTGCCAGAAGGGGTTCATGTGGGCCCACCAGGGAAGTGACGATGCTCCGTACATATTCGTTGGTCTTGTGCTCGCGGTACGAGATGCGGAGCAACTTCCTCAGGCACTTGTTCTCAAAGGCCTGGATTTTCTTTTCCGAGTCTGCAAGCAGTGTCCAAGTCTCACAGCCGTAGAGTAGAATAGACACTACGAGGGACTTGTAAAGCCTGTACTTGATGGTGAAGCTGATGGAGTTACTTCGCCATATCCTGTCCAGCCTGGCCATTGCGGATGTTGCTGTACCTATCCTGATACGGATCTCTGCTATGCAACTACCGTCTTTGGACAGGGTGGCTCCCAAGTACTTGAAGCTATTGACCTCTTCTAGCTTCTGGCCGTTCATGTGAATGTTGCTGCTGCTGTCGCTTGTGGTGTTGATCATCACTTTGCTTTTATCCGTACTGATCTCCATGCCATAAGACCCTGCGCTACTTGAAAGTTTGTCTGTCAGGTTTTGGAGCTCACTATTGCTGCCTGCCATGAGGTCAATGTCGTCTGCGAATCGAAGATTGCACAGGGATCTGCCACCAATAGAGATTGAAGTATGGTGGTCGTGGAGGGTTTCCTGCATGATCTTCTCCAGGAATGTGTTAAAAAGGACAGGACAACTACCAACACTTAGAGCACTTCAAACACTATATTGTTGTAAAACCCTCTTGCAGATGCAAAATCGTACTTTTACAAGACAATTAACAAACAAAATCCAACCAAATATCTTGCCAGAGGAAAATACTCCGCAGTAACCAGCTGTCTGGCACCATAGCAGAGGTCTGGGAAGATGGGAGAAAATGACGCTAGGCGAGGTGCGGTCACCAAGTACACCAGCTGGCCTTTGTCTAAACATTCTGCTGTGCTACACAGTCTCCCCTCTTACTACTGGCGGTAAATGTACACAAAATTCCAAGCTTGCATGAGACAAAATAACTGAACTACGTGAGCCTCAGTGAGCACACTGACTACACAATAAGAGCAGAAAAATAATAAGATATAAAAAACGTGTACAAGGCATTTTTACCAGATTCAAGATTAAAAAACTTTATTGTCAGTCTGGCCGACAAATTTTCTGTCGTTGGGATCACTATGCTAAAACAGCGAAAGACGTGCGCATACTATTCAGCCACATTATCACAATGGTAAAATTAAATATCTCACACAATTCTCAGTATCTCATCCAGAATAGCTTGGTACCTAAGAGCACCAAGCTATTTTGGCACAACCCTTAAACTATAATGCTCGATCCATGTCTTGCTGTGGTGTGACGGGGCTGAATATATGAAAATGTTTTTGTTTCAGGCAAGACTACCCTCACACAGATCCTAGAAAACAAACTGCAGGCCACTCGATACAGCACCCCACCCCCTTGCCTGCTGGACTTGCGTCGATTTTTTGACAAGCTGCCAGAAATTGTACGACGTGCCTACTACAGTCTTGGCAACTACATTGTCGCTCAGCAGATAGCGGCAGAGTGCCAGCATAGACCGGTGGTCATGGACAGGTTAATTTTTAAAAAAAACTTGTTTAGACTTGAAGTCACAATTCCCTAATGTTGAAGTTGTCTACTGAAGATTTTGTGACAGTTCAGGAGACTGAAAGACCTTAACACATTCTGCCCCAGTACCGAAACCCCCAAATTTTCAAGCTGCCCTCTCCAGGAATGTATTACAATTCTAGAGACAGATTGAGCATGATAGTTCAAGGGTGGTGCCAGAATAGCTTGGCACCTATGGGCGCCAAGCTATTCTGGCACCACCCTTGAACTGTCCACCCTTGAACTGTCATGCTTGATCCATGTCTTGCTGTAGTGTGTCGGGGCAGAATGAGTTAATAGCACAACGATGGTGCCAGAATAGCTTGGCCCCTGCTGGCACCAAGCTACATGTATTCTGACACCGTTGAACTTTCATGGTCTGTCCATATCTTGTACAGTTTTAGTGTGTCAGGGATATTTGGGGTAAAGTGATTCCATTCCATCTGCAAAAAGGCATAGATCTACATTAGCCCCAGTAGTGTGTGAAAGGTCATGAGAATGCATGCATCTGCCCTCTTTACATGTTACATTGTTCCTGAAAACGAGATGTCCATTGCAGACTGAGTCTAGCCCTGTTTGGGGCTATACTCTGGTACATTGTTTACAAGTCCTGACACAAGATAAATAAGTCTATTTACCACTGCACCACAGATATTAAATGTGTTGGCTGCACATACGGCTTTTCATATAATTTGAGACTAAGTGTTTTATTGCATTTCCATAGAATTGAGCAAGAGATTATGTTACGTCACTTAAAGAGCAACATTTCATGCAAATTGTGGCAAAATATTATAAATTTTTGTCCAGCGGTTTTCAAGATATAGCAGTTTTTCATACGTCACTTTTGGACGCTGCCTCTAAACATGGCCTAAAACTTGACTTTTTCTATGTATCTGATTTTTTAGCCTGCATAATAGAAATAGTATCACTCTGAGCATCGGTGGCACAGGTATTGACTGATTGGCATACTGCTAAACCCTACCTCTGCACCATGTAAAACAACAGTAGGTATTTTTCTTCAGGAAATTCTGGCTTCTATGAGAGCTAGGAGAAAGTGCCAAAACACGAAATATTTAATAAAAAGTTAACTCCTTGTGTCCAGGCAATTGTCAACGCAGACCCAAGATTTAGCCTTACAGATATTGAACATATTGCCATACATTCATCATCTGTCTACAGAGCTATGGCCAAGAGCCATATTGGGATATTTATTTTTTTTTACTTAATAATCGGAGGGGTGGGATGCGTTTTGCTAAAACTCGCCCACAAAAGTACCAACGCTATGACCCTAGATGCTTAAATGAAATAGTTACATGCAATTAATTTTGGATGTATAATTTGGAGCTCAACAGAAAGGTAAAAAATAAAGTCTGGGTGCCTAAAGGGGGGCCTTCTCCTAGAACTGCAAGAAGACGTCACTCTCAGATTTAGGTTGTGTGCGCTGTCTTTTTTTACACCGAAGGAGCTGTTCTACAACTACCATGCAAGATAGAAGACATCATCAATACCTTGTACTATACCAACTCTTTACTGGTTGGGGTGAACAGATTTTAGACAAATGCGAAAACAAACACTGAGATGCCTAAAATCAAAATCCTACATGAAAACACACCTGCTCACAAGTACAGGCTGGTCCAAGAATATCTTCCACAGGAGAATGTCCAAACTTTACGACGACCTGCAAATTTCAGCGGTCTGACTCCGTGCCTTTTTTTCTTGTTCCCACACTCCAGAAATGCTTTACTGGAACCATCTTAAACAATTGCTCAACCCTTGGAATCGCCATTTTCCAGTGTCTGTCACCTAATCCCAAAATGATAGAATGACTAAAAAAGTGTGTGGCCATAGAAGAAAAGTGCCTCTAACGGCTCCACTAGAAGATACATTTTTGTTTTTTCAAAATACATTACCGATGGCATTACTATCTGGGAATACACTCTATTGCCTATAGATTTCAGCAAAATTGTGTGTAGCACACAACTGGGGAGGAGACACCGGGGATCCAAGCACTATGACCCCGGGTGGCCTCCCCTTACTACCCTATCCCGGCGAGCACAGGGCGACCTCGTCAGTTTCACTCATAGCTCGACCGGGGACGGTCGAGTTTTTGCCTTTCTCCGTTCTACGGGTTTCAGTGGTTTTTGACTGTGGGCTTGAATTGGAGTCTTCGATTCAGCCCTGGACTCACTACATTCGTGGTTTTTCCTTTGACAATTGGACTCATTGTGACCTGTGCGCCGACCGGTTTTACCGGCTCTGACTTTGTGAGTTCACCCTTGGCTTGGCCTTGGGGTTCGACGACGCACGTGACTTGTGCCCGGCTGGTTTGTGCAAGGTGGACTTTCTTCGCCGGCGTAGCTGGTTTAGGGCCTTATGGCTTCTTCTGTGTCGAAGACTTGCCGCCGTGCGGGGACTTCCAGTGGCCGGTTGATGCACTCGACTCTTGCTTGCCGTGTTCGGGCTGTGCTTCGGACGGAACGTGTGATGGTGGCGCCGCTTGGACGGAAGACCGGTGTTCGCGCAGGTGGGACTTCTTCAGGCGTGACCGGTCCCCTCGCCCGCTTCGGTCTCCACGGGATCCTCCACGGGTGGACGTACTTCCCTCGGCGCATCGGGCTTTCCGGCCCACAGGTAAGTCCCCTTCTTGTACCGTTACCTCACAGGTTCTCCCTCCCCTCTCCGAGTCTTCGGAGCAGGGTAGGCGAGTTTCGGAGTCACGCTCCCCACGCTCTGCTTCGTTAGCGCGTGGCTTGAGCCCATTTTGGTTCCCACTCCCCGCTCTGCTTCGGGCGAGCGGTCTGGGAGAGATGAGCGTTCGTCGGCCACCCCCGGCTCTAGGTCTCCGGAGCGGGGACGGGTGACGGAACGCAAGCATAAGAAAGAGAGTAAACGTGATAAGAAATGCTCTCGCTCACGCACCGAGGCTTCGGAACGTGACTCGAGACCGTTAGTAATGCTGCCTCCCCGCTCTGTATTTTCCGAACGGGCAAGGCATGCTTCGCTTTCTTCCCCCCCCCCCCCCCCCCCCCCCGCCCGCCCCGTCTCGCCTGGGCGGGCCCGGGGTGTGGTTGACTCTCGCCCCCCACGCTCCGAGGAGTCGGAGCGGGGGTCGCGTGCACATAATGGTCCCCTCCCCGCTTCGCTTCGCCTGAGCGGGCTTGGCGTGACCGTAGACTGTCCCCCCCCCCCCCCCGTCTCGTATCGACCGGACGGGCCCGGTGTGACTTGGACCCTCGCCCCCCCCCCCCCCCCCCTCGCTCCGAGGCTTCGGAGCTGGGGCAGCGGGCTCATAAATCGTCCCCTCCCCGCTCCGCCTTTCCTGAGCGGGCTTGGCGTGACCCTAGACTGTCCCCCCCCCCCCCCCCCCCCCCCGCCTCGTATCGACCAGGCGGGCCCGGTGTGACATCGCGCGTCCTCCACGGTCCGACACATCGGACGGGGGGCCGCGTGCCCGGTATTTGTCCCCTCCCCGCTCCGCCTTTCCTGAGCTGGCTAGGGGAGACTATTGGCGGTCCCCCCCCCCCCCTCGCACCGGTTCTCCCGGGCGGGCCAGGGGTGACCAGGCCACTTCCTCGGTATTCCGATCGCGGTTTGTCGCTCACGTCGGCTGCCGCGTGCGGATCCCGACTTCGAGGTGGACCGTCGCTTTGCCACGGTCCCTCCGTCGCCGCGGCGCGCCTCTTTGCTTGCGTCGCGGGCGGCTGCCGCGTCTACCTCGCGCGCGGCGGTGCGGCACTCTCGTAGCCGCTCGCCCCTTTCGTCTTTGCCGCGAGAAGATCAGTTTGGAACGGACGTCCTCAGCCTTCATCCGTCGGACTCGGCCTCGGCGATCTTCTTGCAGGACTCGGCGGCGGGTTCTCCTTCCCGCCTTTTCCGCTGTCGCGTCGGCCTCCGCCTCGTCAGACGTTGCCGGCCCTTCGCTCGGATCACAGTCGGTCCACGCTATGGGTGAGGCTTCAAGGCTTATCGCCAAGTCCCTACCGCCCGACGTCTGTCCGCCTTCGCCTCCTCCGAAGAGACAGGCTTCGGCCATGGTCGACGCGCAGAGGCAAGTCCAGCGCCGCAAGTCCCTCCCGCAAGCCGGCTTCCGGGACCTCACCGATGCTTCTCCGCCCAGCTGCGTAACGACGCTTTCGGCGACACGGGATACTTTACCGCCGCTCGATCGCCGGTGGGAATCAACTTAAGCTTCCGCCAGGCCTAGTACGCTGGACACTCCCAAGCCTTCGCCTTACCTTTTCCAGCGGTGGATGTGGCGGCCTTACTACAGGCGGGCGGCCGCAGGCTCGTCCAGAACTCGTGGCCTCGGCCTCTCGACAGGATCGCCTCCTTAGCGCGGAACTCGCTGGCGTGCTCGGGTTTGGAACTGGCTACCCAGGCAGCACTGCAGTGCCTACAGGATACGTGGGACCTGGAGGCTCAGTCCCCGCTTCGTGACGTGCAGTCCATCCTGATAGCGGCCAACCGGTCCGCCTACCATTCTTCCGCCACCGCCAGGGCAGCGGCTGCCAAATGCGACCTCTGGAGGAGGGATACCCTTTTGCGCCTCTGCTCGGACCTTCCCTTGTCAGTGAAGACCCAGCTCCGTCACGCCCCCTTAGGGGGTCCTCAGCTGTTCGGCGACACTTGGCACACCTTTAAGGAATCTTCCAAGGACTTGTGGCCCAAGCCTGCATCTAACCCAGCCTCGACCCGCTTTCGCGCCCCCCGCACGGCGGGGGTCGTGCCCAGCGGTCTTTCAGGCCCTCCTTCTCTACAGTCGGATCTTCACGAGGTCGGGCCCGTCCATTCCAGGCTACTCAGGCCGGCCCCGCCCTTCGCCCTTCTTGGCCCCGCGGTGCCCGTAGATCGGGCCGCGGTCGGGCTCTTTGACTCGCCCCCGCCTCCGCCCCCGCCTCATTAATCGGGCCTCCCGTCGGCGGGCGGCTGTCGCTCTTCAGCGATCTTGGAGATCGCTGTTCCCGGACGACCCCTGGATTCTTTCCACCGTTACCGCAGGCCTGCAACTTTCGTTCCTGTCGTCTCCGCCTCTTCGCTGAGCACCCATGTGGACCCAGGAACCGCTCGACGGCACACAGGCGGACGCTCTGCGCGGGGAAGTGGCGACCCTCCTCACCAAAGCGGCGACAGAGGTGGTTTTGTGGCAGGACTCTCCGGCGTTCTACAGCCGACTCTTCTAGCTCCCAAACCAGGCGGCAAGTGGCGATCGACTTGGCCTCGATTCAGGATGGCCTCGATTCAGGATGCTTGGCCCCTCGATTCAGGATGGAGACGGCCAGGACACTCCGTGCGGCCCTCCGGCCGATGGACTTTGCGATCAGCCTCGATCTGTCAGACGCCTATCTGCACGTCCCGATTCATCCGTCGTTTCGCCGGTACCTTCGGTTTGACTTGGGGGGATCGTCTACCAGTTCTGCGCCCTTCCTTTCGGCCTCAACATCAGTCCGTGGGTGTTTACAAGACTGCTCGACGCCGTGATAGCCAATTTCCGTCAGCGCTCCTTGAGCCCGGCCTCCAATTACTTGGACGACCTTCTACTGCGCAACTTGGTCTCCGCAGCCCTCCAGACGGACAGGGATGCCCTGCTTTCCCTTCTGCGTCGTCTAGGTTTCCTACTCATTTGGGGAAATCCGATCTTCTCCCTCTCGACGGTTTCTACATCGGGGGATGGAATTCCTGACCGACCTCAACCTTGCCCGCCTGCCTCTGGCCAGGCGACAGAAGATAGTCGACTTAGCGACTTCGATGGGGATGGGATCCTCCTTCACCGCCAGGGTCTGGCTTCAACTCCTGGGCCTCCTCAGTGCGGCTGCGGACCTGCTTCCCTTGGGCAGACTTTATGCTCGGCCTCTCCAGTTACGTCTCCTTCTTCACTGGCGACCCTCGGGCGCTCTGTTGGATCTAGTACCTGTCACGCCTCGGGCTCGTCCTCACCTCGAGAGGTGGGCGGACCTCGCTTGGCTGGCTTCGGGGGTGCCCTACACTCCCCGCCGCCTCGGTGGTCTCTCTGTACAGAGGCGAGCCAGGCCGGCTGGGGCGCGCACCTGTTACCGGATTTCTCTCGGCCTCGGGCGTTGGCTTCGGGAGCTGTTCGGGAATCACGTCAACTGGCTGGAGCTGAAGGCAGTTGGATTGGCATTCGACGTTGGCAGGAGACCTTGGCCAATCAGGACGTCCTCGTGCTCTCCGACAACTCGACGGTGGTGGCTTACATACAGAATCAGGGTGGCACTCACTCGCCCTCCCTTTGCATTCTTCGGTGCCACCTTCGCCTCTGGTGCAGGGATCGAGGCATTGCCCTACGAGCCCGCCACATCCCTGGCCACCTCAACGTGAAGGCGGACGCCCTGTCTCGTCGCGGACAGTTGCTCCACACGGAGCGGTCCCTACGCCCGGATATTTTTCGCCTGCTCTGCTCTCACTGGGAAACGCCGCTAGTGGATCTGTTTGCCACCAGATGAAGCAGCCAGCTCCCGGTCTACGTCTCGCCAGTCCTGGATCCACTCGCTTGGGCAGTGGACGCGCTCCCCATTCCTTGGGTCGGCCTGATTGCTTACGCCTACCCCCCGTCAGTCCTCGTTCCGAAGGTACTGCGGAAGCTTCTGGGATGCTCGGCGGTCCTCCTGCTGGTGCCCTTCAACTGGACCAAGAGCTGGACCACGGACCTCCTCGCGCTTGCGACGGACCCTCCTCTGGAGCTTCCTACCCCTTCCACGATGCTAAAGCAGCCCCGTCAGCGGCTTTTCCATCCGTGCCCCGTACGCCTCCGCCTACACGCTTGGAGGTTGTCCGGCACGCCCGCGCCGCTAGAGGTTCTCGGATGCAGCAGTGGCGGCAATTGCAGCAGCCCGCAGACTCTCTACAAGGAAGGTGTACGAAGGCACGGAGGGTCTTTCAGACCTGGTGCACCTCCCATGGGCACCCTCCCACTAACCTAGCCTCCCACCAACTGGCGGAGTTCTTCCTGTGGCTCTTCGACGACCGGGGCTTAGCCCCGGTCGCCATCAAGGGCTACCGCGCTACGTTCGCGGACATCTACCGTCACCGGTGTCTTCCGGACCCAGGCGCCTGCAAGGATCTGTCGAATTTCTGGCTCACTTTGAACTCCGACGTCCGGTTTCACGTTCCCTAGTACCCCGGTGGGATCTTGCCTGGGTACTGACGTGGTTGAATACGGACCGGTTGAGCCCCTCCCCTTGGCTCGGTTCTCAGACTTGACCCGGAAAACCTGTTTCCTTCTGGCTCTCGTTACAGCGTCCCGAGTCAGCGAGCTTCACGCGCTCTCGATGCTCCCAGCCTGTTTGCGGTTCGTTCCGACGGCTCTGCGCAGAGGCTCTCCGATCCGTCCTTCCTGGCCAAGAACCGCCGCCCGCGGCGGCTCCTCAGGTGCTAACGATACGGCCCCTCTGTGGAGCGGACCTCTCCCCTGGATCGCGGCAACAGGACCCAGTGCGGGCGCTAAAGATTTACCTGCGCCGCTCTCAGCCGCAGCGCCGGGGGCGCTCGCGCCTCTTCTTACCTTGTCCGCGGGCAGACGCCACATCTCGGCCCAGATCGTGTCATCCTGGCTGCGGTGGGTGATTAGGTCAGACTACCTAGACCTCTCCCCACGCGGCGCTGAGCCTTTACAAATCCGGGCGCATGAAGTGAGAGCAGTAGCCACCAGTCTAGCCCTGGACCGCAACTGCTCGGTCAAAGATATTTTGGCAGCGGGTGGCTGGCGCTCAGACTCCACTTTCGCACGCTTCTACCTTAAGAGACCTATCCGGCTGACTTGACTCCCTGGCACGGGTGGGCGACATCTCCGCGGCCCAGCACTCCCTCCGAGCGCTGCTGGCGTCTTAGGCACATCATAGCTGAAATCGTCGGGAGTTCTCTCTCGAGGGGGCCGGCGGAGTGGTTGGGTTGTGGTTAGATACGGCACCCTCCGCCTGTTCGCCATTCTCCCAGATAGTAATGCCATCGGTAATGTATTTTGAAAAAAGAAATGAATTTTTTTTCTAAAATGTATTTTTTTGAAAAATACTTACCGATGGCATTACTCGAATGGCCCTCCCGCCTGCCCCGCTTGCCTCTTGTGGCTATGTGTGAAACTGACGAGGTCGCCCTGTGCTCGCCGGGATAGGGTAGTAAGGGGAGGCCACCCGGGGTCATAGTGCTTGGATCCCCGGTGTCTCCTCCCCAGTTGTGTGCTACACACAATTTTGCTGAAATCTATAGGCAATAGAGTGTATTCCCAGATAGTAATGCCATCGGTAAGTATTTTTCAAAAAAATACATTTTAGAAAAAAAATTCATATTTTAGTTGTGAAAATAATGTAAAAAAATTATCGGGAATCAAAATATCTGAAAACACCCTCGTACATGGGCATCTTCATGTATCGGTACCAGTATATTAAAAAAAAAAAACATCTTATCTTTTCTTCTCATACTACATGTATTTTAATTTGCACAATTTTTTCCTGATATGCAGTCTAAAAATTGGGTAAGCCCAAAGTGTGCTAAATATTTTTGATGCAAAGGGATGTTACATTAACACATACACTGCCGAAGTAAACTGAACACTGACCAACTGCAAGAGGTATGTATCCCCTCGCAATTTCAGGAGTTCACAAGGATATATATTCCTCTTACTGAAAAGTGAAATGCAACCACTATGATTGTATCCATGCTCCTTTGGCAGCTTGGTATCTTTGACGACGAACTCCCAACAATTTCAAAACACAGTCTGCATCCACTAGCAGGTGAAGGGGTTAAGATGGGGTTAAACCCCAAAACTGACCCTATCAATTTCCACACCACTTTGATTTGTGTTATGTGCAGGTATTGGCACAGCACAGCAGCGTATGGTATAGCAAATGAAACGAGCCTGAAGGACCTCCCCCCACCTGGTCACTCCGACTACCTGTGGCCCAGTGATTTACTGCAGCCAACAGCGGTAGTGTTTTTGACAGTCAGTGAAGATGTGCGGCAACAAAGATTGGGTCATCGCCATGACAATGAGGTCACATTTGAGGAACGGAGTCTGAACAAGGATAGGGTGTTTCGACAAAGGTGCTCTTGTTTTGCACATGCTTATTGATTCTTGTTGCCATTGATGTTAATGCTGATTTTATACATGTAGAAACTTTTGTTATCTGTGTGCAGTTTTAATACTTTTATACCACAGTTTTTGCAGTTGTAGTTTTTGGCTTACATATGATAGCAAAAGTGAGTCTACGTAATGTCTGTCCAGCGTCTGGCATCTGTCGTCCGTGGTAAACTTTAATGTTAGCATTTTCTCAGAGACTATTCAAGCCTCCGACTTCAAACTTGTCCCAAGGGTACTTTGTGGTAAGACCGTTATAAATATACCAGTTTCAGTGACCTGTCGCAGAGGTCAAGGTCACAAGGGTCCAGAAAGGGGTAAAAAAATAGCCATATTTTGCCACAAATTGTTCTCCTCAAATACTATTTTCAGCTTCAAACCCAAACTCAGTACAGAGATACTTGATGGTAAGACCTTTCTATGCATACTAATTTGGATGACCACTCGGAAAGTTCAAGGTCACAGTTGGTTGGTAAATGTGTCCAAAATTAAAGTTGTTCATAGAATTTTAGTTTTTATCATAGTTTTCGTCAACTTTCAGTCAGATCTGGCACTGAGGTAGCTGATGATAAGACCTTTCTATGCATACTAATTTGCAAAGGTCAAGGGTCATGGGGTCCAGAAATAGGTAACAAACTGCCATATTTTGACAAAAACTGTTTTTCCCAAATACCGTAAAACTTCTAATTTTTTTTTTTTTTTTTTTTTTTTGGCTCCAAATTTTCGGCAATTGTAAAAGAAAATGTAAGTTAATTTTCGGCATTGCTCCAAACTTTAAGCAATTTGGTTGAAATTTATTTTCGGCAGTTAGATGAAATTTTCAGCAAATCTAGCATAAAAATCCCATTGCAGCCGACAGTAAAGACAAAGCAACGGCCGCTATGACCACGTACTTTTTGCAACTTTACAGTACTGCAGGTATAACTGGTCTAAACGGTGGAGTTGGGGGATTCACTTGCTGTGTGCTGAGTCGGCCGGGCTTGATAGAACAGTATACTATATCGACACACAGCGCATTCAGCCGAAGATATAAATGAAGTCGCTCGTGGCCAGCACGGGCCAAGTTTTCATTAGCCCCTGCCACTACTAAGGCGGCTGTAGTGAATCTCTTGCACGGAGTTCTTCCAGGAAGGTTAGATGAGAAACTGGATTGCATTGACTGGTGAGCGTCAATGAAGTTGATGGCCTGTTTACATGTCAGTTATCCACACAGATCTGGTACTTACGTATTTATGGTGGCCCACTTATGACTTAGGGAAGGGAATTTTGGCGTCAAGAGACGCTTTTCCCCCAATGTGTTTAATCCCAAAGCCGCTTACATGAGATCTTTGATCTACTGTGAGAGGAAATCTTTTCACCGTCAGGCCAAGTTTATATGGTGTGTGTCATCGGGTACGCTTGAAAATACAGGAGGTTGAAAACTCTGCGATCTAACACTTTAAAGTCCAAGGTACACCGATTCCATGTTTCTACTGAAGCAAGGGCTTCGACGGGTGTGCACTTTATGTGTTCATTATTTCTTAACCAATGAGATTTAGTGTACGGAATGCTGAAAAAATCAGCCAATCAGATTTTTTGTAGTCCTGATAAGAGGAAATAGATTTTTCTCAGATCCGTGGATTTCTCCATGTGACTTTCGAACACTTGCTCCAAAGTTCTGCTGCTACACTTGAGCCTTAATGGGGGTTAGCTGGCCTCTGCTCCCAATGCCTGTCTTTACCTATATAATTATTTTGTGTCAGTTACCGAGATAACAGCCGATGGCCTCGCCGTGTACGGAGTGCAGTGGTATCGGTATGTTACGATCTTCGATTAAATATTGCGGTCACTTTTCCTCTAATTTTCAGCACACAAAGTCTTTCATCTAATTTTTGGCATGAGCAGTCTTTCCTTTTACATTTTGGCACTGAAGTTCAATGTTTTGTTTTGCCCCAATTTTTCGGCATTTTGGGAAAATCACGAATTTTGTTGGGGAAAAAATGTCGAAAATTTTTTAGTTGTACCATACTATTTTTAACTTCAAGCCTAAACTTGGTATAGAGATACCTGATGATAAGGCCTTCCTATGCATACTAATTTGGATGACCCCTTGGATAGGTCAAGGGTCACAGGAGGTTGGCAAATGTGAAAAATGTCAGTTTTTGATAGAACTGATTTTTATCAAAGTTGTTTGCAAACTTTTCAGTCACACTTGGCATAAAGATAGCTGATGACAATACCTTTCTATGCATGCTAATTTAGTCTCCCCCTCACAAAGGTCAAGGGTCATGGAGGGGCCACAAATGTGTGAAAAATGCATACATTTTGAGAAACTTTGGATTTCACTAGTACAAAAGCCAACCCTTTGCTTATGTTTAGACACATGACCACACTTATACTGTGGATTGGTCATGCACATGAACCATAAGGGCTTTGCCTTTCTCGTTTCACTAGTTTCTGGCTGAAACTGTGCGAGAAGGAAAAAAAAAACATATGTTGAGCTCCATTTTAGAAGAAAACGTGGCAGTTTAACTGCCTTCGTATGCAGGGTATCAAAATAACTTTCTTCTTTCAAGATATTTGAACCAGTTACTGTATGTACCAGTGCAGATGTTTGTGTTATTTGTGACCTTGTGCCTGATGTTGCAGACTGTGTGAAGCATACCTGCGAATGAAGGAGCCGGAGTGCATGAAAGTCGATGCCAGCGGAACGAAAGAAGAAGTGGTGGAACTGGTACTTACAAATCTTTGGTCCTGTGACATCCACTTAACACCTTGAGCCCATAGGGCGAAAATTGCAAATTGTGGAGTCCTCTGAAAAACTGCGTCGGAGTTCATGAGACAGAATGACCATGATAGTTCTAAGCGCCAAGCTGTTGTGGCACTACCCTTGAACTATCGAGGTCATTGTATCCTGTTGTGTGGTGTCAGAGGTAAATGGGCTAACTTCAGCTACATTCAAACGTGAAGGTGGTGTGGCCATGCATGCATGCGTAATTTAAAAGATGTGAGAAAAACAGACATGCATCTGACCAATGTACATGAATGGATCTACCTTATGTATCAATACAACTTTATTGTCTGTTCGAGTCAAAGTACGACATAAATTTGCCTTTTGGCTTGTCATAAAACAACAATATAAGACACTAATAAACGCTACAAGAACATTCCATGAAAAATTCATTTTTCTCTAAAAGGTATTTTTTCGAAAAATACTTACCGATGACATGACTTTGTGGAAATGTCTACTACTAGCTCAATTTTAGCCTACTTACCCGTTGTGTGCCTACACAACCCGCTAGGCACTCGGGGAACCCCAGAGGGGCCGAGAGTTATCTCCCGCTCCTTCCTTACCAGTTCCTGTCACGAGACCAACCAGTCAGATACTTCGCTCGAAAGCGGCAAGCGGGGCAGGTGGGAGGGCCATCCGAGTCATGTCATCGGTAAGTATTTTTCGAAAAAATACCTTTTAGAGAAAAATGAATTTGTTTCCTCAAAACATTACCGATGACATGACTTTGTGGAAGAATTGCGATGAGGCGGAGGGTGCCGCATGACAACTCCCTAGGAGGGAAAAGAGCCGTCCTCCCAGTCGCAAACTCCCGACAATTTTAGCGAAGTGCATACCAACGGCGCAGGTGGCGCCGAGAGGGAGTGTTGCGCCGCGGCGATGTCCCCCACCATTGCGAGATTCTCTCGCTGGCCCGCCAGGTCCCTGAGGTAGAAGCGGGCGAATACAGATTCAGTCTTCCCGTCCAAGGTAGCCACAATGTCCGTGACAGCGCATATTCTAACAAACGTGGCGCTCGTGGCCATGGCTCGTACCTCGTGTGCGCATATGTGCAGCCTCTTCGCTCCCTGCAGGGAGAAATCTTGATAGGCGGAGCAAATGACTCAGGGGGCCAGGAAGAGAACGTCTGGGCCGTTATGTCATTCCGCCGATCTCAGAGGTAGGGAGAGGTGTGCACGCCCTCTGCGGAAGGCTTTAGATCGTCGCAGAGCAGTCAAAGGTGCGCACGGGATCCTGTTACCTGGTCTCCTGTGACAGGGGTTTGTTTCATAGCGGCCGTAAGGTAAAACCTGCGGCGCGGTCAGAGGGACCTGTTTGGCAAGGAAGGCCGGGGCAGTGAGAAGTAGCACGGACCCGTCCGCTCAGCACTGTAAGCAGATAGGACGCGCCTAAGCGCGTGTAGCTCGCTCCCCCGCGAGGTGGTAGCCCGGGCCAGCAGGAAGCACGTGTAGCGTGTCACATCTGCGAACGGGCCGCTGTAAGGGTTCGAATCGGGCAGAATTCAACCACGTTAGCACCCAGGGTAGGTCCCAGCGGGGAAGGAGCGAGCGGTAGGCCTGGCGCCGGCTGCCAAAGTGTCCCATAAGGTCGGCGAGTCTGTGCAGGCGCCCGGGTCTGGGTGTCCGCGGTGTCAGCGTGTAAGCGAGCCTGGACAGGTGACCCCGCACCATGAAGGGCTAGATCTAGGTCTCAGCCGAGCCTGATAGAGCTCCGCCCGCTGCGGATACGACAAATCCGTGAGGTTCAGGCTGTGATCGGTGCATCAGGAAACCCGGACTCGCCATGTCCCACGTAGGCTCGAATGGCCGAAGGTCTGGGGGCCGCAGCGATCGCCTCCACCGCTGTACCCGAGTAGCCTCTAGCACCGAGGGCTTGCCGCACACCTCCAGTCGTGAAGGATGAGCCGCTCCGGGCAGGGAGGAACAGCGGCTGGCGCAGTGGCTTGAGCATGGTGCGAGGAGTGGGAAGGCGCATGGGGGGGGGGGGAGGGGGGGCCCGTGGCGAGGCTAAGAAGGGCCGGTGTTCCTGTGGCGGATCCAGGCGAACGGAGCGACTAACAGGAGGGCCGCCAGGCAGCGCCGAAGGTTGAGGAGGACTTTGGGTACGAGGATCGTCGAGGAAAGGCGGAGGCCGCCAGGACGTCCCAGGGAATGGAGCGCGCATCGACAGCCCAAGCCCAGGGATCGGGAATCGGGGCGACGAAGAGGGGAAGCCTAAGGTTCCACCTTGTGGCGAACCAGTCGACCTGGGCAGACTCCTAACGGGCGCGGGTCCACCGATAGATGTCCTGCCGAAGGGTCCAATCCGCATGCAAGAGCTGGCCGCGACGGGACAGCGAGTCGGTCCCGACGTACAGCTGTCCGGGAATGTGTCGGGCTCGCCAAGAAGGTCCGGTCCTCGCACCAACCCCCGCTCTGGTAGAGAAGCATACCAAGCTCGAGAGAGCGTGTGCCACCTTGTACCTGGAAGTAATCCACCAAAGGTGTGTTGGCAGAGAGGGCGAGCAGCGCCTGGTGTCTGAGGAGGTCATCCCAGCAATGAAGGGCTCGTCAACGGCCTGCATCACTGGCCGGACGATGAGATAGTGCGTTAATCCGAGGGCCGAGGGCCGGAAGTCAAGGGGAACCGCGGCAGGAGATGAGCATTCCACGCAGAGAGGCTCGCGTCGAACCCAGAGAGTACTGGGGCGGAGAAGATGCCCGGGGAACTGCCGAATCCAGCCAAGCGGCGTCGGTCCACAGACGAAGGCGAGAGAATCTGGGGCACCGGCGCCATCGTTGATACGTCGCCGGAAGCCGGGCGCCCAAGGAGTAGGAGATGCTACTAGGAAGCCCCAAGTGCGTCAGGAGGTGCAGTAGCGCGTCCTTGTCTGTCGCGAGAGAGCTCTCAGACTGGCGGCGAAGGAAGAGGTCGTCTGGGTAGATCGACGTCGGACTGGAGGAGGACTGTCGGGCCTTGGCGACTAAGGAGTCCATCGGCCCAGTGAACCGCCAGGGCAGAGGTTGAGACCGAACGGGAGCGCGGGAAACTGGAGAAGACGCCGTCGATCGCGACCCGCGAACTTCCTGGGGGCCTGGAGCATCGAGACAGCAGGTACACATCGGAAAGGTCCAAGCCGCCTGCGCAGTCTAAGGCTGGACCGCTGCTTTCAGGGCTCTGGCAGTCTCCGTCCGGAAGGAGGGCCGAAATCTGTACAGGCCGAGAGAAGAAACCTGACGCCACTTCCTCCAGGCTTCGGAACGAAAAATCGGCGGCTGTAGAAGGTTGGCGAGTCTGAGAATCGGAAAACCTCCGTGGCCACTTACCTGAGGGAGGAGACACCTCCCGCCGTGCGGAGGCCTCAGCGAAACACGGGGAACATGAGACCTCAAGGGAAAAGGACGGCCAAGACGGGGTCAGGGCACAGTCGGCGGAGGCAGCGAAGCGTAGACCGACGCGAGGTAGGCGGCGCGGTAGGCGACTCCGCTAAGAAGAGCCGATCAACCCGGCGGCGCGATAGAAGGAAGCCAGGCGTCTTCCGCACGACGAACCAGGGCTTGAGTGAGCAGCTCCAGGAACCCAGCGCAGGCTAAGGTGTTCCGCACCAGGGACGCAGTCAAATCCAGGCCACGAGGGGGGGAACGGGGAAGAAGAGCGGAGCCGCCAGCTTGCGACACGGCAGGGGGGTCCATCGCAGGAAGAGGGATGGAGGAAGCCTGGGAATGGCCGGCATACCAGTCCCGACGGAAGGTGATGTCCAGGCCAGCCGGCCAGCGACGAGCGGAGAAGAACACCGGCCCTCGAGACGCGGGAAGTTGCAGGTGCGCTGAGAAGGCATCTCGCAGCTCCTCAAATCCAGGCGGCTGGGGAAGCGACTTGAACCTCTTAACTTGACGCTCGGCATCCACCAAGGCAGAGACCTTCCTCTTCAGGGGGGGAGAGGCTGGGCAGGAGTCCGCTGGCAGAGTGGCTGCGGTGATCCTGGCGGCTTCATCCAAAGCTAAGAGGGTCTCCGCACGGGACGACGACGGAAGGGTCGAGGGGACATCAACACCGACGTCGGCGGGCGAAAGGGAGCGACCATCCTCACCCAACAGGGCTGAGACGGAGTCCTCGGGCAGCAAACTGATGGCTTCTTCGTCCAGGGGGCGGCGAGAAGGCGGGCGAGGCACTGAGGAAGGCCGAAGCTTGGGCGGGGACGCGTGTCGAACCTTGCGGGAAGCCCGGGAACGAGCCGGCAGCGACGACGGAGGCGGGGATCGCCGAGGCGAACGCGAGAAGAAGCGATGAGGGGTCCTGTCCGGTGCGCGGGAACGACGTCTGGACGAAGGACGGCGGACAACCGAAGAGGGGCGCCGATGAAGGCGGCGACGCGGCGGACGCATCGAACGGTGCGAGCGCGAACGCGCACGCGACGAGGAGTGGCGGTGGGAGCGGCGACGATCCCGGCGCGGGGAATGATCCTTCCGGCGGCGCTCGCGGGCGAGCGCGAGTGTCTAGAACTGACGGTGAAACGGGATGAGTCAGGGGCGCGACTGTGTCGCGTAGGTTGAGGCTGAGGTCTCTCCTGGCCGGACTCAGTGAGAAGGGCTCTATGCCGGCGTACAGATCCTCCGGAAGGATCAGCGGGCTTATCGTGGAGAGAGAGAGAGGAGGAAGGCCAGTCAACGTGGGACGGCTCGTGGCGGACTGCTGCAGGCCGGGCTCAGTGAGGCGGGCGCTCTGCCGGTAAACAGACCCTCCGGAAGGGTCAGCGGGCGTGGCAGCAGTGGCAGTCCTCTGATCAGCCAGCAAGTGAACTGAAAGTGGAACGGTGGGAGTCGGGGCGCGACTGTGTCGCGCAAGCTAAAGCTGACGCCTCTCTTGGCCAGACTCCGAGAGCAGGGCGCTATGCCGGCGTTCAGATCCTCCGGAAGGATCAGCGGCTTGTGGTGAGAGACGGGTGAGGAAGGCCAGTCAACGTGGGACGGCTCAGGGCAGACTGCTGCAGGCCGGGCTCAGGGAGGCGGGCGCTCTGCCGGCAAACAGACCCTCCGGAAGGGTCAGCGGGCGTGGCAGCAGTGGCGGTCCTCTGGTCAGCCAGCAACACCGAGTCCCAACATGAATCCTTTCCGTGAGGCCAGGGCGGGAAAGGGCGGTCAGCACCGTAAGGGCTGCAGAAGTATCAACCGGAGCCGGAAGAGAGGAAGCAGGCAGGGGCCGCTCTCGTCGGTACAGGCCCCAGAGGTCCGACCAAACATATCCGGCCAGGTCGCACAGACATACAAGGGTGGTCCGGGTAGCAGCCCGCACAAGGTAGGCAGACCGCATGGTCATCCGTCGGCACTGGAAGTTTCCCCATAGGGAGCACATAAGCATTTGGGTTCTGTAACAGACAAAGGGCATAGCAAGGTCGCACACACAGGCAAGAGGGCGCCGAGCCCTCCTTTGTGATATTGTTTCATCTCACCAGCCCGACCGGGCATTCTCTTTTCAATTAGTGGAAATGACATTTTTATCATATGCCCTTGATTATGCGTGCTGTGTACATGAAGGCGAGACAGGCAAACGTAAGCCGAGTCTGTAGAAATTGACTAGATGGCATGAGGAAAGTCCATATCCCATTCCTGCCCCCCCGGGGATACGAACCCGGGATCTTTGGTATCAGTTTCAGCCCACTTAATCAAATTTCAAATACAAACGATTTTGAATTTCCAAAAACTACAGCAGCTCGCCTGAGCCCGCCCCCAGCACCACGTGAATGTTCCGTGTCTACGTACAGTGTGTGAGCGAATGCGCGTGATTCACGTGCGCGTGCTTGTGGGGTTCAGTACGCAGCGGCGCTTAGAGCCGAATTTCAATTGGGATAAAGCGCCTATTTAATGCGCTTATTATTATTATTATCTTACGACTGCCAGCACAGTGTCTTATCCACTAAGCTACCTCCCCCTGTCCACCAAGGAACCCCAGGCGCCGTGACCGCCGGCGCGTGAAACAATGGTTATACTTTCCAAGGGCTAAAGGGCCTTTAAGCTGGACGAACGGAACGTGAGTGCCGCCAGGCCCTACGAAAACCAGCGTCTGAAAGGCAAAATCAACTCGTAAGCTAACGAGGCAGAACCAGGAGAGAGAAGGCGACGTCCCGCTAGGAGAGTCGCAAGAAGGCTGTGCAAGGCACGGAAATTATTTCAATAGTTGGTGCCCTTATGTCGTAACCACAACGAAAGACGAGTCCCACGGCAGCCGGCTCTCGACCCGAGGGCCGGCTGTGGGTAGTTACCGTTACCTTACCTCCAAGCCGAAGCGGGAACGGGGGAAAGGGTAGCCATACAGCAGTCACAGCACGGAGGAGAGCCGAGGGAACCCGGAACAGCGCCAAAGAAGAAGCAGGCAGCGCTAGAAGGCGGCAGGCACGGAAGAGAAGTCGAAACGAGCGTAGGCAAGACGAAGACCGGTCGAGGCACAGCGGAGCAAAGCCCGACACGTCTTCTCGGCACGAGCGAAGTAGCAAGACTGGTTGGTCTCGTGACAGGAACTGGTAAGGAAGGAGCGGGAGATAACTCTCGGCCCCTCTGGGGTTCCCCGAGTGCCTAGCGGGTTGTGTAGGCACACAACGGGTAAGTAGGCTAAAATTGAGCTAGTAGTAGACATTTCCACAAAGTCATGTCATCGGTAATGTTTTGAGGAAACAAATTATCATTGCAGCAATCTATCACAAGCAATCCGTCACAAGATGGGAGGTAGTGTTAAGTAGATCACACATATCACGGCGTTATAAACGAGAGTTCAAAGTCGAGACAGCAGTTGGAATAAAAGACTTCTTCATAACATTCTTTTTGGCAAGTGGCATGTTGAAACGTCTGCCTGATGGTAGCATTTGAAACTGATCAGATAGTGGGTGACGAGGATCACTGACAATGCTAGCAGCTATCCTTCAGACAGCTATCTTAATGCCTAGGGGACCATAAAGGCAGACTACATTAATAGCGTTTGCATTGAAGTGGTGATGAATTTATATACGCTTTTGAAGAGTAAACCGATCTAGAAAACTAAAGGTCCTCTGGCCTCAAGTCTCACTCATGTGCAGGACAGCCAAGGCTGATGTCGAGGACCATGGTCATTGGTATTCGACTTGTGAGCCAGAGACCTGTCTAGTTTTATATCTGATTTTGCGATATGCTGGTACGTGTTGCACTGAGGCTGGCCTGCAGTTGTATGGTGTATCATAGCCAAATCAGAATTGTCAGATGTGCACTACAATTGCAGACTAAACATTGATGAATCCCTTGCTCTGGGGATGTAAAGAAGGCTGATCTTGGCTGGCAACAGGCATGTATTTCTCACGATTCCTTGCAGGGAGTCTTGAGAATCCATACCTCTTGTAGTGTTAAGGAGCTAGTGGATGAGCATCTGACTCGATATGTATGTCATGGCAGATCAAAGGTAGTTGTCTTAATTTGCTGTGTGTTAGAATAGCAAGGCAATGGTTTACCTAATATATACATGTAGCAGAGCGCCATAAGCCTCTGTCCCCATGTAGTTATTTTTAGTCCACTTCTGAAGTTCCCTGTTCAGCCACTAGCCGTGACGGCACCACTTGCGTGGCGCAGCGAGTCTTCTGTTGTAGTAATGGTTTTGTAACTTGTGTCTTTTGCTTATTTTTGAAGCCTCATAGCTTCCGTTCTAGTAAACGTAGAAGGCTGTTTCAATAGTCATTAGATTCAGCACAGTTCCTGCTTTTAGAATATCTATTTGGTTTTGTCCGATCTGTAACCTGTCTTAATTAGATTTACGTTTTTCATGCTTTTTCACGTTTCACTTGGCTTGTGTGACAGTCATTAAAAAATCATATTAAATTCAGTTTAGCGTTAAGCTTTTCCTAATTTAGTTCACTGAAAAGCCCTTTAAATTCTCTTTCGGAAATGCTAAGATTTATTAGTATTGAATGTATAGTTCGCTAGTTATCAAAGTTTATTCAGGTTGGAACTAGCACAGTTTTCGCTCTTTTCTTTGTCTGGCCGAATCGTTTCGGCTCCGCGAGAGAGTTGCTCTCTAAGCGGCCCGCGCTATGCCTATTTAAAGCCGAGCATCCGGCCGGCTTGTAGCAGACGACTATTTGCTTGTAGCAGACGACTATTTGCGTACCATTTAGTATCAGTGCGTGTAGTTAGTACCGTGCCGGCTTCACGTCGAGTATTTGATCGTTTCTGGAAACTGGACTGCGGGTCGAATGCCCTGTAAGTAGTGATTATTTTGTGTACATATTCATTGTGTGTCTTTGCTAGTGATGATTTTCTTGATGTTTGATTCTTCATTGTTGTCAGACCTCGCATTTTAGGAAGCCAGTTTTGGATAATGTGTTTCCGCTTTTTTATAATATGTTGCGATTCACATTGTAACTTTGGGGTGGTTTCTCTTTTGTTCACATTTGTAACGTCAGTGCTCGAAGTTGGAGAATGTAGCTTTGGCTCGATCATTATTACTGTCTTGTGGGAACGATCGAGAGTTTGTGTAGGTTATCTAGTCTTTGAAGAGCCTTTCCGCGTTAGACGGTACCATGACCGGTCGTGGCGTGGCGATAGCGTCACCGCCATGATCGAGTGCATTTAGATTTGAATTTTAAGTCATTACAGTGTGATTGTGGGGATCACCGCAGTTTGTAGCGCCGGTATTACTTGCGTCTGAACTTGAATCCAATTCCGATTTAAGGAGAATATAGTTATTCGAGGTTGACAATCTTGAGGTATCAGCATCGCTTTGTTAAATTTATGTTAGTTGCTTTTGTATTCATTCTTATGTTGGGCTCCCTTGCCATTTTGACTCTATGCTCTGTCTTCTCTCTCCTTTGTCTATCGCTTTGCTAGTACTCCCTACCTGTGCTACTCATTGACGTCACTACTATCCGCCATGTTTGTTTATGCATTGCCATGCATTTGTTACTTGCCATTTACCCATGAGATTACGTAGTTACTCATTGATGTTGCTTATTCCTATGTTTGCGTTGGTCATGCATCAGCGTGTGAACATGTTTTACCAAAGATGCAGGTGCGCGCCCCTATGATCCCCGATCATACGGGAACGCTTCTGCGGCAACCATAATCACACCGTACGCAGCCGCGAACCCCTAGGATCCTCGATCCTACGGGAACGTGGCTGATAACACGGGTAATAGTTACTAGTTGTAATTCATCGGTTATGATTTGGTGGTATTTCAATTTTGCTAACGCAGTTGCGCGCCCCTAGGATTCTGAATCCTACGGGAACGTGGCAGCATATTTGTTGCATGCAGGTGCCCACCTCTAGGATCTCTATGCCTATTGGAGTGCATCTGTCATGCTACCGCTAGTGCAGTCATTAGTTATATATTTGTTGGTGGCCGTATTTACGGTAGCGTACCTCTATGATTTCTAATCATAGTGGCTCGCTTCTGTAGGACTATATTGAGTTTATTGGCCTCCTAATTTGTGTATTTTAGTATTTAGTCTTTGTGTAGAAATTTAGTGGTTTTATTTGTACAGCTTTGGAGTTTGATTAATTATTGGTTTGCTATTGGTGCATGACATTTTCCGTTCCTTAGATTTTATATTCTTTAACATTGTTTGCTTATATCCTTTTATTTTTATTTTTCAGGTATTGCTTTTTGTTGGTCATAAAATAAAAGAATGAGAACCATGGACAAGAGTTAGCTCCCTTTTGTCAAATACACCCACACTACCTGCACATCATTACATCCCCTCGGCTCGGTCACATACATGTATGATAGTACTTTTTCTGATGTTTTGTGGAAAACAAAACTGGTAAAAACTCAATACATGTATTATGTCAATGTTTATTCCTTCATTACTACCACATTCTGGTTCAAAATAATTGTAATCACACTGTATTATTGTAAAGGCACTATTAATATCCTGCCTTTGTCTGTCATCTGTGAATGATAAAGTATAAATATCACAGTAAGAGTTTAACCCATTTCATCCCGAGGCTGATTTTGTAAGATTTGCTTATTGTCATATGAAGGCTACATTACAGATCTGGGAGACAGATCAACTGTTTTAGTTCAAAGTGGTGCCAGAATAGCTTGAAGCAACAGGCGCCAAGCTATTCTGGCACCACCCATGAACTATCAGTCACATTTATTTCAAGCAATTTGTGTATCAGGATAAAAAGAGTTAAGTGCCTTGTGCATACAGCAACCAATACAATGCAGTGTAAGCAGGATCGGTGGCTGCAAGCACAAGGTAGTTAAGTTTGTCATAATAGTCTAGTGCAAATGGCCCCAAAACAGCAAAAGGTTCAAAGACAAATTTGAGCGAGATATAAACACAATCACAAAAATGAATGTAATATGTTCATAAATATAACAGGACAATAAAAATGTATCATCCATAGCATATATGATGCAACAGTTTTAAATATGTTGTGTGGTTCTACAAATGTACACAAGAGATTCATAAATGAACACCCTTATGCATGCAGTCACCAGTACAGTTTACAGTACCGTGGCTGCATGCTCAAAGAATATAGGAACATGGACCTCACCGATGCGCGCATTTTCAGCCAATCAGAAAATAGAAAATATTTGCCGCAGCATGGTCTTGTTGCTAGGCCCCACAAGCTTTCCGGTAGCAACGCAAGGAATTGGCAAACTGCGATACAGATTGTGGGCCATAAATTTCACTAATATGGTCAGGCATTGCCAGTGGGGTACCTGCAATGGAGACGAGAGGTACCCTGAAACCATCAAAGGCAAACTACTGGCTTTTCCTCCTCCCAAAATCAAGAAAATCGATGCAATGGACTGGATAAAAGCTTGCTGTAGACCGCATACAGACCTCAGTATTGAGATACTGGAGAACAAGAGCAAACGCAAACACAGAGCTGTTTGTAGTGGGGTAAGTGTATTTCTGTTCTTTTTGCAAGTTTCTGAGAATGGTGACGACGTGCTTACAGAAGTGGTACTGACATAACGATGGTACTTGCAGGGATGCAACAATAGGCATCCCAAAATTAATATCCCACTGGAACAGCAGACAAGCGGTCAAGTCTTTTTGTTTTGAAGAAGCCGTTAATGTCCGATCCCATTTCATTACCGCAGATGTTGCGACTCGCATCCCCCTCTGTGTCGGACAGGCCCCATTCATTCAAGTTGACCAAGCTCTGCCATGAGATGCTTGCCACTACTAAATACACACCACACACGTTCTCACCATGTGTCGAGGTATTTTTAGATCAGTGGCTCCAGCTGACCTCCACTTGAATTTGCCAGCTTACAGAATTTTAAAATAAAATGTCTTGGCCTACAATATTATCATGAGCAACTTACAGATGGTGTAGTTAGTAAAATTACACTGGTAATCACTTAGTGTGAAGCAACAGTGTACATGACTGTCATACTATTTTTTTTTCTTTCTCGCAGCAGATGTTTACATTTTTTGGTAACTAGCATTTCAATACAAACTGATCAGGCGCAGAGAGTGTCGGTGCGCAATGATCTTTTTTTTAAAATTCAGTTTCGATTGTAAGCTGCTTCTTTTTTTCTTCAGTCTGTAGCCCACTTGTCAACGACTTGCCGCAATACCATTCATGATAACATTGTAGGCTATGATAACATTTTACATGTGAAAACTCTGGAAGCAGACAAATGACCTATTCGTGTTGGCTAACCGAGGACATTCGACCTATTTGACTGCCTTCAAATTTTGCACACCTGACTAGTAAGATTCCAACAGCAAGCTGTCGCAACGGGAGCATACATGTATTGCTCAATACTGCACAAGCGCTCGGGATCAGGCAGTACAGGTACACAGATCTTCACACTTAGAATGTGTGTGTGTTTTAGATTCATATGGAATTAACTCTCCAGAGGCACCATAACCAAAGGTTCATGCCTGTACGGTTCTTCAGTCTGCATTCTCAATTACTGCAACAAATCATGAGCAGCACAGACACATAAGTTCTACAGCAACACATTTCACAAGATCTCTTTATTAAATTTACATTATAATTACTCGTGTAACATTTTTCTCCTCAGCACTTTGTGGATGGTGGACCCAGTGTGTTGCACCCCTACCCAACTCCAGCAGATGGGTCACCTGCCTACAAAGCCAGACTGCTCGCAAAACGGGGCGGAGAAAATGAAGCCCCCAGGGGGCAAAGCGTCGTGCAGATGAAATGTAGGTATTTGTTAAAATGATATCAACGTGAAGTCAAGTCAAAAATCTTTATTTATCACACACATGGACAATTCAAATTTGACGCACACATAAATATGTGCGCTTAAATGATATTACAAATGGCTGTCATACTAGAAAAAAAAAAAAACACAAACAAGCATGCACATTACACAAAGAGCACCCACATGCACAGATTTCATAACTATGATAATAAAGTACACCACATTCATATCATGTATCATGCATACAATATGTGTGGCATTTAAATGATGACTTGTTCATTTCACATAAACAGTGTACTGTAAGACAGAGTTGATGCTGTTCAAAGTACGTCACATAAACAGTTGATGCTGTTCCAAGTACATGTCACATAAACAGTTGATGCCGTTCTAAGTACATGTCACATAAACAGTTGATGCTGTTCTTACTTACTTATGCCTTGCACCCCTACTGGGGCATAGGCCGCCTACAAAGGATCTCCAAGAGTCTCTGTCCTGGGCTCTCCTTTCCAGTTGGTTCCAGGTCATCTTCATGTTCTTAAGGTCTGCATCCAGTTCCCGGCGCCATGTGATTCTTGGTCTGCCTCTTTTCCGCGTGCCCTGTGGATTCCATGTTAGGGCTTGCCTGTTGATGTTGTCTGCTGGCTTACGTAAGGTGTGCTCTATCCATCTCCAACGTCGTTTAATTTTTTCTTCTGCAGGCAGCTGATTGGTTCTATTCCAGAGTTTGTTGTTGCTGATGGTCTCTGGCCAATGGATATTTAGGATCTTGCGCAGGCAGTTGTTTTGAAGACTTGTATTCTCTTTGTGATGGCAACTGTTGTTCTCCAAGTTTCTGCTCCATATAGAAGAACTGTCTTGACATTGGTATTGAAGATCCTGACTTTGGTCTTGGTTGATAGTTCTTTGGATCTCCAGATGTTTCTCAATTGTATAAATGTTGTTCGTGCTTTCCCTATCCATTGTTTGACATCTGTATCTGAGCCTCCCTGTTTGTCGATGACGCTACCCAAATAAGTAAAGGCATCCACCTCCTCCAGTGCTTCTTTGTCAAGCGTAATCGGGTTAGTGGTGGCTGTGTTTGTCTTGAGTATCTTACTCTTGCCTTTGTGAATATTGAGGCCAACCTGTGCGGAGGTATCTGCTACACTGGTTGTCATCTCCTGCATCTGCTGCTGGGTGTGTGATAGTAGGGCCAAGTCATCTGCGAAGTCCAGGTCCAGTTAGCTGCTTCCAAGGTGTCCACTGGATTCCATTTCTTCTCTGAGCTGTAGAGGTCTTCATAATCCAGTCAATCGCCAGTAGAAAGAGGAATGGCGAGAGAAGACATCCTTGTCTGATGCCTGTCCTCACCTGGAATGTTTCAGTGAGTTGCCCTCCATGTACCACTTTACAGCTTAGATCCTGATATGAGTTCCTGAAAATGGTGGAGATTTTTTTCAGGTATCCCATAGTGCCTTAGGAGCTTCCATTGGGTCTCTCTGTCCACGCTGTCAAATGCTTTCTCATAGTCAAGGAAATTGATGTACAGGGGTAAGTTCTACTCTAACGACTGCTCAATTATAATTCGCAGCGTTGCAATCTGGTCAGTGCAGGATCGATTTTTGCGAAAGCCAGCCTGTTGGTCTCTAAGTAGGGCGTCAACTGGGTCTTTCATTCTGTTCAGCAGAAATATTGAATACTTTCCCCGGCACTGATAACAGCGTGATCCCTCTGTAATTCATGCAGTTACTAATGTCTTCTTTCTTCGGGATCTTAATAAGGTATCCCTCTTTCCAGTCAGCTGGTATTTGTTCCTGTTCCCAGATCTTCTTAAATAGTGTGTAGGGCATTCCCACTGTTGTTTCTAAGTCCGACTTCAGCGCCTCAGCTGGGATGCTGTCTGGTCCTGCTGCTTTTCCATTCCTGAGCTGCTTAATGGCCATCCTAATTTCTTCTCTTGTGGGTGGGCTGTCCTAAGTGATGCTGTTCTAAGTACATGTAAATTGCAGTTCACTATCATTAAAAGAGATAGGAAAATACGACACAGTGGTTTTTATCAATGTACAAAACATTATAATTGTCACACACTGAGCGCTTGTCATTTTTCAGTGTGTTACTGGTAACCCATTTAGCTTTGACGCACTACAGCAGGAGATGGATTGACCATGATAATTAAAGGGTAGTTCCAGATTAGCTTGGTGTCGAGCTAATCTGGCACTACCATTCAAATATCATGGCTGATCCATCTCCTGCAATTGGTACATGGTTGTCAGGTGACACCTCCACAATTTAGACAATTAGGCAGAGGGGTTAAAAAAATTCAAATGCACCGATACTTATTTGGGTTTAACGCCAAACAGGCGACTAAGGCCATCTCATGGCAGGCACCGATACTGTTGCTATTACATCTTATTTTGTGACATGGCATTTTATATACTTTACAAGAGCGGTACAGATGCTGCAAAGTCTTCACTGGAAGATACACCAGACTCTATAGCTGGTGAGTGTGGGACAACAGAACAGCCTAGTAAGTAAGTATATCTTTGTGCATATTTTGAGAGTAAATCAGCAGATATTTCACTTACATGCTGTGATTATATATTGCTTTCCAAGTAAGGTTTTGCATGTTCTTTATAGAAGGCTGAAAGAGTGTGCAGCAGTGATGTCATGAAGGGAATGTCTGGTGTGATTCGCTGTACACTGGCATCCCTTTGGGTGAAAACGATGAAATCACAAAAATCACAACCTGTGATCATCAGCTGACCTCGCACCTGTGTGTAGTAGGACTGTGATTTTTTCAGTTGTATGCTTGTGTTGTCAGTTACTTCCAAACAAAATCCAGGGAGCTCACATGCCTCTAGTATGGTAGAATTTCTGGATGCGTAGGGACATTTGACCTCAATTATACCTGTCTGGCCACTAGCACACACTTTGCCGTCAGGAGTTGCGCCAAGAAATGGAAACTCTGAGTTAACCACAATGCCGCACTTGTGGAGGTGTCTGTCAGGAAATATTTCTAAATATTTACTTTTTGCAGTGCCTTCGTGTCTTTTGCCATAATTGGTAGCTGGAGCTGAAAAATTCATTTTTCTCTAAAAGGTATTTAAAAAAAAAATACTTACCGATGACATGACTTTGTGGAAGTGTCTACTACTTACTCAATTCTAGCCTAAGAGCCCGTTGTGTTACAACACAACCCGGGAGGCACTCGGGGAACCCCGAGTTGTCTCCCGATACAGCCCATCCGGAACCGAGTCACGGAGTGACTAGCCATAATTCCTCAGTCAGGATACTTAGCTCACCAGCGGCAAGCGGGGCAGATGGGAGGGTCGTCCGAGTCATGTCATCGGTAAGCATTTTTCGAAAAAATACCTTTTAGAGAAAAATGAATTTGTTTCTTCAAAAACACTACCGATGACATGACTTTGTGGAAGAATTGCGAATAGGAGGAGGGTGCCGCGCTCCGGTACACCTTAGGGCCCAAGAGCCGTCCTCCCTAACGCAAACTCCCGACGACCCTAGGTAGGTGTACACCTACGGCGCTGAGGCGCCAGGAGGGAGTTGTGCCCCCCAAAAAGTCCCCCACCAGAGCGAGGAGCCTCGCTGGGCTGGCAGAACTCTGCGATCGAGGCGGGCGAAGTAATCCTGCCCGCCAGCCCCCAGCAGCCACGAAGTGTAGGACAGGACAGTTCCTGACGAATGCGACGGTCGTGGCCATGCACGTACCTTGATTAGACGTAACTTTAGCCTCTACGCTCCCTGAGGGGAGGGATCCTGGAAGTCGGATCGTATGACTGAGCGTAGCCAGGAAGGTCGTCTGGCCTGTAGCGTCAGTGCTGCCGGGCAACGGCAAAGGAGGCGAGCGCGTCCGCTCCGGACGGCTATGTTGTCGTAGGTACACGTGAGGCTTGTACAGGGTTTTGCTGCCTGGTCTCCTGGGGAAGTGCGACCCCTCAGCGGGCGCATGGTGAACCTGTGGCGTGGGCCAAGGAGCCGAGGTCCCGGCAAGGCATGGTCCGAGAGGAGCTGTACGGAACTGTTCCCTCGAACTGTAGGCAGACAGGGTGAGTCGCAGCTCATGTAGTTCGTTAACCGGGCCACCATGGCAACATCCCTCAGGTGCCGTAGGGTGATGTCCTCGACGGCCAGCCTTGGTCTCTGAAGCTAGGGAAGAAGCCTGCGAGCTGGGATCAGCAGGGTAGGTGGGGGTGAGGCGACAGACGCCGCCCATGAGCACAGTGCCTCGCCAACTTCACTCGTAGAGACGTCAAGTTGAGGGATGCGGGCCGTAGCGAAAGCTTCCACTGCCGCCCACGCGAAGACTCTAGTGTTGAGGGTCTGCCGTATAACCTCCAAGGCGAAGGAGTAGGCGCTCCGGCAAGGCGGAACAGCGACCGTCGCAGCTGCATGAGCATCTTGTAGAATGCGGGAAGCAGTAGCGGGGGGTCCGTGGCGAGCTGAGGAGGTCAGTGGTCCAGGATCGGTTCCAAGGGAACGGGGTGACCAACAGGACGAGCGGTGAATCCTTGCCACGGTTAGGCCAGAGCATCGAGTGCCTCGGCCAGGAGGGCTAAAATCAGGTAGGCGCGGGTTAAGCCAGTGATCCCACCTCGTGGTGAACAGGTCAACTAAGCCGTCTCATCAGCGCGCCGATCCTCCGAAGGTGTCCTGGTGCATTCCGTGTGTAGCAACTGGTTCCATCGGGGGGGAAAGTTGGCCCAGACCTACCGTCGGTCCGGGTAGTGTCACGCACGGAGGGAAGTTGTGGTTCTTGCACCAAAGCATCGGGGGTAGAGAAGCACGCACCGGTTGGGAGATCGCAAGCCGCCCTGATCCTGGATGTACGCCTCCGCTGTCACGTTGCCAGAGAGGGCAAGCAGCTCCTGGTGACCGATTCCTTCCTCCCACGAGAAGATGACCTACTAGCCTGCGTCAGATCCAAGCCGTTCATGCTCTTGTCCGCGAAGTCCGGAGGTCAGGGGCCGGACATCGAGAAGAACCACAGAAGTAGGAAGCGGAGCTGAAGCAGCCGGGCCTAGAGACGAACAAAGAGGGGTAGATCCGACTTCCGTGTAGTGGCTAGGCAATCCAACCGCGAGCACAGTGGAAACAGGACAACCTGTCCGAAGTCCGGTGCTCCCCAGGTGCTCCGAAGGGGGTTGTCGAGTTGGTTAGACGCCAGGGAGACGGGGCTGCGCTTTGGTTCCACAGTGTCCATGTGGTGTTTGAGGACCCCAGGTGAGTCCAACGGACTGCAGCTCCAGAAGCGGTGTTGCCTCCTTCGCAGGTGAACCGAGGAACTCTGTGGAGGCCGAGCGCACGGGTACCTGGAGACAAGGGTCGGCAGTTCCGGAAGAACTCAAAGTCCAAGATCTGGAGGTGGAGCCGAGGACCACCTGCGAGGACCGTATCCTATCGCCGGCCTGGCGCAAGTGTAAGTGTATTGCGAAGCCAAGGTCCTAGAAGTATCCTCCGGTCTGCTCACCGCACTGAAGTCCAGGGCCTCCCAAGAAAACCTGGAGCAGCAGAGTCGTCAGCACAGGGGGTTCTTCCGCGGCAGGTCGACCTGCAGGGCGCCAGGAGTCCTCGACGCGGAGAACGAAGGCTAGGGTCAGGAGTTCCCCAATCCCATGTAGCGTAGGGCATTACGGACGAGCGAGGTCATCTAGTCCAACTGTAGAGTCAAGAGCGGATCCACAGCAGGCTGGGGCAGATGAACTCGAAACAGCCGGAAACTCCATAGGGGGCGAAGCAACGAAGACCCGGGAACCCGAGAGAAGAGGCGCTGGGTAGTCGTAGCGCCGGTCACGAAGTCCGGAAGCTGCGGCTGATCTCCTAGCTGTCTCCCAGTGTCCACCAGTGAAGTCAGAACCCGAACTGCAGCAGACCTGTTTACCACCTGAGTGCAGTCAATGTACTTCCAACTGACTAATGTGTACTTTGAACCTCACATGTGTATTCATTCACACGCCAGTGAGTTGTCAGTTCTCCAAAAAGTGTATTTTTGTGTCTAAACGTGTACATGTATGTGTACCCCAAAGCAAAATTGTGTACTTTAATACGCCAAAGTGTATGGTAAACAGGTCTGCGCTAGGCGAAGGTGAGCGACAGCGTCCTCCCCGAGGATCCACCGGAGAGGGTCGGGCGTCCAGTTCGTGGAGCGACTGCTGCTAGGCGACCGGGGCCGGAGCACCAAGGAGGGGAAAACGGGCTGAGTGAGGGGAAGAGGGAAGGGACGAACGGAAGCCGGACGCGAAAAGGGACGAGCCGAGCGGGAAGGCACCGAAGAGCGAGGCGGGACAGGATCCCTGGAGCGACGTGAAGAACGGGAACTCCTACGCACGCCAGCAGTGGAGAGAGAGCGGTGTGTAGACCTAGAGTGGCGGAAGGGTCACTCCAACGATGGCGATCCGTAGAGGAAGATCATCGTGACGGAAGAGCGAACGAGGAGCAAGACGTCGAGGCGAGGACCTGCTGTTGAGGGAAGGGCGTCCAATGGTGCGGAGAGTGGTCCCTACTCTGGTCTCGCGCAGTGGAGTGAGAGCGACGAGTATATCTCGAGAGGTGGCCTGGTTCTGTGCCGGTAGGAGTCTCCGGACGCGCGCGTGAATGTCTCTCCGAGCCGGGCTCTGTGAGGTAGGCTCTGTGAGGCGGGCTCTCTGCCGGCAAGGGGACCCCCAGCGTGACTACCCCACCCGGGTCTGCCCTGGGGGACTTGGGTGGGGTTAGGTACTTTTTAGTTCCCAGGGTCACCCTGGTCAGCCCCACAGGGTGGGTTTTTCTCTCTATTCTGGGGCATGTGTTTCTGTCTACCCTTTGTCCATTCACCTGTGTTTGCCTTTTTAACACTCTCCCTACTGTCTGCACTGCCTGTAGCTCTTGATATTGGATGTGTGTTGCTAAATGGTCTTAGCTTTATTTAGGCCCCATGTGTTAGGTTTATTTAATGTATTTGACCGGCTGGCGACATACATTCAATGTTCTGTTTAGTTGGGGTTTTTTCACAAGCAGTGAAGGCACGTCCTGAGAAAGCCTTGTTGCTGTCGGGACGTTAAGCAATGTACAATCAATCAAACCCAGCGTGACTGGGAGCCCCGCAGGCTTCCTTGGAGACGAGTGGGGACCGAAGGTGGACATGGGACGTCGCAAGGCGCGTCTCTCCGAACTGGGCTCTGTGAGGCGAGTTCTCTGCTTCTCAGAAGGCTTTGTCCGGGCGCGCTCCCTCCTGGAAGCGGCCTCATTGATCAATACCCACTCCGCGCACTAGTCCGCTGAATCCAGCGTGGCGTCTTCTCCACAGGGTCATCCCGGTCTCGAGCGTTCGGTGCCAAGGGCACGTTGGGTGGCGTATCGACTGGTATCGAAGCACAAGCTGGCGCCGGTCACTCACGTCTGTAAAGGCCCCAAAGCTGCAACCCGCGCAGTTCCGGCCAGGTGGAACAGACGTCGCAAGCATGGTCGGAGGCACATCCTGCGCATAGGAGACCAGACCTAGTGGTTGTCCGACGGCCACTGGAACATCTGCCTTGCGTGCAGGTCATCAGCAGGCCCCTCTCTGTCGGAGCGGCACGGAGTCCTCTCCTTCGAAGCACAAACAGGCGTCGGGCGCTCCCGTCTGTAGAAGCTCCAACGCTGCTACCAGCACCACCGAGGCCAGGTGGCGCAGACATCACAAACGTGGTAGGAGGTACATCCAGCGCCGGGAAGACAGACCTTGTCACCACCTGGCCACTGTCGCCTGGCCTCGAAGAACACACCAACCAGTAGCAGCCGGGCTGGCGCTTCCTGCCGATAAGCTGCGTTGTCCTCTAGTGACGGTAGTGTTCTGCGTCGGCCTGAAGGCGTCGGACGCGCGCGTAAATGTCTCTCCGAGCGGGCTTCCTGGAGACGAGCAGGGACCGAAGTGGACATAGGACGACGCGAGGCACGTCTCTCGGAACAAGGCTCAGGGAGGCGAGTTCTCTCCTTGACAAAAGGCTGTCCATGCGCACTCCCTCCTGGAAGCGGCCTCCATGATCTACCCGCTCGCGCACTAGTCGTTACATCCGGCGTGGCTTCTCTCCCAGGTCAGTCCGCTGTCGTGTGGACAGCCCGCAGTGTCCGGAAAGGCGCCTACACAGGTGCCGATTGCTTGCGTCTGTACACTCCATAACTGATGGCCACGCCGCTCAGTACAAGTAGAGTAGGTGTCGCAAGCGTGGTCGGCGGCGTATCTGGTGCAGTGGAGACAGACCTCTGGGAACTGAACGGCCACTGCCATCTGTCCACCCTGTGAATGGGCGAGCAGCACGTCCCTGCAACAGACAACACACCCGAAGGCACGCGGGCGAGTCCCGTGGGACTCCGCCACGACAAGGCTAGCCTTCGTAACAACAAAAAAGGCACAAAAGCGAGGTACAATTCTGTCACGCCTGCCCGCTAGTGGTGCTGTAAAGAGGCTGGCTCACTGCCATCAAGCGCTAAGGCGAGCATACAACATATGTACCAAAATTCAATCATGTCACGACAGAAACCAGCATGACACAAGTGTCAGGCCCAAAAACATTATTACTAAAATGGCGAACGCGTGCGGATAAATGATCACCGGACGCATGCTGTACAACAACTCAACACGCGATGACAAGCAAAGGCAAGAATAACATCTGGGATAGTAACATCACCACTTAATGGGGACATGGCACGTGGGGCCCGCCCAGCCAAGGAGAGTAAAAATCCCAAGCTGACCGTCGTAATGTATACTCACCATTTTTGGTACGCGAGTACTTGTCTACAGCGTACGCATGCGTATGCGAGTTTGCGCTTAAAGTCATAACCATTACAAGATCAGCGCACTAAAATTATCGCAATTATCACTCTTATTCTATACAACCACTCGAGCATATGATGACAAGAATAGGCATGAAACAGGTGTCTGGCACAGAACAATACTACGCAATGTCGACAAGGCGTGACACAAGCTGCCCCGCCAAGCTAATCAAGCCATGGAGCAAGAAAATTCTCCAACCACCCAAGGTACAATTGCGTAGGTAAGCGTCGCAACAAATCACCGAAGGTGAGTGGGCGCGCGCGCGAGGGGCCCCACCAAACTAAGAGTTGCGAAATTTGGCGCGCAAACTACAGCGAGAAGAAGACGACAATCTTCGTACCTGCTCAAACCAGTGCCCAGCCCGGGAACCGGCTGAGGGCCAACCCAGCTACCTTACCTCTCCGCCGAAGGGGAACGGGGGGAGAAGTCCATAACCGCCTGGCACGACCGGGCTAAGATCCGGCGAAGCTCACCGCGCAGCCCAGGCACACAAGAGGCCGAAGAGGGCAGCCGCCAACGAAGTGGGGATGAGAGAGCCACGCAGCTGCACAGGCAGTGCCGACGAATCGAAGCGAAGTATAAGTCCGTAAGACCAGCGAACCGGTCGAAAAATCCCAAGTCCGTAGGCTAGAGCAACACGTCTGAACAGCATGAGCCTAAGTAGACTGACTGGGGAATTATGGGTAGTCACCCCGTGACTCAGTTCCGGATGGGCAGTATCGGGAGACAATTCTCGGTCCCCTCGGGGTTCCCCGAGTGCCTCCCGGGTTGTGTTGTAACACAACAGGCTCTTAGGCTAGAATTGAGTAAGTAGTAGACACTTCCACAAAGTCATGTCATCGGTAATGTTTTTGAAGAAACAATGAAGTGTGTGAAAATATGCTGTCAAGAATTTTTTTTCTAGACTGCAGCTTTTCTGTTCAGGACTCTGTGAAAGTTTGATGCAGTCAGTCTGTGCTTTCTAGCTTCTAACCAGTGATTTGAACTGGTCTGTCCTCTGGTTTTTTTCTTCAAGTTGCTCAGGATCTTGGCACCGACAGGTCCAGCGAAGGCAATCAAATTCTTGTGGCAGAACAACTGCGGATTTCTTTGTAACGCACATACCTCCACAACCCTGTTGATTTCCTGGCACTGGCTGTTTTTTCAGATTCCTGGTCTGTGGATAAATATTAAGTGCAGCTTTAGGAATATGGTATCATTATGGTTTTCAGTTAATCATATTTATTACACACCTCTGGTTAAAATGTGCAAGGAGATATTTATGAATGGGATACATTTTAATAAGTAAGAAAACAGAAACTCATAACCGCCTGAGTGCGTTTTTTCTCACTCATAACACAAGTCGTTTATGCCTCGTTCATAACACACTCAGTGTGATACTACTCACATGTGAACACATTCTACTCTAAATGACTTTGCATACATCACGTCATTGTGTGCACACAGTTTGTAAGTTTGACGTCACATGATGGTGTTACTGGACTGGTCAGTTTTCCGATATGGCGGCGTAAATCTACAGAGCCCAAATCTACCGGCATCAATCTGCCCAGTGCAAATTTGCGATGCGGCGATTTCAATCATATGTAGACATAAACCCACTCAGTGTAAATCACCACAGTATGCCTCACAGGAAGCATGAATATTTTTACAAAACAGCGCTTTCTTAAATACTATTTTCAACTTCAAACCCAAACTTGGCACAGAGATACTTGATTGTAAGATCTTTCTATGCAAAATAATTTGGATGACCCCTCATACTACTTTAGCTGATCTATCACAAATGTCAAGGGTCATGGGTCAAATTTGGCATAAAGTAACTGATGGGACCTTCCTAGGAATATTAATTTCGTTGACCTACCACAGAGGTCAAGGGTTGTGGGGTGGTTCAGATATGCATCCATAAAAGCATTGCCTTTCTTCTTGTTATTTTTTCCTACATAAATCTGAAAGGTGTAATAAATAGCTTAACTGATATGGTCTCATTATTTACCAGAAAATAAACACGAGCGGACTAATATTTTTGCCGTAGCAAACGAGCCTATGGTGAGTTTGTTGCCGCAAAATAAATCCACTTGTCTTTTATAATTTTTGTAAACAACTTGATCATATCAGTTAAGCTCTATATTTACAAATTATTCATCTATCTATTTCTATTTTCTGTTTTAGTGATTTCACCATTAGACCACCTGGTCATGGCTGCAGAGTTACAGAGTGCAAAGTGGGAAATAGCATGCCAGATTGATTGATTGATTGTACATTGCTTAACGTCCCGACAGCAACAAGGCTTTCTCAGGACGTGCCTGCACTGCATGTGAAAAAAAAAACTAAACAGAACATTGAATGTATGTCGCCAGCCGGTCAAATACATTAAATAAACCTAACACATGGGGCCTAAATAAAGCTAAGACCATTTAGCAACACATCCAATATCAAGAGCGACAGGCAGTGCAGACAGTAGGGAGAGTTTTAAAAAGGCAAATACAGGTGAATGGACCTCGGGTAGACAGAAACACATGCCCCAGAATAGAGAGAAAAACTCACCCTGTGGGGCTGACCAGGGTGACCCTGGGAACTAAAAAGTACCTAACCCCACCCAAGTCCCCCAGGGCAGACCCGGGTGGGGGTAGCATGCCAGAAGATCAAGATAGACCAGCTAGAGGAGGAGATCAGGAATTTGAAAAATATGAATGACCCCATCTCAAGGCTGCAAAGAACTAAAGGTGTGCAGACACAACCAGCAGAAGAAGAAGTATTTGAGTGGACTTTGTGAGAAAAAAGGATGGACAACTGAAAAACCTGTTCCAGTTCTACACTGGCTTAACATATGTTTGGTTTTTGGCTTTGCTGTCGTTTTTGTTACCAAATGGGCAATCTTTCAATTACAGTGAAAAAAGGACAGACTTTCAACGATGGACTGTTCCTCACTCTTTGCCGTTTGAGACAAAATTTTCCTCTGGTGGATCTTGCTGTGAGATTTCGTGTTTCCTCAGTCAGCTGGCATTATCTTCTCTTCATGGCTAGAAATGTTATATCTGAAGCTTCAACAGGTATCTATTTGGCCACAGGCAAACAATAATTCAGAAAAGGCCCCCACAGTGCAAATACGATTTTCCCAATACCCTGGTAATCATTGACGCTACCGAGCTGAAAAACGCAGGCTCCTTGGGCACATGGCGTACAAAGTCAGTTGTACAGTGAGTACAAATCTAGTACAACCTTTAAAGGTCTTGTTGGCTGCGACCCATCTGGCTCTCTAATGTTTGTTTCAGAGCTATATACAGGTTCAATTTCAGATAAGGCAATCACTCAAGAAAGTGGTTTTTACGACATTATACGGAAACTTAAAGCACTCGGCTATATAAAGGATGGTGACTCTGTCATGGCTGACAAAGGTTTCACTATCCACGATGAGCTCCAAGAATTGGGACTGTCTTTGAATATTCCACCATTTGCTCCTGCAGAGGCTCAGATGTCTCCAGCAGATCTTATCTTGACAGACAAAATTGCCCGTCATCGTATTCAAGTTGAAAGGCTCATCTCCAGAATAAAAGATTTCAAGATTTTAAGTTACAAAATTCCCACTTGTCTCTTTAAAAATCTTAATCAGGTGTGGACTGTTTGCTGCCTTCTGACAAATTTTGAAGTCTTCATAATAAAGCGAACATGATCTTTGAATGAAGTATTTCTGTGCTATCAAATTCTCAGCGTCACTGAGAATGAGCCACTTGCGAACTGTAACATTATTTCTGTTTGTGCCGTGTTCTGGCATGTAAACCACTCATGTTTTTTTTTTCTTTCTGGTGAGAATGTTTAATATACTGTTTACATCCTGTGACATACCTGGTAAGATAATGCAGATCCAACGGCAACCTGAACATCACCTAATGGTGTTGACATTGATGGTTCACCTGGTGTCAGGAGATATGTCAGGGGTGTTCCATCAATAGACTTCAGACTGGAGATGTCCTCTTCTGTCACCCTTGGTACTCTGGGAGAGAAGTGAAATTTACATTTACACGTGTGTCACGGTTAGTGACTGTTTTTGACAGAGGTAGTCGAAAGTTACCGAAGCACCGGTCAGTGTAGGAATAGTGAGTTGTTTTCACATTGGTAGAGACGGGTTAGTGTTCTTTGTTTTGCACGTGCGGGGCACGCTAGTGGAAGGTGGCAGTGTGTTCACTGCCGAATTTATGTTGTCGGTAGCAAGGGAATAATAGTTTAGTTTGCAGCTGTACTCGGTTAGACCAAGTTGTCTTGCCTAGCTGACTGGTTGCAGTCAGTGACTGACCGTCTGTGGGAGTCAGTGACACAGCGCCGATCCAGTCCCGTGGTCGTTGGTGGCCGGAGACTGGGGTTGTTTTGCCTACGGGTGGCGGCGTTGTGACGGGTCGCAGAGGAGGCTTCTGCTTGTTTTGCATTTTGACGTTCGGGGTCGGGACCGGTTGGAGGGCCGACGGGCATTAGGACTGACCACGCCTCGCTGGACCGAGCGTCGGCGTGGAAGGCGCGTGTTCATCCATACTGCCGAAGCTGCTGCGTCACCGTTGCGGCCGGACCAAGCGCCAGGGGAACACAGAGAGAGAGAGAGGGAAGACCCGCGAAGCTGAACGACCGTGAGGGAAGCCAGACGGGAGGGATCCACAGGCGTTCGTCGACTCACCACGGTGGTCCCATTCCTATTCACCTAGCCATTACTCACTCTGCCTTGGTGTAGTTCCTTAATTTCTGTATATGAACAGTACGTTGTAATGATGTTTTTTCAGCCGTCAGTTTGGAGGACTGTAACCTGACTATAATTGTTATTGTGGAGCAACAGTGCTGCATAGCGTGGGGGGAGTGCTTGTTTCCACCACTCGATGCAATGCTGATGCAGTAGAAGTAGTATTAATTCTGATTTAACCTTTCCTGTTTTTTTTTCTTTCTTTTTTTTCCGGGAGGGGGAGGGGAGGAGGGGGCAGGGAGGGGAAGTGTGGGAAGGAAGGAAAGGGGAATAGTTAGTGTAATAAGTAATAAAGAGTAAGTGTACGTGTAAAGTAAATGTGTTGCGTTGCTTGTGCTGAGCTGTAACCTGTCTTGAGGCAAGACGCTAGGGTTCTTTATCTATCTCTTTCCTCTCTTCTACTCCTAACCTTCATTCTCGTCTATCTCTCTTTAGTCAGGACATTTGGGGTTCTACTTCTATTCTATCTGTCAATCTCGTCTGTCCCCCCCTAGCCGTGACATATGGGGGCTCGTCCGGGATACAATAGGGGGAGGTAACTCACCCGTATTGTAGTACGAGGTACAGCTCAGTGTGTTTTGTTTTGTATTGTGTTGCCGGTCTCGGCTGACGAGTGATGTTGACTGACTCTGACGGTAAACTAAGGGCGGTTGGTTGGGTGCTCGGGCGCACGCGCTGGGGCTCGCACGCGGGGTTTTTAGACCTATCCTCGGGGTTCGAGACTCGTTACAGGGCGTGTTGCTTGTGGGCATTTCTGATCTTGTGTGTTTCATCTCCTGTATAGTATGGAGGAGGACGGACCGGCCTTCCACACTCGGGGCAGGATTGCGCTTGCCGGAGATCACCCGCGGTCAGTCACTGCTGCCGACGTAGAGGGGGCTGCTGCTAGGAGTCCAGTGTTTCAGCCACGGTCTCCAGGAGCTCAGGCTTTTCAGTTTGTGTCACCATCGCTGGGTAGAGGTAGGGGAAAGTTAGTTCCATTGTTGTACTCACCTACTAACATGACCCCAGGCCCTGGTAGGCTTACTAACCGTACTGAAACGGAGGTAGTTGAGAGGCCTAGGGATGATTCCACCATGAAGGACCTTATTGTCTACATGATGCAGAAGGACCAAGCCGACCGGGAGGAATGTTGTCGTCAGGAGGAGTTGCGTCACCGGAAAGAAGAGGAGAAAAAGGGAAAGGCAGACACTTTTAGAGCTGTTGTCGAGTTACATCACTAGTCACAGCCAGCAACGAAGCCAGAGATCTTCCAGCCAGTGAAGATTAATTTGCCGCCTTATGATGAGAAAGAAAACCTTGACATTTACTTGACTCAGTTTGATAGCCGGAGTTTTGAAGTGGCCAGAGGATACGTGGGCCATCAGGCTGTCGTCACTTCTGAAGGGAAAGGCCAGAGAAGTTCTTGACCGACTAGCGCCAGACGTAGCTCTCAAGGACTACGAGGAGCTGAAGAAAGCGTTAACCAGGTTTCAGTTAACAGCAGAAACGTACAGACTCAGGCTGAGGACATCAAGGAAGCAGAAAGAAGAATCCTTTCCGCAGTTTGCTGTCCGCCTGAAGCTCTGGTTGAAGAGGTGGATGTCACTAAATAAGAAGAATGAGGAGTTTCAAGACCTGAAAGACTTGATTCTTCAAGAGCAACTCTTGGACGGTATGACACCGAAACTGGCTACCCATGTTAGGGAGAGGAAACCTAGCACCATCACCCAAGCAGCAGAGATCGCTGAAGTCTATTTAGAGGCACGGAGAGGTAAACAGCGTGGAGGTTTGTTCAGTCATACGAGAGTCCAACCAGGAAGTAAACCCAAACCCGTTGACAGCGACGAGACCAAGCCGGGTAAACCGCCAGGAGCTTCTGATTCCAAGTCGCCTAAAGGTTGTTGGCATTGTGGAGGACCACATAGGAAAGACAGTTGTCCAAAGCTAGCGAAAAAGGCAGCAGTCGCAAAGGTTGGAGAGAGGACCAAGGTAGAGAAGCCCGCCAAGTTCAAGTTTGACCCGCGTTATTCAGCAGTAGTGAATGGTCAGGTTGCTGAAGGTCTACGGGATACTGGGGCAACTCTACTGATCGTGGCCAAACAGCTTGTGAAGGAAGGTCAACTTGACGGCAAGAGCCTTTCACTAATGTCAGTGGATTCCAGCACGGTAACAGGACCCACAGCAATTGTCGACCTCGTCTGCCCCTTTTATTGTGGGAAAGCCAGGGCATTAGTTCTCGACAGACCAGTGTCACCTGTTATCATAGGGAACGAGGTGGAAGACGCAGAGGGAGCCCAACACTTTGTTCCGGTCACTCCTACGGAAATGGCAATCGCTGTCATGACACGACAGCAAGCACTGAAGACGAGAAGAGGTAACTTGAAGATAGGGGATCAAAGGATGACAGTTCTTTCAGTAATACCTGAAGTTTTGAAACGATTTCAGAGGGAGGACCCAAGTTTGGAAAACATCCGTTCTAAAGTTGGGAAACCACCTGCGACCTGTAAAAATGGAAACAAGGTCCACTACTTTTGGAAGAAGGGGATACTGTATCGGGCTTACAGTAATAACCATTCCTCACAGAAGCAAGTAGTTGTACCACAGCAATTCAGGAATGAAGTGATACATATTGGACACGATACTCCCATGGCCGGACATTTGGGTGCGCGTAAAACGCAGGAGAGAGTACAGCGCAGTTTTTATTGGCCAGGGGTGTGCTCAGATGTGAACAGGTACTGCAAATCCTGCAACCAGTGCCAATGTTCTAGGCCTCCAGGGAAAATTCGGAAGGCTCCATTGGGAAGCATGCCGCTGATAGATAAGCCATTCGACCGGGTAGCAGCGGACATCATTGGACCCATAATCCCAGCATCAGACAGAGGACACAGGTTTGTGTTGGTCATGGTGGACTTTGCTACAAGGTATCCAGAAGCGGTACCTCTGAAGAGGATAGATGCTAAATTCTATTGCTGAAGCTTTCTGGAATACGTGGACTCGAGTGGGAATTCCGCGGGAAATCCTCACAGACAAAGGGACACAGTTCACAAGTGAAGTCATGGCCTAGGTGAACACACTGCTTGCGATCCGAGGCATGACCACGACACCGTACCACCCTCAGTGTAACGGGTTAGTAGAGAGGTTCAACCAAACCCTGCAGATGATGATCAGAAGGTTGTGTCAGGAAAAGCCGAAAGAATGGGACCGGTTCTTGCCAGGGCTCCTATTTGCCTACAGGGAGGTTCCGCAGGAATCTACAGGATTCGCTCCTTTCGAACTGCTCTTTGGGCGTACAGTAAGAGGACCACTGCAAGTTCTCCAGAAGTTGTGGACTGATGAGGAGGCCGATGCCAAATCACGTACTGTGGCAGAGTATGTAGTCGAATTTCGAAACAGGATCGAAGAAACTTGCAAGATAGCCCAGACACAATTGGCAAAATCTGTCCAAAGGTACAAACGTAACTTCGACAAGAAAGCTAGGGCCAGAACATTCGAAGTGGGGAGCAAGGTGCTACTCTTCTATCCTGCCAAGAACAAGATGGAAATGGCTTGGCAAGGCCCGTATGTCGTTACCGATAAGAAGGGAGAGGATAACTACAGGGTACGCATCAGGGGGAAAGAAAAACTGGTTCATGCAAACTTGCTGAAGGCCTACATCGAGAGAGAGCCACCTGCAGAGGTAGAGAAATTAGCAGCTATGGCCATGATTACTCAAGATGAGTGCGTTGAGGAAGAGGCTGAGGAAGTAAGTGTTTCGACAGGAACGGTTCCCTTGATTCAGTTACAAGCAGAAGAAACGTACCATGATGTCAAGATCAATCCAGATCTCACGCAAAGTCAAAGAAACGAGATGGAGGAAGTATGTCGCAGTTACCAGTCCATTCTGACAGACTTGCCTTTGAGAACCAACTTGGGGAACTGTAACATTACACTGACTTCGCAGGTACCAGTCAAAGTTAGGCAGTTTCCATTACCACATTCTCAAGTGGAAGCAATAAAGTCAGAAGTCAAGTCCATGCTTGAAATGGGAGTGATTGAACCCGCCTCATCTCCGTACAGTTCGCCAATTGTACTAGTAAGGAAGAAGGATGGTTCCATGAGGTTCTGTGTTGACTTCCGACGTCTCAACACCGCGATAGAGTCGGATGGGGAACCCATGCCAGACATGGAGCATCTATTTGCGAAACTGGGGAAAGCGAAGTATTTTAGCAAGCTGGACCTGAAGACTGTGTTCACTACTCCTCAAGGGCAATTCCAATAGACAGTGATGCCCTTTGGGTTGAAAACGGCCGGAGCAGTCTTCTCCCGTGTAATGAGAGAACTGCTGAGGCCACTGGGATCGAGCGAGGTGGACAATTTCATGGATGACATACTCATCGCTACAGAAAGGTGGTCTGATCACGTGGTGACCTTAAGGCTCGAGGAGGCAAACCTTGCGGCAAAACCAAGCAAGTGCTTCCTTGGTTACACTACCATCGATTATCTAGGACATCACGTTGGAAACGGTGAGCTCAGGCCTGACGTTGAGAAACTGGAGAAAATCCGGATGGCTGAAGCACCCAAGATGAAACTCCAGTTGCGTGCATTTCTGGGATTAGCAGGGTACTATCGTCGTTTTGTACCCAAGTACGCTGAAACTGCTCGACCATTGACTGACGCTACCAAGAAACGAGAACCGAACCAAGTTCGGTGGACACCGGAATATAACGAACCATTCGAGACGCTTAAGGACCAGTTGTGCAGTGAGCCAGTGGTCAAACTACCCGATTGGGACAAACCTTTTTGCTTAAGAACGGATGCGTCGGGGGTAGGGCTAGGAGCAGTGCTTCTGCAAGAAGGGGACGACGACCTACTACACCCCGTGGCGTACGCCAGCAAGAAACTCAGTCCCACAGAACAAAGGTACTCCGCCATCGAGCGAGAATGTTATGCGATTGTCTGGGGAATTGGCAAATTCCACACATATCTGTTTGGTCAACAGTTCACAGTCGAGTGTGATCACTCACCACTCCAGTATCTGCAGACCATGAAACCAGTCAACAGTCATATTGCTCGTTGGGCACTTTTGTTGCAAGAACATGACTTTGCAGTTAAGGTTATTCCAGGGGTGGAGAATGTCGGAGCCGACTATTTGAGTCGCATGACGGAGTAGTGTGCTTTAGTTTGTTGCTTTTTCCGCGGAAAGGGGTGCTTTTGACTTAGGTTGGAGGGTATTGTCACGGTTAGTGACTGTTTTTGACAGAGGTAGTCGAAAGTTACCGAAGCACCGGTCAGTGTAGGAATAGTGAGTTGTTTTCACGTTGGTAGAGATGGGTTAGTGTTTCTTTGTTTTGCACGTGCGGGGCGCGCTAGTGGAAGGCGGCAGTGTGTTCACTGCCGAGTTTACCTTGTCGGTAGCAAGGGAATAATAGTTTAGTTCGCAGCTGTACTCGGTTAGACCAAGTTGTCTTGCCTAGCTGACTGGTTGCAGTCAGTGACTGACCGTCTGTGGGAGTCAGTGACACAGCGCCGATCCAGTCCCATGGTCGTTGGTGGCCGGAGACTGGGGTTGTTTTGCCTATGGGTGGCGGCGTTGTGACGGGTCGCAGAGGAGGCTTCTGCTTTTGTTTTGCATTTTGATGTTCGGGGTCGGGACCGGTTGGAGGGCCGACGAGCATCGGCGTGGAAGGCGCGCGTTCATCCATAGTGCCGAAGCCGCCGCGTCACCGTTGCGGCCGGACCAAGCGCCAGGGGAACACAGAGAGAGAGAGGGAGAGAGGGAAGACCCGCGAGGCTGAACGACCGTGAGGGAAGCCGGACGGGAGGGATCCACAGGCGTTCGTCGACTCACCACGGTGGTCCCATTCCTATTCACCTAGCCATTACTCACTCTGCCTTGGTGTAGTTCCTTAATTTCTGTATATGAACAGTACGTTGTAAATGACGTTTTTTCAGCCGTCAGTTCGGAGGACTGTAACCTGACTTTTATTGTTATTGTGGAGCAACAGTGCTGCGTAGCGTGGGGGGAGTGCTTGTTTCCACCACTCGATGCAATGCTGATGCGGTAGAAGTAGTATTAATTATGATTTGCCCTTTCCTCTTTTTTTTTCTTTCTTTTTTTTTCCGGGAGGGGGAGGGGAGGAGGGGGTAGGGAGGGGAAGTGTCGGTGGGAAGTGTGGGAAGGAAGGAAAGGGGAATAGTTAGTGTAATAAGTAATAAAGAGTGAGTGTACGTGTAAAGTAAATGTGTTGTGTTGCTTGTGCTGAGCTGTAACCTGTCTTGAGGCAAGACGCTAGGGTTCTTTATCTCTTTCCTCTCTTCTACTCCTAACCTTCATTCTCGTCTATCTCTCTTTAGTCGGGACATTTGGAGGTTCTACTTCTATTTTATCTGTCAATCTCGTCTGTCCCTCCCTAGCCGTGACAACGTGTGCGTCAAATGATAAATGACAGTGTACCTTGTAATTTGTCATAGTTTCAGCTGAACATGAATGCTGCACACTTCACACATTTCATCTGTAACTGAGCGGTACAAGAAATTGATTTATTTGACAGGCCACAGAGGCATGTGACGGAGGAGTCAACAAAGAGGTCGCTATGACATTTGTTTATTGTACCAAGTACTAAAGCAGTGCAGAGGCAAAATTCAGCACAGGAGTCCTTCACATTATGCAGTCTTGCAAGCGGGATGCAGTTCAAAATTCGCGCACAAAATGAAGGTTCACATGGCACAAGTGGTCTGTGCCTGGCTCGGAGGTGAATGAATGCTACGCTGTGTGCGGGGCTTTATGTAGGGCGCGCGCGGGCCACAAAGAAAGCACCACTCGTCCGCTTACAGAACTCGGTGCTGTTGGAGCAGAAATGCTGAAATTTGTGTTAGTTTGAGATTGGTTCTCTGACCATAGCTCTGATACTACTGGACCTAGAAACTTGCGGTTTGTTCCTAATGAACAAGCCACAAGCGTAGTCTTACTAGTATCAAACATTGATTCGATTAAAGACGGCTAAAATTAATTATGAATTTTTAAAGGACTTTTCTCCATGGACCTGGTTGATGTAAAAGGTGCAAACTCCCAAAATAATGTTTAACCCAAAATCAATCGGACTAGAAATAAATTGGAAAATGAAAGAGACTATCATGCTGAATCTTATGGATCTTGGTTTAAAACAATCGGTACAGGCATTGAAGAGATATTCAACTTAGAATGCCTAGTCACAAACACAAGCTAATCATCGCCATTGTAGGCACCCACGCTATAGAACACAGCCACGAGGCGGCTGATGCGGTTGCGTCCCCTGAACAGACACTGAATTCCTAGTAGTCTAGAAGTAAGCCGGAGGGGTCGGACTAATGCAGGCATCGTTGAAAGCAATACCTTGCGAGACCTTACATTGAAGGAAAACCACTGAATAATAATACACACTTTTGCAAATAAGTAAAATTCTTAAAAGTCCTGATGCAAAAAAACAAAGTTACATCAGATGGGTTATGAGAGCCGGGTGTACCCGGTCAGATCACAAGACAAAAGTGAATAATTATGATGCCATCATTTCTGAATAAAATAATATTTAACAGTTAAGAATTTTTTTGGCCTGGTTTTATTTTTGAAGATGGTGCTTACTTTTTGCTTGTGTTGATGTGGCACATTATGGGCCTTTTCTTCCTGTTCTCCAAGGGCTTGACCAGCACAACGTGGTTTATGCGGACTGGTGCGATCTTAGTGCCTCTTGGTGCTGCAGCTCCCCAGGCTTGGGGCATGCTGGTGCAGCTCAGTCGGTCAGGCATATGGGTGAAACTGTTCAGCTTAAAATACTGAAGAGTTTTCAGAAGCCCGATGACATGGGAACAGTGACCATTCAATCTGAAATACAAATCATACATGCCTGGTTATTTATATACAAATAATCTCTCACTCACCAGCGACACATATAACATGTTATCTATGTCTCTGCTTACACACACAATGCATACACACACACACAAACACATGCCTGCACACACACACACACACACACTGCAATTTTATTTAGGACTGAAAGTAATCAGCTCAACCTGACACTGTAACGGCCGGCAAACCACGTTGCTACTATCAGACGATACCACGACTAAGCTGATCTGTCGGACAAATGGGCAATTTATTTTTTTAAGCAACGCCAATAACAAAAACGCACACTTACCCGGCTTTGCAGGCACATATAGCTTCTGTGACGATTTGCTTGCTGATGCTAACTTCTACAGATATTTTGTGTGGATCGGCGCGTTTCCTGTATGACCAGTGACACACTGCTGAGACTTGAACCGCATCACTGCCAGTTGTGTGAAAAATACGTACGGAATCAATAAAACTTGATGCAAACTTGTTTTTGCCACGATCTAAGACCGTTTTGAACAAGGTTTTATAGCCTGGCAGAAAATGTACGCCTATCGAGTCCGGAATGCATTCAATCGAATCCCGCGCGCTACTGTCTGCCATATTGTCCAAGCGAGAGACGTGGAAAGCTTGGCAGCCAGCAACAATTGCTAGGGGGCGTGGCTTTTGTGGCGCGTGCTCGGTGAGGTCCATGGTTCATTCCTGCATCTGCACACAGCCATGATCAACACACATAGCATACACATGGACAATTATGCAATTCCCACATTCACTGTGAAAACATGTCATGAAGCAAAGATGGCCATCAAGTACACACCAAGGTCATACATTATCACCGGTATGTTTTATTCTTTGTGTGCCCCATTCAGACTTGCTGAAAATGTATACTGCATACACCCTGATGCAGAAGTGATCTTTTTAACTCCTTCCCTGCCACTGGAGAAATTTTGTTTCTGAAATCTGTGTTCAATGACTAAAAGCTGCTGATGGCAGCTTTTGGTCATTGAACTCAGATTTCAGAAACATGAGAGACATGGATTTGAAATGGTCTCAGCAAGAGGTATAGATCATCCTGATATCCCCCCCCCTCCCCCCCCACTAGGCGGGGGGCTCGCAAGGTTCTATACCTCCTGCAGATGGGTGTTTGATTTTTCTCGGCATTAAACGAGTTAATAAAAATTTTTTAAAAAATTCATGTACAGTCGAGCCCAAGTAATATTTAGTGTATCTGTTTTGGTTGAGAAAAGATCCAAAGAGAAAGGTCACTGCTGCTGCTGCAATGAAAAACAAGAAAGGCAAGGCCTTTATGGCTTACGTGTATGACCAATCCACATAATAGATGTGATGTTTGTGACCTTGACCTTTCCAACAGGTCACCGTAATGTAATTAAGTGTTCAAGTATCTAAACATAAGGGTAGGCTTTTGTACCAGCGAAATCCAAGTTTTCTCAAAATGTATGCATTTTTCTCCGTGAGGGGTCAACTAAATTAGTATCCATAGAACGTTATCATCGGCTACCTTTGTGCCAAGTTTTATTGAAAAACCTTTGATAAAAACTACAATTCTATACACAAAAAATGGCAGTTTTCATGTTTGCCAATATCCTTTGACACTTGACCTTTTAACACGCAGTACCCTTGGGCCAAGTTTGAAGTCTGAGACTTGAATAGTCGCTGAGAAAATGCCAACGTTGTAGTTAACCACGGACACCAGATGTCCCATGACATAAGACTTACTTTTGCTATCACACGTGAGCCAAAATCGTTTTTCATTGGTGTATTTAAACTTGGCATTTCAGCACAGACTTGAAACTGAAAGTAAAAATGAAAGCACAATTTGCATCCAAGTACTATGTTTATAATGACCTTTGACTAGTATGTATTATATCTACTGTGTTCAACAGCGGGTATATACTGAAAAGGTCACTTTGTTCAGAGGTGTTATGTGGTATTCATGTTCATAGTATGATGCAATCACACCAGACACTCACGTAGGGTTCTTGTAGAAAAACCTCACTCAGTTGCAACTCGTCGCATGTGGCACAAGGTTGTAGACCACACTGGAGTAACAGTTCCAACAGTACTTTAGACACGCTATGCACTCTTAACACAAATGCATCCACATGTTGATACATGGTCTCTTACAACGCATCCACTCTTTGATACACTGTCTCATACAATGCATCCCACTTTGATACACCGTTTCATACAATGAATGCGTACACTCTCTTATATACTATCGCAAATTTCCAGAATAATCCTTCAAATTGCACCACTCGACCAATCAGAAAAGAAAATGTAACCAAAATCATTAACCCATTTAGCCCCAAGTCCCTACAGCTTGAGATGGATTGACCATGATTATCAAAGGGTCGTCGACTAAAATCTGGGTGCATTATGTAAACATCATGAAATGTAACCAACATGTGTATTACAAAAATTTGACGACACGTTTGAGGTCACTAGAACAATTGCAGCTTTTTCAGAACCTTCCAGCTTAATCTAGGTCGGACTTTGCTACAAGTTAGCGAAATGTGCACATTCTAGCTGCACAAAGAAAAATCGATCACAATTCTCCATGCAAAAAGAAACGAATCATACTAAAAAGTTATGTGATTTTAATCTAAAATAACTGAACACCAGATCTTTTCCTATTATCAACCCACACATGCCCTAAAAGATTGGTTGGTTGGTTGTACATTGCTTAACATCCCGACAGCAACGAGACTTTCTCAGGACGTGCCAGCACTGCTTGTGAAAAAAAACCCAACTAAACAGAATATTGAATGTATGTCGCCAGGCGGTCTAATACGCTAAATAAACCTAAGACCATTTAGCAACGCACATCCAATGTCGAGAGCTACAGGCAGCGCAGACTGTAGGGAGAGTTAAAAAAGAAAAGAAAATACATGTGAATGGACCATGGGTAGACAGAAACACATACCCCAGAATAGAAGGGAAAACCCACCCTGTGGGGCTGACCAGGGTGACCCTGGGAACTAAAAAGCAGTTAACCCCACCCAAGTCCCCCAGGGCAGACCCGGGTGGGGGCATGTCCTAAAAGAATAACACAACCACAACCATAACAAGAGGTGCATTTGATAGCTTTTTATCTTCAACTCTTAAAGTCGGCCTGTACTGGGCAAAATACCAACCAGCACTTACTCGGTGGCTTCAGGATTGCACAAGATATAATGCACTCTTTATAACAATTTTAAAAGATGTGCCAAGATACAAGCTTGTCACTTTAACAAGGTTACTTGAAAGTCACTTTGGTGTACCTAAATTAAAATATATAATTATATATATATATATAATTTTTAAAAAAAACATCCTCAAATAAAACAAAACAAGAAAGGCAAAAACATTTGGCTCACGTGTATGACCGATCCACACATGAATAAGGGATGGCTTCTGCACCAACAAAATCCATGTTTTCTCAAAATTTAATCAGTTTTCACACATCTACCTTTGTGCCAAACTTGATTTAGAAGTTTGCAAAAATGTTGATAATAACTACAATTCTATCAAGAATTGGCATTTTATACACAGTTACTTGCTGACCTCTTGTGACCCTTGACTGTTTTCAATAGGTCATCCAAATTGGTATGCATAGATAGGTCTTACCATCAGGTATCTCTGTACCAAGTTTGGGTTTTAAGTTGTGAATAGTAATTGAGAAAAAAAACATTTCTCATCAAATGGCTATTTATTACCTATTTCCTGAGCTCTTGTGACCCTTGATCTTTCTGAGGGGTCATCCAAATTAGTATGCATAGATAGGTCTTACCATTAGGTCTTACTGTAGCAAGTTTGGGTTTGAAGTTGTGAATAGTATTTGAGAGAAGAAAAACATCTTTGTCAAAATATGGCCATTTTGGACCTATTTCCCCGAATTCTTGTGACCCTTGACCTTTCCGAGGGATCAACCAAATTAAAATGAAGGTCTTACCATCCGGTATCTTTGTACCAAGTTTGAGTTTGAAGTTGTGAATGGTATTTGAGAAAAAGTAAATTATGTCAAAATATAGTTATTTTTTTTATATTTCCCCGATCCACTGTGACTTTGACCTTTGTGAGAGGTCACTGAAATTGGTATGTTTAGAAAGGTCTTGCCAAAAAGTATCCTTGGGCGAAGTTTGAAGACTGCAGCTTGAATAGTCTCCGAGAAATGCCAACGTTAAAGTTTACCACAGATGATGGCAGACGGACGCCGTACAGACGACCAAAAACCCAGAACATACTCACTTTTGCTTCACTTGTCAGCCAACAATTAATATGGATATACATGTAAATACAAATGTTTCCATATAAAACAAAACAAATTTAATAGGCATATAAAATGAGATCATAAACAATTTAAACTTGGAATTGTAATGGAAAAGATCAAACAACAGTATGCTGATTTTGATTTGATTTGATTTGTTGAAGCGATATTTAACCCTTTGCATGTCGCTAGCAGTTTTTGTCACAATGATTCCTACAGGAATCATCGTGACAAAAACTGCTACCGACGAACAAAGGGTTGACAACGATATCTACACCAAAAGGGTTGAATGCCAGTGCTTGTAATTTAGAAGAAACTACCAAGTGAGTAGGAAAAAGCACTGTCAGGAGAGAATTGTGCAGTATCGACCAATGATCTTGGATCTACTTTGGTCAAAGCACAAAAAAAAAAAAAAAAAGAGACGGGAAAGATGGGGTACGCTAAGTAAGTGACTGGAAGCAATGCATATGGAAGCCCTCCCCCCCCCTCCCCGCAAGGGGGGGGGGGGGCGTATCATATATCCACTGGATTTCCAGCCCCTGTCACATACTTAGTGCACCCCCTCTTTCCTATCTTTTTGTGTGTGTGTGCTTAATGCACAATTCTCTCCCCAGACAGTGCTTTTTCCTACTCACTTGGTTAGTTTCTTCTAAAAAAACATTTCTACAATTTTGAGATATGAGGTTATACCAACCAACTTTCTCATCATATATTAAGACGAAAGCTTACCAGGTACTCTTTAAAAATAAAAAAAAATAAAAAAACATAAAGGTGTAAAGTTGAAATCCACATTTGTGCATACTGAGCATCTGGGCTTTTAAATGTATTAGGTCACCAAAATTGTTTTTGATGTGATAAATTTGTCATTCTAATGTGTTTACAATGACTATTCAGCACTTTCACAGTACACATTTTGTCACCATAACAAATGTTTCTCTTTTCAGAACTGTATACTGGTACACTGAGTGGATGGATTTTCATTGCACAAAATTAGCTGCACATCTGTCCTGATTCTTTCTGTGAATTGTATACATCAAAAGTCAGATAAAAGACCCAGGAAAGGTACCATATACAAAAAATACAGTTAACTTTGCATAAAATGCTGGTCAAAGCAAAAGTGCTATATAAATGCTTTCTCAAACACTTTTGTATGTACATGTATACTACACTACATGCAAGAAACTTCGTAATTAATGAAAACAAAACTTTGTCAATTAGCATATTGTCATATCAGAATTTAACAGTACTTGTGTACAGCTAAATCGGGCCCGAGATTCCTAAAATTCTTAAATACGGATCAATCGATTCTCTTTGCCAGCCTCCAGCTGCTAGAGGCATGCAGTGTATTCTCATGAACCCCTGTGGCTGTGGAGGCTCACAAGAATCCATGCCTTTGCCTGTTTGAAGGATTATCTTTAACTTAAATCCATGGTGTTTTGGCAGTCCAAGGACCATCAGAAAGATGATTTGGTCCAACTGCCTGAAAAATCTTCAGCCTGTAAGTTAACTTTTTCCATTCAAATCAAATGGCATGCAAATGCTCACAAAGAGTGCGTCTGTTACGTACTGTGTACAACTGCCTGAGATGGATCAAATACCTATTTATTTTAGGTCTGAAAACTGCAATGTGAGTGATGTACAAAAAAGTTAAGGGGCCTACAAGGCTATATGCCAAGTCCTCAAAAAAGATGACAGTATTGTGCAAACCATGAAAATGTGTGCTAGTTTGTACTGCCAACCCCTTCCCTGCCACTATGTGCATTTTGTTTCTGAAATCTTTGTTCCTGTAACAACCAAAAGCCAAAACTGTTCAAGAAACATGGATACAAATTGGTCTTGGCAAGAGGTATAGATCCTCATGACCCCCTGCAGTCACAGGGGCCCATAAGGATCTATGTCTCGTGCAGTTGGATTGTGTTTAATTTTTCTCAGCAGAGAAGGGGTTAACTGATTTGATAAACAATACATGTACAATCAAACTTGCAAAATAGTACATGTATTATGGGTAAGAACAGGAGGTTGTTTCCGTCTTTAGTTTTCGTTATCTCATGTTTAAGAGATCTGCGTGGGGTACTGCAGCGCTGATGATCCGGTGCAATATGTATGACCTGAAGGCCACAGCATTTTCAGCCACTAGACTCTGAATATTTATGCCCTTAAGAATGGCCATTACATTCTGAAAAAGAAAGAAACATCTTCATTTCACAACGTATTTTAATTCACTCTGTTATCGCACAAATGCTAAAATTTATTAACAACTTGCATAATGTATTTACTGTTAAACTTCAAAATTAAAAGTCTTGCTGCGCATACAGTTGTCTAGCTGACATAGTCCTTAAGTAGAAGCGGACATGTGTGTCCAGTTCACTGTACTGACAAACGCCTTAATAGAGCACATTTTCAATGCACAGTGTTCATTATAAAGTACCTTCAATGTCTATTTATCTGCAGCACGTTGCCAACTGTGTGCATGTATACCTGCAATAAAAGGACCCACTCAGACAGGGGTTAGCAAAGACTGCTCACTCGTCATTTTGCATGTCACTGTCCCCCTGACGATCCCTTTCTTATGTGTTGTTGTACAATGCCAGACGTGTGCTATCAGCTATAAACAGGGTCTAAGTGCTGGGCTTTACTGACAAGACAGATTCAGAGTCGCACCGACTGCAATGTCAGAATCCCATGTTACCTGGTTTACCCTCCCTCCCACACATCTTTGAAATCTGTTTAGCACATGGCTCCTCAGAAAAAGGATTGCAACATCATCAACATGTAGTGTTGCATTATGAGCAACACCATAAACATTCTTTTAAAGATCTTCTTGAACTTTTAATTCCATCTAAACCTACCCCAGTAGCAAAATGTCTTCAGGCCCACTGCAGCAGTAGTGGGTCCAAGGACCTTTGCTTACTGGGCATCAGCTTGTCTCCCTCTGTGTATGACCAACTAATAGAAGAACATGCCGCTACAGTGATTGTATAGTCTTTTTCATGGTGTAGTTCTCTCCTCTATGAGCTCTGATACTCCTTGTCAATAAATGTGTTAAGGTTCTATTCTCAACCTTTCTCTCTCCGTATTACTGTACGCCTTTATGAGCAATTCTCAAAAGGTCACTTGTCTGGAACCCTGTTCAGAAATAAGTTTGCTTTTTGGGGCAGCTAAATTTGATTGATTGATTGATTGTACATTGCTTAACGTCCCGACAGCAACAAGGCTTTCTCAGGACGTGCCTGCACTGCTTGTGAAAAAAAAAAAATAATAAGAACATTGAATGTATGTCGCCAGCCGGTCAAATACATTAAATAAACCTAACACATGGGGCCTAAATAAAGCTAAGACCATTTAGCAACACACATCCAATATCAAGAGCTACAGGCAGTGCAGACAGTAGGGAGAGTTTTAAAAAGGTAAATACAGGTGAATGGACAAAGGGTAGACAGAAACACATGCCCCAGAATAGAGAGAAAAACCCACCCTGTGGGGCTGACCAGGGTGACCCTGGGAACTAAAAAATACCTAACCCCACCCAAGTCCCCCAGGGCAGACCCGGGTGGGGGAGCAGCTAAATTTGAACAGAATAAAGAATTTGTATACCAAGTTGTGTGTTATTCTTTTGAGTGGATTGTTTGTGAGATGATTTTAAATTATTTTTAAAATTTGGCACAAAAAAACATTACACAGAATAGGTACCTCTGATAATGAAGCTTCAGCATGGAAATGGATGTCAACTTGAAGTAAATCTTGTTTGTGTGTTGTGTGAGGATTAAAGTACGTGCACAGGGCAAAGTGTTTGGTTGATGATTCTTTTCTAATTTCTAATTTGAATTTGAAAATTACGGTTTCTGTCGGTACCTCTATGGTCATAGTAGTCCCGAAGTTGAGTACAACAGATGATACAGCTAAAGGTACATAATCACGAAAGCAACATAACCACATGATTATTAATGCATTTGTTTTGCAGAAAACGAGCTTTATCCATTAAAATGAGTCAAAAACAATTATTTAGCAGGGGACAAAAATAGGCATTTTGATTCCGGTCATTTCATAACGTTCAACACCTTGACTGTAGCGTGACACAATGCTTAGCACGATACACATTCTTCTTCAACTCCCTAAAAATGTATTTAAAAACTAAACAATTGCTGGATACTGTTTCAGTAGTGTAAGATACAAACAATCAAATCAAAATCAGTTTTCAAAATGAAAGATTTAATTTCAGCTATGTGTAATGTTTCCTCTCTCCTTTATTTGCTAATATACACAACCCCTACAACCGGTTTCTATAATAATAATAATAATAATAATAAGCGCATTAAATAGGCGCTTTATCCCAATTGAAAATCGGCTCAAAGCGCCGCCACGAACTGAACCCAACAAGCACGCTCACGTGAATCACGCGCATTCACTCACACACTGAACGTAAACACAGAACTTTCACGTGGTGCTAAGGGCAAGCTCAAGCGAGCTACTGTAGTTTTTGGAAATTCAAAATCGTTTGTATTTGAAATTTGATTAAGTGGACTGAAACTGATACCAAAGTTTCTAATTAATTCTAAATGTCTTGGTCATAAAGTTCAAAAGTAGATCAATGTTTTTGATAAAGTAGATCAATGTTTTTGATAACTGCTACAGATCCTGATTACTTTCCCATTAGTCCGTGGACAACACCCCCCCCCCCCACCCCCACACACACACACACACGTTTTCTAAATTTACTGTATTGTCACCTCATGACTGACCACTGGCATAAGATGGCCAATGTAGTTATACATGCACGTCCATACCTATCCAAACATCCATTTTATTCAAGATAGTATACTTTGGCTCCTCAGTAAAGGGATTGCAACATCAAACACTTTTATGGTTGTCTGTGAAATCAGGAACTTGTAAGAATGTGTAACTGACCACCAACAATAAAACTGAACACACGTGTTCTCCAAAAAGGTGAGGAAAAAAACCAACTGTTACACAAAAAACAAATTTTGACAACTGCTGCCTCCAGCAGCAACAGCAGGGTTGGGGGGGGGGGGGGGTGCCACTTTGCCATGAACAGTAAGTTTTCCCTCCTTTCTCCAGCTGAGAAGAGTATCGTCCACTTCCCAGTCCAACTGCGACCAAGACCAACTTTTGTCGATCTCTTCCACTTTTGCAGTGTCTTGCCGACGCACGATTTCAGAACGTGACACTTTGCCTCCCTCTTGGGTAGACAAAATGGAGACTTTCTGCTCTCGCTAAGGAGAGTTTACACAAGGTCTGACCAAATGTCGTCTGCTAGTTTCCAGAAATCGTGACCACCGCTCTGCGGATTCCACTGCCGCTTTTTTATTTTTTTGCCCTGATTATTTTTGTGTGCAGAATTTTTTTCTCTCACAGATTCTCATTTTTACATTTCGTGGCAACCCTCTAAAGTGCGGAAAAGTGGGAGCCCTGCAACAGGGACATGAGGTTCAGCCGGCAGTTAGCATCAGTTTTGTGTACCAGCCATGGCATGAATGGACACTGACCCAGTTCACTCACTGGTTCAGTTGGCAACGACTGCAATTCACCATCAAGACAAAAACATTTCCTCACACTCTCTTGCTTGTATGTACAAAGACAGGCATTTACTTTGTTTCATCAGACCTTCACAAAATAATTAAGAACAAAATTATATTGGTAATTACTGATGCATCGCCCTCTATCCTTCCACACAATAACAGTACCCCATGTATAAAACAAAACAGTACCACATGTATAAAGCAAAGTTTTACGGATGTAAAAAGGTTGCTGTTTTTGTTTAACATATTGAAAATACAGTATGTTATGTGGTAGAATCGTTGTCGTAGTATGATAAACACACCAGGCGTACGCACGTAAGGTTCTTTTAAATAAACTTCATTCAGCTGCAACCCGTCACACGTGGCTTAAAGATGTAGGCTACACTGGAGTAACAGTTCCAACAATATTTTAATTCAGCGATGCGATCTCCACACAATGCATTCCCAAATGCACCAACACTGATACAATGTCTCCTCTGAAAATGTCAACAATGGCGACACAAAGTTTCTCACGCAACGTACACCACTGTTACGCTGCGTCTCACAATGTACACCCTATACTGGCCGCGTACCTACGATAAACTGTGTGTCCCTAAAGGTCAAAAAGGTTCTCGTCATCTAGTCTTTCGTCATCAGCAAGACGCACCGATGCCGCCAGTTGTGTTTTGTCTTGACGACCTCTCTCAATATATTTCTTCAGCAAATTAGCATGGTAAGTCTTCACCTTGTTGTTGACCTTGACTCTGTAGTCGTTGATGCCAACCACCGTGTCGACAACATAGGGTCCCTTCCACTGCATTAAGAGTTTGTTGTTGTCGGTAGGAAGAAGAACCAATACCTGGTCACCTGGCTGGAATCGAGGTTTCACCTTACGATCATAGTAATGCTTCCCATTGTTCTGCGCCTTCCCTAGTTCTTCTTGAGCCATCCTGAGGGTATCTGCCAGCTTCTCTCTCAGGTCGAAGACGTACTGGTAGATGATCTTCACCTCAGGCGCGTCGATATCCTTGGTCCACAGCTCCTTCAGGATGTGCATGGGCCCCCTTACAGTCCTACCGTACAGTAATTCAAAAGGGGAAAACCCTGTCGAATCCTGAGGAACTTCGCATAGCCTTCAATGTTCCATTAAACTTTTCAACCAGCCCATTACACATGGGGTGATAAGGGGTGGTAGTAAGGTGTCGGATGCTCAATAGCTGGTTGACTTCCACCATGTAGTCGGAGACGAACTGAGTTCCCAGGTCACTCAGGATCTCCTCAGGAATCCCCAAACGGCTGAACATGTCGACGAGCGCCTCTGCCACTGTTGGAGTGTCGATCTTCTTCAATGGTATGGCCTCAGGATAACGTGTAGCGTAGTCCACCAGGGTCAAAATGTAGCGATGACCATCTTCACTTGGAGGAGATATTGGCCCCACCAGGTCTACAGCCAACCGCTTGAAAGGCATATCGATCAATGGCATTTTCTCTAGAGAAACCTTGGGCACCTTTCCCTTGGAGATTGTTTTCTGGCATATGTCGCACGACCTGCAAAATCGGGTGACGTCGCCTCCCATATCAGGCCAGTAGAAGACGGCTCGAATCCTATCGAGGGTCTTGTTGATTCCTAAATGTCCTCCCAATATGGAATCATGGGCCAATTTCATCACCTGCATCCTTAATGGTTCAGGAACTACTACTTGACGCACAGGTTTATCTCCATTGCTGTTGAATATCCGGTACAGGATATCTCTTCTGGTCTCGAAGGTTATCTCTTTTCCTTTTCACGTCATGGGCTCGGCCTGACCTCGGAACTTGTCAAGCGTGGGGTCAGCTCTCTGTAGCGCCACCAGCCTGTCCCTATTCCCCACAGCTGCTTCCGTGTTGTCCGCCACTTTTAAAGGGATGGTCTTTGATTGACTTCTTGTGGTAACAGCACATGTTTCAGATCTCCACTCTGGATCTGGATCGTCTGCGTTTCTGGCACCATCAATGTTTCCGATGATAAGATCGTAGACAGGGGTCTTTACGCATAGCACTTTCACCTCTCCTCTCAGGTACGGGGTGTCGACGCTGACATTGGCAAGGGGGATAATCCTCACAGTTCCGTCAGCCAAAATGAGGGTGGTCCACTCCTGTGGTTTCTGGTCTTCAGTTACTAGGTCCTCTCTCACGATGATGCAGCTACACCCGGTGTCTCTCAGCACTCTCACTGGTGTGTCGCCGATGAATCCTGACACCACGGGCATGTTCGGCACTTCATTCTCAGGCAGCGCGATATTTGAGACTGGTAAAAATGTAGCCCCATCTTCTACTGGAATGCGTCTATTCTTTCTAAAAGATTCAATCAGCTCTGGTGTCACTCGCGTTTCTCCATACTCAAACTCAAAGTCACTGGATAACGTCACATCATTGGCTAATACAGCGGCGGCTCTGTGTTGAGATGTGGTACTGCTTCTGCCTGCTATCCCGTGATCTTGGTTGGATCTTCTGATGTTGTCGCCTCGGGGAACATCTTTAGAAGGACACCGTATCGCTTTGTGACCTTTCTTTCCACAGAGAAAACGTGTCAAGTTCTCCACCAGCTTGTATTTCGGGGTGTCTCTGACATTGTGGATGTCCTCTGTTGGTGCAGACACACACTGCGGCTTACTGGGCCCGAACTTCATGTTGTGGGCATCAAGGTATCTTTGAGCAAAGATTGTCATGGCCTTCAGGGACTGGTCTTTTTGCTCCTTGAGGTGGGCGGCCATGTCCTTAGAACATGCGTTGAGGACTTGTTCTTTGATGATGAGGTCACACAGGTCCTGGTACTCTTTGTTTAAATCAGCCAGCTCTATCCATTTCTCCAAGTAGCTCCTGATTCTTTCAATGAATAGGCTGGGTGTTTCTCCTTCTTCAGGCTTGCAGTTCCAAAATCGTCGCCTGTAACCCTCTTCAGTGAAGTCGTACTGTCTCAGCAGGGTGGCTCTCAACTGCGTATAATCTTAGGCTTCTTCTCTTGGCAAGCGGGTGTAAAATTCAAGCGCTTTGCCAGTAAGAAGTGCACTCAGCTTGATAGCCCAAGTCTCTTGTCTCCAGTTATTGCTGCTTGCGAAGCGCTCGAATCGCTCCAGATAAGCTTCCATTTTATCTGAATTTACTGTGAAAGGTGGAAGCTTTGGCGCATGGGCTGTTTGCTCTCTGCTGGCTAAGGCTGTTGCGTCAGTAGCTCTCTGGCTCTGTGCCTCTATCTCCATCTGCTTTAGATGAATTTCATGTTGATGCTGCCTGTCTGCCTCTTCTCACTCCTCTTCTCGTTGTTTCTCTGCCTCTTCTCGTTGAATTTCAAGTTTCCTGATTTCACGTTCTTTAGCTCTTTCTTCTCTCCAGTCTCTTTTCTTCTCTCTCCAGTCTCTCCTTTTCTTCTCTCTCTAGTCTCTACTTTTCTTCTATTCTCTTCTCTTTTTCCCTCTCCTTTTCTCTCTCCAGTCTCTCCTTCTCTCTCTTCTTTACAAACTCGAGGAGTTGAGCTCCTTCGAATCCAGATTCCTTTCCGATTTTCAAGAATGTCTCCATCTCCGATGTCGTCATCTCTGCGTTTCACTGCTGGCTGTTGTCTCCGGCTACCCTTTCCACTGAGCCAACTGAAGAAGTCCCGTCGGAGGTGCCAATATGTTACATGGTAGAATCGTTGTCATAGTATGATAAACACACCAGGCATACGCACGTAAGGTTCTTTTAAATAAATTTCATTCAGCTGCAACCCGTCAAACATGGCTTAAGGATGTAGGCTACACTGGAGTAACAGTTCCAACAATATCTTAATTCAGTGATGCGATCTCCACACAATGCATTCCCAAATGCACCAACACTGATACAATGTCTCCTCTGAAAATGTCAACACTGGTGACACAAAGTTTCTCACACAACGTACACCACCATTACACTGCGTCTCAGAATGTACACCCTATACGGGCCGCTACCTACGATAAACTGTGTGTCCCTACAACTGACAATGTATGACAATGTACACATGTGCTTCCTAGCACCATCTTTATATAGTAGAACAACTTTCTAGAATAATCAAAAGAAATTACACAACGCAACCAATCAAAACACGTAATGGAAACTCATAAATATTAATAAAAAAAGAACTTTCTAGACTAAACTACACTGGTCTACAAAATTCGACTGCTCATTTCAGCCCCTATTTTGGGAAATCCCGGCGCGTAATGACGTCTCCCAAAAGTATGGCAGACCGTTCACAACCTAGCCCAAACACAAAGAACGGCTGCTACCTTCACGCGCACAGGAAACAACTATGACTAAAAATAAAGCTTGCACTTTGACGTCACACGTACGAGGTCACTAGACAGCGCGATTTCACTCGAACATTCTAATCTATTCTCCGTGAATCTATGCAAGACAAAAATCGACCGCTCTTCTCCGTGCGACTATTCTAGAAACTTCCGGACTAATCTTAGCGTATCATAACAAAGCCAAATCTGCTAACTGCGTGAACGATAGAGAATCTTACTGGAAAGGTACATGATACATAACCATGATAGCTCAAATAAATATCGAATCGTTTCCTACGATTAACACATGCATGCTCTCACAGAACAACACAACCACAATCGTAACACAGTAGACTGAAATGGGGCTGGTCAGAGCGCATTCCGGAGAATGCACACGATGTGCTGAGCGGGCAGGCCCTGAATTCTAGCAAAGAAGTAACAAATAAAAATGACGTCACATCTAGCTACGTAAACCTTGCTAGAGAACGTCTTTTGGCGCCAAGCGCCGTATGTGTGTGTGTGTGTATGTGACATCGACTAGAGCCTGCGTTTGAGGACGGACAAGCTTGAAATTGTATGATACTGTCCTTAAAAAAAATAATCTCGATGCATTTTTTTAAATATTTTTTTATTAAGATGCTCATTGGCGAGAGAAAATGGTCGTTTCACAAAAAACGGTTGATCCACACTGGAGTCAGTAAAAAATTTTTTAATTTTTACTAGATATTTAGCATATAGCTAGATAAAAGGGAGACACTGAATGAGTTCGTTAACCAGCATTGTACCTCTAGAACTTTTTTGTGATAATTTTTTTAAAATATACTTTCACATTTTTGGGATTAATTTCACTAATTTTTTTCAGATTAATCTTAAAACAACTGAATCTTTTTTATTTAAAAAAAACACCAATCTTCTCATTGTTAATCACATGATTTTTTTATATACGGTATTTACATAAGCCTACAGTTTGTCTCGGCTGTCGGGTCTCTTGGCTTGACTTCGCGAACGAAGATTCTATAGGGCTTGCCCACGTCGTCTGCAGGCATTTTCGTGGCTGCGGAGGCCAATCCGGGACAGGCAGGTTCGACCGCAGTGGCTGCAGGGGAAGGTCTGGTCTGGGTTCTGAGTTACGACAACTCTGTTTTTTCTTCTAAGCCGCTTGTCCTTAAGGTTAGCTCTGCGAGAGTCCTCAAAGGAGACGGCTGCCTTGTGAATGGTGGAGCGCCAGGTGTCACGGTCCGCAGCAAGCGAAGACCACTGGCGGTGGTCGATTTGGCAGGCACTAAGCGACTTCTTGAGACCGTCTTTGTATCTCTTCTTTGGTGCCCCTATGTCTCGGTGTCCAGTGGCTGTCGGGTACAATTAGGTCAATTGTGACATGTATGCCCTTGGCGTGAAAATCAGACAATTTTCTGCACCACTTTTTAAAATAGCTCACAACTTTAATTTTTCTTTTACAAAAAAACTATCTTCTCATTAATACCCGCATGATTTTTCATAAACAGTGTTTGCAAAAGCCTGCTGTTTGTCCTGGCTCTGGGGTAGATTTAAGTCAAATTGTGACCTGTAAGCTCTAGGTGTGAAAATCAGCAAGAAAATTGCAAAGTCTGATCCTCTAATATGTAAAATGTTACTACTGCGATGAGCGACGTATAACATCGAGTCGTCACCATGAACATGGCGTTGTGGGACTAATGATGCCATGATGTGAAGCTTGAAGTGACGTCATTTCGCTGCTCGTGCTAGTATTCTTCTTCAAAATAGCTATGCTACGCCAGACCTCAGAGCTTACGAATGATGGGAATCGCTGTGTGTCCGTCTTTATTTCTGTGTGCCAGTGGATCAGACGGTGGGTTAGAGGCGAAGGAGATAGATTCCCGTCGCTACATGAGCCCACAGAGCATACTAATGGCGGGAAGATTGTGTGTCTGTCTTTAATTGTGTGCGCCGATGTGTGTTGATCAGAGGTTGGCTTAGAGAGGAGGGGAATGGATCAGCATAATAAGCGTAAAAATATGGTATGGTATGGTGTCTCCAAGGCGCACATATCCATCTATTGAAAGATGCTCAAGGCGCCATAGGGAAGGAAGCTGGAGCTTTGAAAGCCTGCTGCTACTAAGCGCTACTTTATGTGCAAACCTCCACCCTGCTATATGAACATGAACTCTGAATGTTCCTACAAGAAAAACGCACGTGAGCTCCAAAAGGGTAGGCGGATAGCTTCAGACAGATCCCATGTCCTTGCCCACCTCTATGAACTCCTCCCCTCTGGCCGCAGACTCCGCACGCATAAAGCTAGAACACTTAGACTACAGCACAGTTTCATCCCCAAATCCATCACTCTAAGCAATCTGTAGGTACATCCACGCATACCCAAACCTAACTCCTCCCCCTATCCCCCTTTACCTGTGCAATCAGTAGGAATGGAGCTTGTTGATTTTAGAGAAGTGATTATATTGTGTTTCATTTGGTGGTGAACATGGACATACTGGGATTGTTGTTACTGAGTGTTTACCCACTAATTATTTTATTATGGTAGACTTTAATTATGCAGCGTGTGTAATAATGTGTAATAATGTACTGAGATGTTTGTATAATAAGTAGTGAGGGTTAGGACTAGGTTGAAACACGCGTATTATGTATGCATATGTAGAGGTGGGTATGAATGTATAAGTGCCGCTCAGTTCAGTCCATAAAAGATGTTTGTGTGAGATGTGTAAGAGTTATGTGTAAAGATTTTGTAGTGTTTACTTTATCCATTTGGAATTTGTAGCTGTGCAAGTGCAGGGAGAAAATGTTCATAATTATGCTATAATGTTTTTATGTCTTGTTTGTACTATTTGTTATAAATGTACCACAACCAAATTTCTCTTTTCGAGATAATAAAGTATTCTTATTCTTAAACAATACGGTAGACTTTGGGATGAAATCCTCATCTAGTTTGTGTAAACAATGTGAGCAGGTCACTTGTCAGTGTACATTCATATTCATAATCAGATTTTTCAGTGCCTCAAGCACTATTAGGTTTGCTTCATCATGGCATTATGATTATTTTGCAAAACACCACTTGTTTTGCTTCCACTTTCGTTTGGAAACAGGGATGACTGCCAGTGGAAGTTGTAATCTAAATCAGCAATCAGCTGAATCAAAACTGCTAAATACTTGCATGTTAAAACAGGCACATACATGCTGCATGTCCACACACTATTTTATATACACTGACCATAAGAACAAAAGGTGCACATGAGCTGTCATCTCCCTGTGCTGCAGACACCAGAGTTCCACGTTTCCAACTAACCCTGGCAAGGTGTGGATAGGCAGCCCCAAGTTTGCTGTAGCAGAAACATTAACTTCATTCTGTCTACCCTGACTGGTTGAGTATGGTGTGGCTGATTAAAGATAAACAGATTATATTCAAGATTCAAGATTCAAAACTTTATTGTCCAGATAAAAAGATTTTATATGGAAATTTTCCTTTGCAGCACTGGTGTAGGATAATTGAATAAAACAAGGAATCAAGTGACATAAAAAAAATGGTAATAATAATACATATGCAACAAAAATACAAACATCACAATATCAAACATACACACACACCCTATCAGCATACACACACGCTAAAAGAAGTGGGGGGGGGGGGTGGATTAAAACAAGGGGAGGAAATGGTATGGTGGGTTAGGCTTAGGCTGGATGCAGAATGAAGGGATGAAGAGGAGAATGGGCCATCATCACAGTTGTTTTGAGTTTAGGATACTGATGGCGGTGGGAATGAAGGAGCGCTTGTACACGCTACGTTTTGCCAAAGGAGCACGCAGTCGTCTACCGGAGGGCAACATTTTGAATGTGTCATGAAGGGGGTGGGTGGGGTCACGGATAATTTTGCCTGCTTTTCTCTTACAAAACAACTCGTAGAGTCCAAAAAGAGATCTTTGCTCATGGCCAACGATTTTGCCTGCCAGTTTGACGACACGTGTCAACTTTGCCTTATCTCTTAGTCAGGTTTCCAAACCATGCTATGACATTAAAAGTGAGAATGCTTTCAATCAAAGATCTGTACACTGTTTCTAAAATAACTGAATCAACGTCAAAGGACTTCAATTTCCTCAAAAGATACAATCTCTGATTTGCCTTGCTGCAAACACTGTCAACATATTAAGATATAAATTAATAATTTCACATAAAATGTGCAACCACATTGTTTAATGTGAAATTGTTGTAAAGCTTTGTAATGGTTGCAAAATGAATTTGTTGCAGTAGCTTCTATAGCATGAAGAACTCTAGCGGCCTAAACTGTGGATGTGCCAGACAGTGCTGCAGATGAACAAATTTGAAAAATATAAGGCACCATTACTGGTACTTTGTTTCCCTTTTTACCAATACTGAAATTCCTTGCAGCGCTACCTCCATTGAAATAAGTTAGTAAACTGATCATTTGTATCTTAACTATGCAACATTCAATCTGCAACTGCATGGTCTTTTAGGTCAGCTGGCTGTGCTGATAATAAATAACAAAATCACACACACACACCAAAAAGCAGCACAAATCCATGAAAACTTGCTTAAATCTTTGAACACTATTTGGAAAATAAGTGATCAATGTATGTATTCCTTTCTCCATCCAGGGTTCGACATTAACAGGGGTGGGGGGTGGAACGCCCCAGAAATCAGCTCTCCGCCCCATGCTCGGTTAAAGCTGGGGCCATATTCACTCCGTCAAAATTTCTACAGTCTGTTAGATTACAAACCTTTCCTTGCTGCTATACTATTGTTGTCTGGGCGCTTTTGTTTGTTTTCTCTCCACCACAGGCTCAAATTGGATTGTAGTAACGAACGTTTCTCAAAACTTGCGCTTAAAATGGGACCGAACCAAAAGCAGACCAAGGGAAGCTACTCGGGAAATATAGATATGTCTTTCCTTTTCCAGGAAGCCAACAAGTTTGAGCGCAAAAGATCTCCTCTTTTCATGTTGTCTTTCACTGTAAATTTGAAAGTACAGATTAAAATGGAGGCAACGTTACCGTAATTTACAGTCTGACAGGATGGGCCCTAAGTTTGCTCCTCCGCCCCAGTGTTTGCTGTGACTGGGGCGCCCAGGTGAAAACGTTAATTTCGAACCCTGCCATCCCATAACATTTTGTCTGAAAGACATTTCTTTACACAAGAATAGATTTTATGTTGGGGCTTTAGCATGGCCAAGCAGGCATGACTTGTGCATAGGGTAGAACAAGTCTAACCTAAAGGGATATAATCTTTAAGGCAAAGGCCATACAGACCAGGAGATCCTTCTCGTTAGGTTAACCCATTTCATCCTGATACACTTCTGCTTGAAATGGATTTGACTATGATAGTTCAAGATTGGTGTCAGAATAGCTTGGCGCCTAAGGCGCCAAGCTATTCTGGCACCACCCTTGAACTAAAATAGTTCATCTATCGCTTGATCTGTAATGTAGCCTTCACAGCACAACAAGCAATTTTTTTAAAAACCCAGCCTCCGGATATAATGGGTTATGTAAAGGGAGAAGTGAAACTTGTCCCATTGTGTCCAGGACTTACAGGACTTTTAGATGAAAGAACCTTTGAAGTGTAGTAGGAAACCACACTTATTTGTGAACAGAAGAAAAGAAACAAAAAATATCGGCTCATTTGGTTTTCACTTCATTTTGAAAGGCCTTGCAGACGTCAAATTTTACTTTACTAAATGAAGAAAGTGAAGTGCAAATAATTCTTCTTTCACTTGATAGGCATCTGCAAATATGAACTGTGGCTAAATGTGGCTCCGCTGTTCCAATTACACTAAACCAATTTCCAGCATTGTGGACATGCACGGAATAAGACAAAACCAGCGGGCTTACAATGCAAGGGTCATACAATCAGCAGCAGTAGCTAGGTGCTGTGAGGAGTCAAGCACGGAGAGCGTTTCATTTGTCCAGTCAAAGACCACCAGTACCAAGTGGCTCCAGTCCATCACGGGCATTGGCAGAAGCAGACCTTTAAATACCCGTGGTATGTCAGCCTGCACATATAGCAATGAGTATGAGTGCTTTTGTCATGTCAGCAAAAAAAAATTAGGTAGTTCTCAGAAACAGCCCAACCAGCAGTAACCTACTTTCATAACAAGAAAACTTGCATTTGTTTATTTGTTTCAAGATATCTTGTTTCTGAAATGCTGTGTTTTTTCACATTATTTGTTGCATTTAATTTGTCTGTCTTGAATGTTAAGGTGGATGTATTTACCTACACAAAGATGATAAAAATGGCTTTTCATGATCACAGTGATTTCTTGTCGAGTCTAGAGGCTACAAGGAACTTCACCTACCCATGGTCCCATATGCATATTTGCATTTATTTCAGCCACCTGTCTCTAAGAACACCCCAAAACATCCAGAGAACACGTTCAAAATGCATTAACCAATGAATATGAATATGACAGAAACATCCAGGTCTCTTCATATGACATCACGGTATTTTTTTGTAAAAGACGTTTGTTATTGTAAGGTTAATTAATTCTGAGTGCAACTACAAAATGCTTAACGTTACCAACAAGAAATTCATCATGGTAAGCATGACATTACGAGTGATTCCAATTGTTGTACAGTTGCTCAGGCCTTATTCAGATGATGTATGTGTGCATGTCTAAACTGATATCTCAAGCTTTGATTGTGCTCAAACTAAGTTGTCCTGTGCCAAAATTGACAAAGAGCAGTTTTTCCGCTTGGAATTTTTCAGGGGAGGCAATCTAAATAGTCTCATTACTGATGCTTGTCTTATACGAGCTGCTGTACTTTATGTTAAACAAGAAAGGCAAAGCCATTATGGCTCATGTGTATGATCTTTTTACATATGTGTGACCTTTGTGACAATAAGGGCTGGCTTCTGCACCAACAAAATCCATGTTTTCTCAAAATGTAAGCATTTTTTCACACATGTCAACCCCCTGTGACCTTGACCTTTGCAATGAGTTGACTAAATTAGTATGCATAGGAAAGTCTTATCATCAACCACCTTTGTGCCAAATTTAATTGAAAAATTTGCAAAAATGTTGATAATATCTCCAATTTTATTTTTTTAAATTGGCATTTTACAGACACATGTGGTGGCCTCTTGTGACCCTTGACCTTTCTGAGGGTCATCCAAATTAGTATGCAAAGATAGGTCTTACCATCAGGTATGTCTGTACCAAATTTGGGTTTAAAGATGTTAACAGTATTTCAGAAATCAAAACAACATCTTTTGACAAAATACGGCTATTTTAGATCTATTTCCTGAGCTCTTGTGACCCTTGACCCTTCCGAAGGATCAACCAAATTAGTATGCACAGAAAGGTCTTCTCATCATGTATATCTGTACCAAGTTTGGGTTTAAAGTTGTGAATAGCATTTGAGAAAAAACATCTTTTGTCAAAATTGGCTATTTTGGATCTATTTCCTGAGCTCTTGTGACCCTTGACCTTTCCGAGGGGTCATCCAAATTAGTATGCATAGATAGGTCATACCATCAGGTATCTCTGTAGCAAGTTTGGGTTTGAAGTTGTGAATAGTATTTGAGAAAAAAACATCTCTTCTCAAAATATGGCTACCTTGGACCTATTTCCTGGGCTAGTGACCCTTGACCTTTCCGAGGGATCAACCAAATTAGTATGCATAGAAAGGTCTTACCGTCAGGTATCTTTGCATCAAGTTTGGGTTTAAAGTTGTGAATAGTATTTGAGAAAAAATTAATTATGTCAAAATATAGCTATTTTTGGCTTACGTGCGAAGCAAAGGCGAGTATGATTACAAAGTAAAGTAGGTAAAACCACTTTCAGGGGAGAGAAGTGTGCATGATCGACCAGTGATCATAGATCTACTGTGGTCAAAGCTTTGTGCTTTGACCACAGTAGATCTATGATCACTGGTCGATCATGCACACTTCTCTCCCCTGACAGTGCTTTTACCTACTTTACTTTGTAATCTTCCTAAAATATTAGCACTGGCAGTCTCCCCTTTTCTTTTCAAAAGTTAGTATGTTTTGGGCCAGTGGTCGTCCGTCCGGCGTAAACTTTGTTGGCATTTTATCGGAGTCTATTCAAGCCACAGTCTTCAAACTTGGCCCAAGGATACTTTGTGGCAAGACCTTGGGCAGGAATGGGATGTGGACTTTTCCTCATTCCCATCGAGTCAAATTTATGTACAGACTTGGTTTACGGTTGCCTGTCTCGCCTTCGTGTGTACAGCACGCATAACCATCAAGTATGCATGTTAAAAATCCCATTACCACTAATCGAAAAGAGAAGGCCCGGTAGGACCGGTGAAATGGAAACAGAAATATTTCACATGCAGCGAAGTTAATAGCCGGGTGGAGGTTTGCACATAAAGTAGCGCTTAGCAGCAGCAGGCTTTCAAAGCTCCAGCTTCCATCCCTACAGCAGCGCCTTGAGCATCTTTAATTAGATGGATATGTGCGCCTTGGAGACACCGTACCATACCATACAATACCATACCTTTCTAAGCATACCAATTTGAGTGACCTCTTGCAAAGGTCAAGGTCACAGGGGATCGGGAAATAGGTCAAAATGCTATTATTTCTTTATCACGAAGAGTCACATGTTCGATTTGCAGTAGAGATCATACTTTTTAGGCTGCTATAGGTAATGATGAACTCATTAATAAACGGTATTTAGCGGGATGATAATCTATGCAAATATGAATCTTCAACAAGCAAATGTGTACTATTTGTGCAGTGCTTTTACAACCGTTCATTAATTAACACCATAAACAGAGCTTACCTCTAAATAACAAAGCGTGCATTGACTACCCTGCCACTCGCCTCCAGTATACGACACTGTCACCATTTCTCCAAAGTCTTTTATGACCACCCTTAAAAAGGTATGCACAATCTGCAATCATAAACAATCTGTGAATAGCATAAAAAAAAGATTTTGTTCAACTGCTTGCAAATAATGTTCCATTATTATCTCATTTCTGTAACAAACAGGTTTTTCGCTCGCTTTCATCAGTAAACTAACAGGGTTCTCCCACAATCTCTGATATAAATGTTAATGGGTGAACGTTGGAAATACTAGATTTGAAAACGTTTCACGGGAGGTTTGTTCAGGGCACCAGATAAGCCTCTTGGCAGGGTTGAGGGGCAGTGTCTCCAAAGGGTTCCTTGGGGTTAAGCCCCTGGAAAAATATAGACAATTTTAACAATTGGATGAAATTTTATTCAAATTTCTTTCATTTAACATGGGAAATGAAGCTGAGAATAATAACATCACTGAAGTTAAAGGTAAAGATTAAAACAAACATTCATGCAACCACACAGTGACCCCAGTTTATTTAATAGCTTATTTATCATTTAGATACATGATCTGCCCTGGAAAAATATAGACAATTTTAACAATTGGATGAAATTTTATTCAAATTTCTTTCATTTAACATGGGAAATGAAGCTGAGAATAATATCACTGAAGTTAAAGGTAAAGATTAAAACAAACATTCATGCAACCACAGTGACCCCAGTTTATTTAATAGCTTATTTATCATTTAGATACATGATCTGTGGCAGCTGGATGGGAAATGCTTGTAGACTGTACCATAAAATAAAAAACAGTGAATATCATATGCAGACCATGTACACCAACCGAGTTCTTTACTTTTACAAGAAGGAAAACAAGACAGAGACAATGCCGTTTTATATGTCAGTCACACATATCGCTGCAAAATCAGCACTCTCCTCTTTCCAATGATTTCAAGGGAAGCTATAGCTGCTTTGACATTCTCATCCAATTTTTGAGAAAATCTGAGTCCTCCTCTAGGATATAGCCATTGCCGGTTATCAAGGCACTGACCTGACAATATATCAACAATTTCAAGAATAAGACTCTTGAAATTTCCAGCCAACTTTCACTCATGGAGTTATGTACAGTAGAACTTCTTTTGAACGGTCACCCAATTGAACAGTCATCTGCCGTTTACGGTCACTTTCGCGTACAGATGTACATAAAGTACCTTGATTGTATGGTCACCTGTAGAACACTGCCAACGGTCAGCATATTGGAGCCAAAAACAGCCAAAATACTTGAAATTTACGGTCACGGCCAGAGTGGTGCGGTAAAACCGTCACAATGACAGCTCACTCGACACCTTGCTGGCCGCCACACACCATGCGCAAAGCCCAGACGACATGTAATTGGCAATAACAGAGTGCCATCTGCTAGGCAGGCATGTGAAATGTCGCGCTATCCAACCATGTCATCTCTTTTTTGAGTCGGCGTTTACAGTGTGGTCACGTAATTTTCTGCGTGACCGAAATTTGACTCATCTTTTACCCTGGGCGCCAATCTGGCAAAAACTCTCACGTGTCCCTGCAGATGGAAGGATCTCATGAGAATTATTGAAGGCATACGTGTGCAAAGGCGTGTGTCTGTACCACAGGCCTACATATCCATTTCAGCACTCTTACACTAATACAGTGTATACTGAATGTATAACAGTGCTGAGATTGTCTTGGAGGCCTGTGGACTGACATTCCGACTCATGTGCCCCTGCAGATTGCAGGGGCTCATGAGAATCTAGTGCGGACATGCGCCAACGCTTGTCTTTGTGTTTGTAATTTCTGGAGAGTGATGCTTATCCATAACATTCGCCTCTTAAGGAGATCTATGAATTCCATGGCTCGTGAGTAAAAAAACTGCGGCATCAAAATGAAATCAGTGGTGGTCACTTAATACTGAAATGAGTGACTTGCCAGTATCTATGCTCTGGCCACAAACCGTGATGTTCAGTCCACAAACCTTGATGTCGGTACTAACGATTCCATGCTACACACGCGCGGGAGCTTAGCCAACGAAAAAATGGTGAGAAAAAGAAAATGGTAACAAAGAAAATGGTAGGCTGGCAAAAAAATGTGCAGCGCATTTTTCTGCCACTCAGTAATTATCAGGACAATACTGCGACCGATTATTGACGCTGAGTTGGTGTACCTCGCCCTGTATCTAGGTTAAATGCACTAGTGGCGCCATTACTGCGATTTTCGCACTTGTCTGATCGCTCAGACTGGTCCTTATAACAGAACTGCACCTGCCGGTAGTCTTGAACACTCAAAGAGTGGTCTCGAACCTTACTGCAGGACAACCACACTGACATGATCGCGTGCTTCACTTTCCACATGTAGCGGTTTAAGCTGCACTGCCTAAGCTGCTCGTGGCCGTGGAGCATAAAATGTTCGAGGCTGTCTGTCCCTACAGGAAAAACATATGTCTCTGGGGGCAGTTCGTTCTAATCAGTAATTGTGTATTCTTGAATCAAGTCCATTGGGTTGCACTATTTTCTCGCACTAAGATGGTGCTTACTGCCGCAAAGCGATGCAGATGTCGCAAATCACCACCATTGACAAATTTCAAATCTGCCAAATCAGTTGTGTAATGTTTAGTTGTGCTAGCATAAGGATATATATTACTGCCAGCAGGCTTCGGGCCCCCACATTCCAGCCAAGTGACGTGATGACGGACACCTCCCCGACACAGTGACTGTGTTTCTTACATTTAACAGCGTATGCATGTGTGTACTCCGCTTTAGAAACCATTTTCGACTGCTTTCACATTAATGCTGTAGTTCTATTACTATTGCTTCAAAAAATGAGTAGTATGAAGTTATATACTAGTTAAGTTATAATTAAGATGGTGACTGTTTATGCCGGAGCAACTGTCTAATAGCCGGCGCTGTTCTTATAGCGACGGGCCCCCACCCGGGTAACAACTGTGAAAGTAAAATTCGTCTTTTTTGTTGTAGTTGTTTATGTGTATTTCTCATTTATTTTGTGTAACTAGTCTCAGCCAAGCAGAAAGTTTAAAAACATTATATTACAGGTTAAAGAGATGACTAAGTGCCAAAAGGTGAGCAAAAAGTGAGGGATCTCTTTTGCGTGAAACTAAAATCTGTTTAAAAAGACACGTGTTGACTTTAACAAGTGCAATGTGTGTGTGAATGATTGAAGATATACTGGCAATAATTTCTGCACCTAAGGTAAAGCCGTTTGGTGAGTATACTGTAAAACGCCAGAATTCACCAATAAAAATCGGCCCGGGAAAGCGGACAATGACATGCCGTCAGTCTGTTTTGATCTCGCATGTAAAAGCAACAACAACAAACCTGGTGCCAACCATGCCCATATGTTCAGGGAAGATTGATCTTATAATCCGTGTATTTCCCAGATTTGAAGGCAAGCCATGCTTTTGTTTATTGCTCTTGAAAGTAGCCACTGTCGGACGTCAGATTTGTCGCAACAGCAGCATCTTAATTTCCGCAAACTTGTGCTAGCGAAAGGCACGCTGACCCAAACCGGAAATGGTGTCATTGCGTTGTTTCGCTTTCGTTGAATATTTTATATGCTTTAAATTTACTTTTCCGTCACAGTTTTCTAAGCTGGCAAAAAAATTGTGAGCGGCCAGTTTTTGTCGGAAGATCTGACGTTCAACTATTTGACAAGTTTAACAAAGTTGTTTTGGGTTTTTTTGGTCTACGATCGTCCGGTTATGATAGATGCATTATGGGCCACATTCCAGCGTGGTTGTTTTGAATGTCCGGTTTGTCAATGGAGAGCTACAACTCGTGACATTTTGTCGCAACTGTTTTCATAAATCTGACGTTCGATCACTTCAGACGTTCGAGTGTAATCATAGACAAAATAAAGAGCCAAATGTTTATTGTAAGGGACCATTTTCAAGAGTTTGAATCGCCCGAGACTCCAGCACCGATTTTAGGCAGTAGGTTGGAGAATGAAGATGATTTCTTGTGATAACAAATTTTATGGCTGTAGCAACCTGACGTTCGATCGCGAACACGTGTCGTAAATCTGACCTCCAATCGATGTAAGTTGGTAAATGAGTTATTTGAATGAATACGGGTCACCGATGTATTTTTGTCGTTTGATGGAGACGTGCAGTTGTTGTGACGGAAACGTAAGATAATGAGATCAAGAAACAGGTGAATTTCATAACATAATAATGCAATGATAAAAAATGTATCGGACGTCAGGCTTGTGCCAACATTTGCTGCTGCAATCCTGACGTTCAACACATATGGATTGTAGAACTTTTGGGGACAAAGGCACTGTTAAAATGAGCCATTTTGGACAACCAGTTGCATAGCCATTAGGACCTTCTAAATCTGAGGGTCAGAGTTAAAATAGTGCATCAGCCTGTACACAGATAAAACTTATTTGAATATTTGTTTTATTTTTTCGGGCGCAGACTGTTTAGCACGTCATGTTTCATCATGTATATTACATCAGAAAGCTGTATGCAGTTTGTTCTTCATATCTGTTTTGTTTGTTAAATATTGTAGCTTGAAACTGGGGGAAAGGCTTTGTCACAGTTTGTGTTTGTGGTTTCTGATAACTATTCTGGGGATATCTGCTACAATCCTGATGTTCGACATAAGTTACAAATTCTGGCCCTGACTGCCAATAAATATATTTGGGCAGCAAAGATAGACTCCCATTGTGCTCTAATGTGTGCATGTATTCCTGTGAGTGGTATATAACATGACAAAGTGTGTTTTTCTTGGTTGTAGGATGTTTTAAAAATGTTTTAAAAATTGAATATGGTCGGATGTCAGGTATTGCAACACAAATCATGTTCGGGGATTAGAACATTCTAAGCCAAAAAGCAGTAATTGTTTGGATAGGTCAATTGTGACCATTACTTATTATTTTAACTGTTTAGAAACTGATTTGTGTTTTTTTATCCCACTAATTTAAAGGCACTATGTCGCAATACCTGATGTCCGACATATCCAGACTTACAAATCTTAACAGCCATTTTCTCAAAAACCATTTCAGATATTATCTTTTTCTTTTACAAACACATTGCCAATACAGTGTACATCACTTAATACATTTTCTGGTACTTTATGTCACACTTTGATTTTCAACCCAGTTGTCCTCTTTGTGAGAGCACCTTTTGGCACTTAGTCAGATACTATGATAGGGCTGTCTTTAGTTTGCTTTGTGTTAGGGAGGTTCAGGTCGGGTTGGGGCCGCTGGCGCTGGCCATGAGACGCCTTGGCGACGGGCTTCATGCGTCCCGAGCCATTGTCCATTTGTTGTTTTGTAAACTGTTGTGCGAGTATGTGTGATTGCGAGTTGCACCTGAGGTGGCGAGACTGTAATTTCCCTTTAAGGGATAAATAAAGTTTTTCGAATTGAATTGAAGATTGCATATGGGAAAGGGTTTATTCTTTATTTATATTATTTTGCAGCAAGCAAACATTACCTGATTCTTTCTCCAAGATTGCTCACTACAAGTGCAGGGAGCACATGCTCGAAGCACAGGACCAGTGCGAGCGACAGGACAAGTGCGAAAATAGCAGCTAGTGCATTTCACCTAGGCACGGAGCGAGGTATACCAACTCAGGGTTACTGACCCCTGCTCATGTCCGTGACACCCCCTCCTTACTCTGCCCTCTAATTTCCTATTTGTTTAAGACACATGAACACGGCAGCGACACACATCATTCTTGGTCTCTCCTTTACTGGTACACATGAACATTATTTTCTTTCATCACTGATGATAATAAAATATCAGCGTCACTAATACATGTAACACACTTTACAGAGGCATGAAGAGGTCGACTGAGGTTGCGTTTTGGTAGTGCCAAATCCATATCTTCTTATCCGAGTTTAACAAGCACGCCGAGGTCCGTTTTCATCAAACATGCCGTGAACGGTCACCTGCTGTATACAGTCACTTTTTCTTGGCAACAGGGGTGACTGTTCATAGGCGATTCTACTGTATCAGCATGACTTAACCCATTTAGCCCTGACATGATGCACTACCGCAGGAGACAGATCAACCATGATAGGTTAAGGGCGCTGCCAGCCTAGTTTGACACCATCATGCACCAAGCCAATCTAGCACTACCCTTGAATTATCATGGTTGATCCATTTCCTGCAATTGGTAAATAGTAATTAGGTGACATCTAAAAAAATCTGGGATATGCGCTTGTGGGGTTAAGCGGGTTAAATATAGAGCAACTGCTTTCACCTATGGTCTGCATTTCAACTGCAGGCCTGACAACACAGTGGGTTGGCAATTCACACACCACTCGCTAACAGTAACACATACCTCCTTTGTGAGCCTATCAGGGTATATCAGTTTCCTCAGTTGAGTATCTGGGATATCAATCCCCTCTACATGATACGCCGCCATGGTGACATGTATAACACGTTCCTCCCGTCCATTTAACAATTGTCGTATAAAACTGTCTAGAAAGAAAAAAAAATCCTCTGTAATAAACTATTAACCTTCTTTTGTTAATGCATTCTGCCCCAGGACTGAAATCCCCAATTTTTGAAGTTGCCCTCTGAAGACTGTATTACACTTCTGGAGATAGATTGAGCATGATAGCTCAAGGGTGGTGCCAGAATAGCTTGGCGCCTAAGGGTGCCAAGCTATTCTGGCACCACCCTTGAACTATCATGCTTGACCCATGTCTTGCTGTGGTGTGTCGGGGCTGAATGTGTTGACACAATCACTTCACATAGTAATATAGACACCCATACAGTTTGCAGGTGCACTCCCCAGATAGACCCATTCGCACAGTAAGCCACAAAATAACTTCTATTGAAGTGAGATGCTGTGTCTCAATTGAATTGAAGGGGTGTATGGAGAGACCTTTGTAAACCTGGCAGCAGCACCCATCCGGGTGGATGGGAGCACTGGTCTTCACCCAGCACTCGACTCTCACTTCTGGCTCCAAGAAAGCTGTTAGGGATAACAGTGGCCACACCCTGGTAAACCGCTTCTGCTGGCAAGCTAAACAAAGTGAGGGGGCCAATGTGTTGTTACTCATTGGTGGGCAGACCGAGCTCAGCATTCCTGAATGACAGTCGGTCTAGGGGAGGGACCCCCGATACACGTCCCTGGCTGGAGACAGAGAAGCAGGACCTTTAAGGTGCCTAACAGCTGCATCATACAAATTGCGCTTCATGACAGACACAAGTGTGAATCCTCGACATGGCGCTTACCCTCTGAAAAACAAGCGATTGAGGAAGAAGAAGAAGAAGAATTGAAGTGTATTTGTGGCATACTACCGGAGTGGGTCTATCTGGGGAATACAGCTGCAAACAATATGAGTATGTGTACATGTACTGTTGCGCGAGTTCTCTGGGGCCAGCTGACAGCACTTGTGAGCCTAAATATAGTATCACATACAATACAATACTATATTAATCCCTCATGAGGAAATTCACTGTCTGCCCATACAACACATGGCATCATCATTCACTCATTGAAATAATTAAATAACCCATAACTCACAGTTAAAGAGATGAACTGTAACAGACGTATTGTTACCTTTGTAACACTCTTGGCATCAGAAACACTTATGGTGGATTCCCCCTGTGCTTCTGGTGTCAGCAATATTGCAGTGAACTACTGAAAGGGCTAGTACCAAAGAACTAAAGAATGTTGACAGACACTATCTACTGATATTACTGTTGAAAAGGGTAACAGCCTGAGGGACAAAAGAGTTGGCATAACATGATGTACTGTTTTTGGGTACTCAAAGTCTGCCACTTCGTTCGACAAGTCTGCTGTCAAATTCATATCTAAGTGGATGTGTTTTGTCATCAAGAATGTCAGCCAGCTTGTTCGTAATCCATCTGTTGTACAGTGTGTCCAAAGTATCCTGTTCACTACCAATCACCCCGCCCCCTTTCCTGATTACTTTGTTAAGACGATCTTGATCTCTTTTTACATAAATTTCTACCCCTGCATGTCAGTCCAAAAGTTAGAACGCTAACAATACTGGAGCAGTAAAACATCTGTAAAAGCTGAGTGCTTACATTAAATGATCTGAGCTTTCTCAAACAGTAAAGACGGGTATACGTTTTTTTCACAATAGCATATGTGTTTTGTTTCCAGTTGAGCGCGATGTAAAAAAGAACACCTAAATACTTGTAGGACTCTACACGCTCAACTTCTGTTCCCTTGATGACAACAGGATCGGGATGATTTGTTTTTCCTGAAATCTATGACCATCTCTTTTGTTGTGCCAACATGTAATTCAAGATAGTTTCTATCGCACCACTCTACAAAGTCGTTGAACTCTTGTCGATAGTGTCTGTCGTCCTCATCTGTAATCTGACCTGTCAGTGCCGTGTCGTCAGCCTATTTGTCCATGATACAGTCGTCATGAGTGGCTATACAGCCTGCTGTGTACAAAGAAAACAAAAAAGGCGACAGGACAGTCCCCTGTGGTGCACCGGTGTTGGTAAAAAGTACATCTGAGATTAGATCCGAACTAATTTTGACATACTGTGGGCGGTTAGTGAGATAGTCCAAAACCCAAAGAATGGTAGAGGCATTTATGTTCATGTGAACTAGTTTGAAAGCAAGTATGTGTGGCTGAATGGTGTTAAAAGCAGACGAAAAATCATAGAACATCAGTTAAATGGAGGCTCCTGGTTTTTCTAAATGAGAATAGATGTTGTTTACAACATGCAAATGGCATCATCAACACCTCTTTGCCTTCTGTAAGCAAACTGAAAGGGGTCCATAAAATCGGAAACCTGTATTTGAAAATGTGAAAGAACAGCCCTCTCAAAAACCTTCATGACACACGAGGTAAGAGCAACTGGTCTTAAATCATTCATCACAGATAGGTTGTTTTTTTGGCATGGGGACAATACAAGAGGTCTTCCACGAACAGGGAACGACACATTGGGTAAGTGACATGTTAAAAATATAGCAAAACATTAGGTACAGTTGATCAGCGCATAATTTTAACACATTTGATCCAACACCATCTGGCCCAGACGCTTTGTTTGGGTTGGCATGTTTAACCCTTATCATTCGGAATACACCAGTGTGTGAAATAAGTTTGACTAAAATAGTTCAAGGGTAGTGCCAGAATAGCTTGGCACCTCTAGATGCCATTGGTCTATATCATTATGTGCAAGTACTATAATGTAGCTTGCATATGGCAGTGTACAAATTTGAAGCTTTTAGCCTCAGTATGATATGGGTTAAGTACGCTAAACACATCCTCCTCAGTCACCACAATCACTTCACTTTGCATGTGTTTAGGTCCACTAACTAGCATTTCCTTGACCTGTTCCCTCTCATGCTCAAAATCATGACAATCAAATCTCGCATAGAACTTATTTAAGTCGTTGGCATAGTTCGTAGTTTTGCTCAATGCCGGAACAGCTTTTTGCTTCTTGTTCCCACCCATCAGATTCATACCCTCCCACACCCGTTTCATGTTACCAGTCTAAAACTGTTTTTCAATCTTTTTGGGATAGGCTTCCTTCCCCTTCCTAAGATCCCTTTTCAGTTCTTTTTGTACTTTCCGTAACTGTTCTTTGTTCTTGTCTACAAAAGCTTTCTTCTTTCTATTTAAGACCTCCTTGATGTGCTTCATGACCCAACGTTTGATGTTAGAATAGATTTTAACAGTTGTTTTAGACACTGTCTACACATACATTTGTGTAGCTGCAAACTGTGTCAGCCAGCTTGGCAATGCCGCTTGTAGTGTCCGTAAAAACATTCCACTCGGTGCAGTCAAAGCAACCTTTCAGGGCATCTTTAGCTGCTGTGGACCACTTCTGTACTGTCCTGGTAACTGGCGGCTCGCGTTGTACGCGTAGTGGCACGAGTTTAACCAAGTAATGATCAGATCATCCTAGAGGCCGCATCAGAACAGCTACGTACGAATCTCTGACATTACACCAAAACATGTCAAGAGTTCGGTCCCCTAGTGTTGTACACGTCACTTGCTGGTGGAACCCTGGCAGAACGTTCTTTAAATTACAGTGACTGACGTCACCCGTGACACACTTGAACGCATCGGGCGCGCGAGCGTCAAGATCATGCAGATGATATCGGCGGCATCTTTCTCGTTAGCTGACGGTGGTACGTACACATTCGTTACTAAAACGTGTGAAAATTCCCTATTTTAACTGGTCCTCCTGTTTACTGATTTGCACTTTACTCTGAAATCATGAAATTGGAGTATGTACTCACTCCATAAAAATGTACATTTTTTGAGGCATATATACAGTGCACATAATATTTATATTTATATACAGTACACATACCAAGGGGAATTACTCAGCGCTGGCCATATAAACAGTTAGATCCCTTGCCCCCGCCTATCAGGCACCCAATCGTCGGCCCACAGAAAAATACCCAGGTAAAGAACCAGACGATCATATACATCCCTAAAAAGGATGCATCAGGTCAAGCCTATAACCCATGTCTTTTTCTGGAACTTATGAAGTAGGCAGCAGAAACACACATACACAAACAAGAAGGTGCACTACTAAATGTGGTCAGGCAATACCCTGAAATCCCACAGTAGATGCACAAGACAATACACAACAATGTAACGATACAAATTTTGCCTCGAGTTATAGAATACTCACAAACCAGATAGGTTTACTGTTCTACCAGTGCTAGCCTCAACTATCTGTAGGTAAAGTTTTGTTTTGGACTGGGTACATAAATTATATTAGCAACATTCTGCCGGATGTAGTACGATAACAGACAGATGTGATTATTTAACCAGAATCAAAATGTCCGAGGCGTCATGTTCTCGGCCGACGCCTCGGACACTTTTATTCGTGTCTCATAATCACATCTGCCTGTTGTCAGCACTTTATCAAGCATGTTGCTCAATATAATATAATATCTACGCTTTCAAAATATACAATTGAAGTCTTTGGTCTAATAATAAGTTTATTGCACACTGAATATTGAACATTTTGCTTCACACATGACCGCACATTCAAGCAAAGAAAGGAGGAAGCTGACCAAAACATAAGTTTTCATTATGTCAGTATGACCTCGCGCTGGGACCATATGGCGTTGAGGCGCGTCCCCTGGGTGGTGGATAGGGGGTCCCTCGTGAGAGGGGTGCACCGAATGAAATAAGGTGCCGTGAACCAACATGGTCTAAGGGAAGGTGACCCCGACAGAAAACCCCTGGTCCTCCTAGTAAGGGGGTTGGGCGTGGGGGTAGCTTCCCCACCCTGCAAAAAAGGAAATAGCTACAAAAACGCCGACGAAAAGACTAACAGTAATTCCTTTCCTGGAGGAGGAAGGTTCTTCTACTAGAAGACTTATGACGTCCTGTGGTGAAAGCCGGAAGTCTTCGGAAACCACAGGACCGAGCCGCCTCTCTCTATCCAGGGACACAACCATGGGCACATGGAACGTCAAGACCATGTACCAGAGCGGCAAGGCCGCCCAGATAGCAGTGGAAATGCAAAAGTACAACCTTTCCCTGCTAGGTATCAGTGAAGCCAGATGGACGCAGTCTGGCCAGAAAAGGCTGTTAAGTGGGGAGATGATTCTGTATTCAGGTCATGAAGAGGAGAATGCCCCCCATACAGAAGGAGTAGCATTCATGCTGTCACCAGTGGCACAGAGAGCGCTGATGGGCTGGGAACCTCTTGGGCCAAGAATTATCACAGCAGCCTTTAGAACCAAGAAAAAGCTCAAGCTGAACGTCATCCAGTGTTATGCGCCCACCAATGACAGTGACGAGGAAGAGAAACAAGAGTTCTACGACCGACTCCAGAGTGCCGTGGACAAATGTGCGGAGCGAGACATCACCATCGTCATGGGCGATTTTAATGCCAAAATAGGGGAGGACAACACCGGATACGAAGAGGTGATGGGGAGACAGGGACTAGGCTCGGAGATGAGTGAGAACGGGGAGAGGTTTGTAGACTTTTGTGCTCTAAACCGACTTGTCATTGGAGGCAGCATCTTCCCACACAGAAGAATACACAAAGCAACTTGGGTCTCACCTGACCATACAACAGAGAACCAAATAGACCATATCTGCATTAGCAAGAAATTTAGAAGATCTCTTCAAGATGTTCGAGTGAGGAGGGGAGCAGATGTCGCCTCAGACCACCATCTGCTTACCTTAAGAATGAAGCTCAAGCTAAAGAAAAGCCGCACAGAGACAACAAGAAGACAGCGCTATAATGTAGGCCTCCTGAGAGAAACTGGAGTTAGAGAAGAGTTCAAACTGGTGCTGTCCAACCGGTTTCAAGCGCTACAGGAGCTAGTAAATGAAGAGGAGGCGGTCACGACAGAGCAGCAGTGGAAGGCAGTTAGAGAGGCGCTGAACTCAACCTGCAAAGACACTGTAGGGTTCAGGAAACACCACCACAAGGACTGGCTGTCGGCACAGACCTTGAAGAAGATAGAAGTGAGGAAGCAGAAGAAAGCAGCGGTCAACAACAGTCGCACGAGAGCAGCCAAAGTAAGGGCACAGGGGGAATACTCGGAAGCCAACCGCGAGGTGAAGAGGAGTATCAGGGCAGACAAGAGGGCCTACACAGACAGCCTGGCAGCAGAGGCAGAAAAGGCAGCAGGCAGCGGCAACATGAAACAGCTCTACGACATTACCAGAAGATTGTCGGGTAAGTATGGCCATACAGAAAGACCAGTAAAAGACAAAGAAGGCAAGCCTATTGCAGACAGAGCAGACCAACTCGACAGATGGGCCGAGTATTTTGAAGAGTTACTGAACAGACCTAGCCCACCCGACCCCCCCCGACATCCAGCCGGCAGAGACCGACCTACCCATCAGCTGTGACAGACCCAGCCGGGAAGAGATCAGAAAAGCAGTGGCATTTTTGAAGAATGGCAAAGCAGCAGGGCCAGATGGCATCCCAGCGAAGTCTCTGAAAGCAGACCTAGAGACAACAGTGGAGATGCTGTACCCACTGTTTGGAAAGATCTGGGAAGAGGAGGTGATGCCAGCTGACTGGAAAGAGGGGTACCTAATCAAGCTTCCCCAGAAAGGCGACCTCAGCAAGTGTTCCAACTACAGAGGAATCACCTTGCTGTCAGTACCAGGAAAGGTCTTCAACAGGATCATCCTAGAGAGAATGAAGAGCTCCGTTGACCCCCAGCTGAGAGACCAGCAAGCAGGATTCAGCAAGAACCGATCATGTACAGACCAGATCGCCACTCTCCGCATCATCGTGGAACAGTCTCTGGAGTGGAGCTCCCCGCTGTACGTCAACTTTGTGGATTATGAGAAAGCATTTGACAGTGTGGACCGAGAGACTCTGTGGAAACTCCTACGACACTACGGTGTACCCACAAAGCTCGTCCGCCTGATCAAGAGCAGCTATGATGGCATGACATGTCGCGTGATCCACGAAGGGCAGTTCACCAGGGAGCTCCAGGTCAGAACTGGTGTCAGGCAGGGGTGTCTGCTGTCTCCGTTCCTCTTCCTACTGGCCATAGACTGGGTCATGAAGATGACCACAGAGCACAGACGAAGTGGAATACAGTGGACACTGTGGACACAGCTTGACGACCTCGATTTTGCAGACGACTTGGCATTACTGTTCCACACTCATCAACAAATGCAGGACAAGACCACGAGGCTTGCTGACATCTCGTCCCTAGTGGGCCTCACCATCCACAAACAGAAAACAAAGACAATGAGGCTGAACGCAACCAGGGAAGAACCAGTCTTGCTTGCTGGCACCCCGTTGGAGGAGGTGGAGTCCTTCACCTATCTCGGGAGCATCATAGACAAAAAAGGCGGCACTGATGCAGATGTCAGAGCACGAATCGGTAAAGCCAGAGCAGCCTTTCTCCAGTTGAAAAAAGTGTGGAGTTCCAGAGAGCTGTCACAACACACCAAAGTCCGGATTTTCAACTCCAATGTAAAAACAGTTCTCCTATATGGAGCAGAGACTTGGAGATTGACAAAAACCACAGTCAACAGAGTACAGACCTTTATGAACAGTTGCCTTAGAAGAATTTTGAAAATCCACTGGCCAGAGAAGATCAGCAACGTCAGACTCTGGGAGAGAACAGAGCAGATAACAGCAGAGAATGAAATTGGGCGAAGAAGATGGGGATGGATCGGTCACAGCCTGAGAAAGCCAGCTTCCAGTACCATATGGAACCCACAGGGAAAGAGGAAAAGAGGTAGGCCGAGAAACTCCTGGCGTCGAGACCTCCAAGCTGACATCAAGAGACTGGGAACCACCTGGAGTAGAATCGAAGGAGAAGCACAGGACAGGAGTTGCTGGAGGTCTCTCGTCGACGGCCTATACCCAGGTAGGGGTGACAGGTGTAAGTAAGTAAGTATGTCAGTATGACCAGACTGATCTTTCCATTATGTTAGTTTGACTAGACTGTTCTTTGACGCACACAGCAGCTGAGCAATAAATCTATGGGTGGCACTTAATTGTTCAGCAATATGACCAACACTGGTTTTCACTCTCTTGTTCATTCTCCCTCTGTCATGCTGTAAGATTAAGAACCCATATTACACTGAGGCTAAAAGCTTCACATTTGTATACTGCCATATAAGCAAGCTACAAAGGATATAGACCAATGGCTTTAGTTCAAGGGTGGCGCCAGAATAGCTTGGCGCCTATAGGCGCCAAGCTATTCTGGCACCACCCTTGAACTATTTTAGTCAAACTTATTTCACACACTGGTGTATTCTGAATAATAAGGGTTATACTGGGGGGGAAGGGAACTTAGGTCAGGTGGCACTGCTCCTAGGTGGCACTGCTCCCAATGCTGACTAACAAAATGAATTGGACATTGTCCCAGCTCCAGACGTCTCTGACTAGACAGGACAAGGTATGTAGCGTGTAAATTGTTTCACTTTCATAGGACAGGTTATGTATTGTGTAAATTGTATCACTTTTACAGTCTCAGCAAAACAGTACAGGAAATGGTGAGGGAAAAGCAGTGCCTATTCCCACTATCTACGTACAGTTTCATCTCACCTTCTGTGTCCAGCGTCATTGACCAGAAAAGAGGAAATGCTCCTGCCAAACACAATTGAAAGCAATACATACAATGTAATTGTAATGTCTTAATGTTTTTAAAATAAAAACTCGAGAGTAACACCTACTCTCACATTTAATGATTGATCCTGTTTGTAACATGGCAACTCAAAAGTGATTCAAGCAACTTTAAACTCTGTAAACATTAGCCTGGCCAAATTTGAGAACCCAAAAGAACAAATTCTCATTTATATTTTGATGGGCTACTAACTTACTAACTATTAAATCTTTTGGTAGCCTCGCCAAGTTTCCTAACTTTTGGGGCTTTTATTCACCACAGTAACTTGTGTTGATCTCAGCCTCTCAACTGGTAACCCAATTCCAAACAGTATTCTTATACCTGCTGTTACTTCTCTTTCCAACATTTGCACCTTATTTTCACACAAAAATACAGTTTATGGTAAACAGGCAGTGTCATAATATTACATTTCCAAAAAGAAAAATAATTAAATAAAAGTATTAGTTGTTGGTCAAATGGCATGTTTCGGTGAAAACAGTGCATGGATTAACCCATATCATACTGAGGCTAAAAGCTTCAAATTTGTACACTGCCATATGTAAGCTACATTATAGTACTTACAGATAAGGATATAGACCAATGGCTTTAGTTCAAGGGTGGTGCCAGAATAGCTTGGCGCCTAGTGGTGCCAAGCTATTCTGGCACTACCCTTGAACTATCTTAGTCAAACTTATTTCACACACTGGTGTATTTCCAAAGATGAGGTTTAAAAGCCAGACAAACATAGTAAATTAATCCACTATTTCAAACACATGCAATGTTGACCTACTTCTGACTTTTTACAACAATGTATGAATAAATAGCATTCAGTGCGACTAGACTTAAAAGGAAACAATTTGGCAATATTACCACATAAAATGGCTGATTGACATACGAAAATGTGCCTCACGTTATATGACTCATTTACAAATTTAATTCCATAATTCAAATCTGAAACACTGGCATTTGTAAGGTTGGTATTTCTGACCTTAAAGCGCGCAAATGGTTTCAATGGCAAAGTAACATTTTACCTGAGAAAACCGACCTTTGAATGACCCCTATCCTTCCTTTTTCCTTAGGAGACAATGCCCATACTAAATGTCCAAATTATTTAGTTGCTGTGGCCGTTACTTCAGTATGTCTGGCTGACACACAGCTGATCTTCTGTACCTCCCATCACAGTCATACTGTGGGAAGATGTATATCATTCTTGTTCAGACACGGTGGAGGGGATGGTGAAGTCACGTACAACAATCCAACAATAATGCTTACTAAAAAATGTTTACTACCAAACCAGTGGCATAGATTATCACAAGCCTGTGTCAGTTTCAGGGGCTCATGAGGTTCTCTGCCACCCAGTGCCTGTCGTAGGTCTATGACTGTCGCAGAGTGCTGATCCTCTTTTGGCTGTATGCCTCTTCCAGACAATGGGCATCATTTTGCCTGTGCTTTCGGTATCAAGCGTTTTCCACTATTACAACTGAATGCTGACAGCTCATGGTCTGAAAAGCTCATAATGTTACAGTAGCAGCTACATATGGAAGGCACACTATCATAGCAAGGCTATAACAACAGCCCAAAGTTGTTCCTATTTTTAAACGTATCTTTCTGATCCATCTCCCTCTACCCTAACCCACCCTCTAATCCACACACATCACATAAATAATTGCACATGTGGCGCTTTGCGCCATTCGTACTCTTTATGGGCTGGCGCAGCAACAGATCTATTCTAAAGGAGAATAACAACTCAAGCAGTGAAATGACATCACTATATTAAGCTTCATGTCATGGCATTGTTAGTCCCATAATGACGTGTTCATAGTGACGAAATGGATGTTATACATCACTCACCACAGTACTAACATTTTATGTATTAGAGGATGAAACTTTGAAATTTTATTTTCACACCTAGGGCTTACAGGTCACAATTTGACCTAATCCTACATGAGAGCTGGGACAAACAGCAGGCATATGCAAACACTGTTTATGAAAAATTAATCGGGTATTAATAAGAAGGTGGGGTTTTTTTTCATAAAATTGCTTTCTTTGTAAAAATTGTGTTCAGAATAATCCCAAATAATAATAAGAATTTTTTTTTTGTTTAAAGTGTTACTTCTTTGCCAGAATTTGGGAGCTGCATGCCCAAGACATCATGTGCATGCTCCAGAATGCGCTCCAACAAGCCGCATTTCAAAGTTGTTCCTATTTTTAAATAGGAACAACAAAAACCACTAAGGCTTGTGGACAAGTAGATCCAGTATTCAGTGTGCTTTAACACTGAAATCTATATAGGCACACCCTAATGGTGTTTTATTAGGTGGTTTATTTCCACAGGTTTAGCAATAAACAAAACTTCACAGGTGAGGAAATCAGTGATGGCACCAGCACAGGAAATTGACAGGAGGTAATACAGCTCGATGCTGACGTGCCATCAAAGCATGAGCTCTCACAGCGTGTCCCAGGATGCAGTACTTGTCTGAGATTCTAAATGCGTGTATTGGCAAATCAGGAGTTAAGTAAAATAAATCCTCATGTCTAATGGCACTGAATGATATTTGTTCTGGCTCTGTGAGTCGTACAGAAAAATGGATTTTTCTCTAAAATGTATTTTTTCGAAAAATACTTACTGATGACATTACTGCTAGGCAGCTTCGCTTAGCATACCAATTTTAGCCCCAAAAACTCGTGTGTCACAACAGGGGAGGCAACTCTGGGGTGTCGTTACCAGGATACCCCGAGTAGCCTCCCATGCCTCCCTATCCGGTGGCGCATTCACCCTTTCCCGCCAGTCTCTGAGCCTTAGCTCTACTGCGGTAAGTGGGGTAGGAGGGAGGGACCTCTGAGTAATGTCATCGGTAATTATTTTTCGAAAAAATACATTTTTGAGAAAAATCCATTTATTTTCTCAAAATCAATACAGATGACATTACTACTAGGAAGAATGTCGAATAGGAGGAGGGTGCCGCAATCTCGGTACACCTTTCCCACGCCCGAGCGCTCCGCTCGTTAACTATCGAGGACCGCCCCTACGCGCCACTCCCGACAATTTTAGCTAGGCATTACCCATGGCGCCAGGAGGGAGTGCTGCGCCACCAAGATGTCCCCCATTAGGGCCAGGTAGTCGCGCAGGCGGGATAGGTCTCGAAGGTAGTGGCGGGCGAAGGTAGACTCGGCCCGCCACCCTACAGCCGTCCCAAAGACCTTCACTGCGCAGTTGCGGCCAAGGCGCTGCTCGCAGACACTGCTCTGACTTTGTGTGCTCCAGTGCGCATCGTCCTGGCCTGCTCTGGGGAGAGCTCTTTGTACCCCGACCGGATGACCCAGCGTAGCCAGGGAGAGATCGTCTGCGCCGCATTGTCTCGTCTGCCCAGAGCCAAGGGCAGGAATAGGCGTGAGCGCCCTAGTCCTAGTGGCTTAGTTCTGTGCAGGTACACTTCAAGCACCATGACCGGGTCCCGTAGACGGGACTCCTCGGACTGGTCCGTAGCCCTGTGTGGATGGACGGTCAATACTTCGGTGCGGACGATGGGAGGCGGTAGTTGGGCAGCATGTAGGGTCGGTGAGGCGTTGCACCGAGCGATCAGCCGCGAGTTGGAGACAGGAGGGACGCCCGAAGAAGGCGTGTATCTCGCTTACCCAAGAGGCTGAGGCGAGAGCGAGCAGGAAGCAGGTCTTCCTGGTTAGGCCTCCAAGTCGATCAAAGTGCGCCATCCGATCCGAGAGGTCTTGCATGTGCCCGGGTCTGGCCATGCCAGGAGTCGGTAAGAGCGTGCCACCATTGCCAGATAATCTCGGCTGGTGATGGGGGCTTGGGTCTGCTTGGGGCATAACCACCGAAGAATTCGGCCCTTTGGGGGTAAGTCAGGTCCGTGGGGGTGAGTCGTTTTACTGCGCACCAGGCCTGGAGTACTTGCCACCTCCATGTATACGTTACGGGTAGAGCCACTCAGCGCCGCTGTGATCGTCTCCACTGCTGCACCCGAGAAGCCTCTGGGTGCAAGGGCCTGCCTGACCATCTCCAAGCGCGCAGCCGCGGTCATTCCGGGTGTGCTTCTTTTCCTTATTCTGAAGAAACAGTTGCTGCCGGGCTGCTTGAGCATCGAGCGCGGTGCGGGAAGCTTCAGCAGGGGGGTCCGTAGCGCGGCTCAGGAGGTCTGTGGTCCAGCTGAATTAGGCCCCGAGGATCAGAATTGTGTAGCGGCCCCTGATCTTCTGGAGCACCTTGGTACCTGCACTGCGGAGAGAATGCGTAAGCAAGGAATCCGTCCCGCGGAATGGAGAGCACGTCCACGGTCCAGGCTTGTGGATCCGGTATGGGGGAGACGTAGGAAGCAGCTTCGGTTCCACCTAGTGGCGAACAGGTCGAACATTGGCGTCTCCCCTTGCGCGTAGAGTAGCTGTAAGGTATCCGGGCGCAGTTATCACTCTGTGCGAAGCCGCTGCCCCCTGGCGTGAGGGGGAGTCCGCGCGTACATTAAAATGGCCTGGGAAGTGCCGTGCCCGCAGAGAGATGCCCCTATCCCTGCACCACCGGCAGACCTGGAACACGAGGATGCAAGGGGAGGGTGAGCGCGTTCCGCCTTGGTTCCAAAAGTAGGCCAGGACTGTCTAGTTGTCTGACAGCACCAGTACCCCCTGTTGCGCGAGTCGTTCCTCCTATCCGGCGAGAGTCCGCCACCCCGCCTTCACCTCCAGCCAGCTGATAGGTCTGCCTGCATGTTCCTCCATCTAGCTGCCCGAGGCTGTGACACTCTGGCCACAGGTGTGCTCCCCTGCCTGAGTGGCTTGCGTACGTGCAGATGGGGATCTGTGGCAGCGGGGAGAAGAGTGGTGCCCCCGACGCTAGCCAGGTACTGTCTATCCACCGCTGGAGAAGCAACTTGACTGAGGAGAGGCACCAGTGCAGGAGCGGCTGTAGCTGTATCGGCCGAGAGTAGAATCTGCCTAGGGGTAGGTGATCCGCTGCAGCGCTACGTAGGCCCGACATCTGAGGTTAGATCCTGGCCGGGAGAGCTCCGCGCGCGCCGCTCCAAGTGCTGCCTCCGCTATCTTCTATATCCGCCCTATGGGGGTTCATACCCGGTTGCTGTCGGTCAGCCTGTCCATGCCTAGGTGGAAACCTGCACGCCGATATCCCGTCGGACTTGCCTCCATGACAAGTAATCCGCGTCGGCGCGGCCATCAGCCAGGATGCTGTGTCTTCCAACGCTTTCGCCATGTGGCTGTTATCTTTCCTCTTCAAAACCTCCTCTTCCTCTCTATCTTTTCTCCTCTTCTTCACCGGAGGAGCAGATCAACCAGGCGGTTGGAAGTGGGGCTGGAGGCCGCTTGCCGGAACCGTGAGACAACTCCGTCGACCGTCTCGGAGGGGACCCCCGGGCTGAGGTTAAGTCCAAGGGTAGGGTCCGAACCGCCACAACACCCCGCGGAAGGCGAAGAGTAGGTCACACCACGCCGCCGGATGGAAGGGTACGTGAAGATATGCGTCCGCTAGGTCCAGGTTCACAGCAAAATCGTGGGGTCACACCACCCCCTCAGTGCTCAGGCCATATCCATCCTGAAGCGCGGGGCCGAAGTACTTGTATAGAGCCGACAGGTCGATACTGGGCATCACTTGCCTCTGGGTTCAGGGACCAGGAAGCGCCGACTAGCATGCCGGGGGTTCGGAATGCGAGACCACCTCTGTGGCCTCCTCCTGGAGTAGGGCTCTCACCACGCCATGCAGCACTGTCGCCTTGTGCCGATCCCCCGGAACTCGCGTCCACAGGGGGGAGGGGGGGGGGCGACTGTAAGGCGATCCTCCGGTCCTCCGTAACCGTCGACGAACCATGGTTCGACCTGCCATAGCTGTGGCTACGCTCTGTGGAGGGCTAGCCTCCTATCGACCAGTGCTTCCGGGAGGCTCTGGACCAGGCAGTGGAGGGTGTGGGGAAGCACGCGGGTGGGGGGGAGGGGGGTGGGGGGTGGGGGTGGGGGCTTTGCTGACTCCTTGCCGTCTGCCAAGTCGGTACCAAAGAAGGGCGCCCTCGAGCGGAGCCTGGCGCCACTGTGCCTCCACCGAAGCTGGAAGGGCGTGGCATCATCCCAGCAGCTTGTCCCGTCGCATCAGGTCGCCATTGGCGGACGCCGCCCCGAGAGGTCCCAAGAGGTCTTCCGCCAGGCGACCACAGACTGCGTCATCATCTCGAGGAATCTCGCGCCCGCTATGGGGTAGCGGGCCAAGGTAGCTGTCCTGTCCAAGCCTCACGTCAGTGTCCATGGCTGCGGGGTACCTCCGCCTGCATCAGCGCCTCCTAGCCCACCGCTGAAAGGACACTGCCTAGGGGTAGGCGATCCGCTGCAGCGCTACGTAGGCCCGACATCGGAGGTTAGATCCTGGCCGGGAGAGCTGGAGCAAGATGACATCCATCCTGTCTGGTCAAAGGAGAGTCTGCGAAGAAGCCCTGGTCTCCGAAGCCGTCTTGTCACTGGCGAGCCGAGACCGCCTCCGCTAGACCCGGCCGCTTGCCGGATGAGGGAGCGACTAGAAGCGCTTGGGGCGGAGATGAAGGGCAGTAGTCCGGAATGAGGCATGACGTGATGAGCTGGGACGTATCGTCCTAGGAGCGGCGAGTCTGCGATGCCGGGGCCGTGTCGACCACGGAGGTAGAGAGCGCCCACCGTCTGCCAGGTGTCTGTCGTCTACGTCCAACGCCGCCACCGAGTCCTCCGAGTGTAGACTGAGCACCTCCTCGCCGTTCGCCGCTGCCCGTGAAGAGGGAGACGCTGCCAGTCTGTGCGCCGCCCGAAGCGTAGCTCCCGAGGGGAGCCTGATCCTGTGAATTGTCATGGACCGCTGGTGAGGGCTGGGCCGGTGCCGAAGGGAGGCTGCTTCCGTCCTGCGGCTGCTATCCCAGTGGTCCCGGTGCTGACATCGAGGCCGTTAAGTCCTCAAGGAAGATCGGCTCCTGGAGGGTGCCTCGGAAGTCCAATGTCGCGAAGATCTCCGCCACTGCGTCGCGCCTGAACTTGTCCGCCGGTCCGGCGAGGAGGAGTGGGAAATGTAGACGTTACTGGCGTGGGGTATCTGTAGCACCCTGTCCCCTTCTGCTGCGGTCACTCTCATGAACGTGTAGACTTCGTCCCCGTGTGGAGTGTGGATTGAGGCCTCTGGATGTCCCTCTCACCGCTCCTAGAGCGGGGGGGTGTTTTGAACCGGGGTCCGCCCTCGACGACGAACCACATCTCATCAGCTGTAATACTGACCGAGCTTGTTTTGTCTCTGTGGCGGGCTTTGGTCTCGGTGGATCTGCCCTGACTGGGGACCTCGTCCCGTCTGTGGCTCCACTCTCTCTCTCTTTTCTGTCTCCTTTTTTATTCTTTCTTTGTCTCGGGACCCCGGAGTCTGTGTTTGTGGCCTGCCCCGTCAGGGGGTGGTGCTTCGGGGTGCGACCTCGACGAGGAAACACAGGCTGTAATGACAGACCGAGCTTCCTTCCTACACGTGTGGGTTTCAGACTCGGTAGTTTGCACTGACTGAGAACCATCTCCCGCCTGTGGCTCCGTTCTCAGTCTCGGGCCCCTGAAGTCTTTGTTCATGGCCTGTCCATCGGCGGCTTAATTTCCTATGCCGCTCTGAGAGGTGCACCGTTGGTGCGGCCCTGTCCAGGCGCTGGTCCGGCCTACGGCAAGAGGGCGCTGTCATCTCAGAGGGGTGGTCCCCCGCTTCTGCTGCCTGGGCTCTTTGTTTTCCTGGTGGGCGCGTGAGTGGCCCAACATTTCCTTGCGGGGGGACCGAGCTCTCAATGCCTGTATATCTGTGGGGGACGAACACGGTCATGGCATATCCCTGGCCGAAAGGCGGGTTAGAGCTCTTGGTGCTAGATGGGATGGCAAGTCTCGTCGGCTGCTTTAAGGCTCTTTATACCGCTTTAGGCAGAGCAGCTCTGTCTGAGGCACCGGTGGGGGCAGCAGGTCCCTTTTTATGCCGATAAGCTCACGATGTCTGAGGTGGCCCTCCTCTGCGATACTTTCACGGCTGCGGTCGCTGCGGGGTTGCATGCCGGTCTCTCAGTCCGGTAAATGCCCAAAGCTGCGATAATCTTTTCTCCTCTCACGTCGTGCAATAGATGCCAGTCTGACTGGAGGTGCAGCCTGAGCGAGGTAGGCCAACATCAAGCGCACCGCTAGGCCACTGGAGCGCCACACCTGGTGCGGGTCCTCATTGAGTACTGTAACATAAGACAGACAAAGGCCGGCGCGAGTGCACGGAACCTCTCTGCGAGGGTCCGAGCTCCCGGTCGGTCGCATACACAGTTTCCGGTCAATGCCGCTGATCGGTAAATAGCCGGGTGAGGCAGTAACCGAAGCTTTACCTTGTAATGTCCCAAGACCCAGTAATCCACAGAGGCCAACCATCAAGAAATCCTCAGAAATCGAAGGTAATCCAACACCCAGCACCACACAGGTAGTAGCACACGTCCAACATAATCCCAAGTGAGTCGAGTTCACAAAAGGTAATCCCACCATACATAGTCGCAGCACGCGAGGTGCACACGACCGGTTAGGTGTAGCTAAGCGAAGTGACTGGCAGGAAAGGGTGAGTGTGCCACCGGATAGGGAGGCACGGGAGGCTACTCGGGGTATCCTGGTAACGACACTCCAGAGTTGCCTCCCCTGTGACGGACACAAGTTTTGGGGGCTAAAATTGATATGCTAAGCAAAGCTTCCTAGTAGTAATGTCATCGGTAATGATTTTGAGAAAATAAGTGTTCATTTGCACATACACACACACAAAGAAAGAAAGCAAGCTTAATACCCTTTCATGAATTCAATGGTGCTCTCACCTGTGTCAAAAGCTGCCGGTCTGAGTGCAACGTTTTCCCCAAACAAATCCTGTATCTGACGCTGAAAATTACATGTTTACAAACTAGTAAATACAAAAACACATTTTACACAATTATTCCCACTGTGCATGCAGCCATCAGCACTATTGTGTACTGGTAACTGCATGCAGAAAGAGTTAACCCATGAAATCCCAAGGCTGTAGTTCCCAAATTTTGGAGGTGTCACCTGTATCAGTTGCAGGAGATGGCTAGACCATAATAGCTAATCAGGGACTGTCCTTGAATTATCATGGTTGATCCATCTCCTGGTGTAGTACAGTGGCTAAATCGGTTCAGAAGCCCTCCTTCCCTCCAAAATTCTTTGGTTTTCTCGTGGACTTTAGCACTACCGCCAGCAGTCATCCTTACAAGCCTTATTCGTTTTTTAAAGTCCCTTCTGTTTATAGAAGAAACTTTTTAGGACGGGTCGCGGTGGGGCGAATTTAATAGCATGTCCATGATGTCAAAGGCAGGCAGGCTAAACCTCTAACAATTGAAGTAACAAGATTAAAATTACGTCATGTCTAGTTACGCTAACCTCACTGCTGAATGTACATTTGGCACGAAGCACCGCATGTGCGTATGTATGAATGTGCGTATGTATGTATATATGTATGTGTGTGTATATGTATGTAAACAAGAGAATCTCCAATATTTTCTGTACACACAAGCTTGAAACTTGGCAAAAATGGAAATACTTTCTTAAGTGGGTGGCTAAGAGAGCCTCCGAGCTGAATGTCTCATTGAAGACATAAACAACCGTTTATAGGAAGTCAGTTGACCCATGTTAGCAGCGTATAGGATGCTCATCGGTCATCGGTCATTGACGCATACAAATTTGAAATGACACATTGCTCTGTCAGTGAGCCGGTCATATGACTTATTCATTTTTTAGCCAGTCACTGATACCCGCGCCGAGTTAGTTGGCCTGTACGAGAGAGAGAGAGGGGGAGAGAGAGAGAGCATACACAGTCAGTCCTCAATGAACAGAGTGCATCCTAAAAATTAGGGAGGCGGGAGGCCAGCTTCCAACAGCGATGGGTGACACTTGCCCCCTCTCTCAAGTAAATGTAAACAATACTGCAAGCATGGGCCCTGACTAGGTACACGGTCCAACATGATGCAAAACGCTTTCCACCTGTAAGAGGCATACATCCTCATCAGTCCCCAGGCTGCAGTAACTCCAAGTCTCTTGTTGGTCTCATTGAGGCTGATTTTGATCCGCGGAGTCGGTATGAGGGTGCCGCAGCAGACTAGGTCTAGATGTCTGTAGCCAGTTTTTTCACAAAGTTTAGCAGTTTACATATTCATAATAGATGTGTATAGAAGCAAAGGCAATGGCTATACTGTTGTCAGTGCTGCCGGTTCGTAATTTTTGCAGAGATATGCATATTTTTTAATGATATCCAAAATGTTGTAATGTAAGATGTTGTAATTGATGTACCAGTGTTGTCTCGTGCTCACACATATAACCTTCGTTCTTATTTCATGGTTACACAATCAGTAACTTAATCTTGCTTGTTCACGTCTTGTAGTTGAAGTCCACATCATGTAATTACTTGTATACTGACAACCACAATCTGGTTCTTGCTTTGTTTGTTGTTTTCTAGGAGAGGATGGAGGGAGGGGGTGTCTATTTCAATTTGACAAAAATGTGTTGTGGTTGGTGTCCTGGACACTAAAGCTTGAATCAGTTTTGCCAGAAAACTGGTTCTTGTTGCTGAAAACCATTGTGCTCTTCACTGTAGCACAGTAATTCAGTGCTTGCACGTACATGTTTCTGAAAAAAAGCATATAATATGTAATGGAAGTCATTGAACGCAAACCTGATTACATTAGATTGCAAAATAGCAAAAAAGAAATAAAAATCCGAAATTGCCAAATATACTTGCCTTTGGTATTTTATACAACAAGTATAACACGTATAGTTGGCTGCATGATGAATGTAACCAATGCAAGAGTGAGTTTCTCAAGGTCTGCTAGAGGCATAGACGTTCAAAAGTCCTCACCACCTAAGGATCGTTATGAGAATCTATGCATATTGCTTGAGATTTTATCTGATAGTGTACTCAAACTGAGAAAGTAGATGCGGACTAAGTAAGGATTATAATCCACATCTGCAAGAGGCACAGATCCTCATGAGTCGCTTCTGCCCGCGGGTTCATGAAAATCTACCCCTCTGGTACCATTCATGCTCATGTTTCTCAAACTGAGTCTAACTGAAAACAGCCTTGACTGTAACCAAGTGGCAGGCAAGCACCACGAAAACGTAAACAGTGAGAGTCTGCAGTAAACAGTGAGAGTCTGCAGGCCAAGTTACCAAGACGTGTTGACAAGTTTGACGACTGAGCAGACTACTAGATGACGCCCACAAACCGCACTTGTGATTGAGGTAGAACTGTACATCGCAGTTGATAACTTGCCCCGGCCAAATAGTAAATAGTAAAGAGATTGATAAACATTAAAAATACAAGGTTAAAGTATTAATTAATAAAGAAATCAAGTTGAAATAAGGACTTAGTAGTAGTATCTCTTATCATCATAAATTTATAACCTTTTAACTTGTTTTTACATTGATGGTCCTGAATTTTAACCTTGATTTTAACAATATATAACATTGATATAATAAATAAATTAAACTTTTTAGTAGAAATAACCGTTGTTGGTTGAGACCATGGAAAGTTTAAAATTAACCAAAAGCACAGTATGGCAGCTTCTCTAACTAAAGTACATTATAAAAAACTTTTTTTTTTTTTTTAAATAAATTAAGCCAAAATATTAGTCCCCGATCACTCTAGTGCCAGCGGGACAATAAACTTGAATTACTAGTAGTAGTAGTAACTTGACAGCAGCCCCAGTAGACGCAGCGGCTGCGCTTCACTTTGCAAGCACCCAATCAATTTCAATCTTTTCTCGATTATGTATACTTTTTTGTGGTGGCTTGCAAAGCTGCTGTGCCTACTGAACAGGCTACAGGGGTGACCGAGCGTGGGAGGATGAAATTAGTTCATTAAAAGAGGGTGTTCATTATGCAAGTGTATTCTCTTCGTTCGTTGTACACTACTTTTGACTACGCTGACAACATCCGTTTTTTTGCTGCTGACATTTCAAAATCGAAAATGTCGAAAACGCGATTTTTTGTTGACTTATGGATTTTCAAAATGACCTATTGATTTTATGTTTCTCGGGTCATATGACTTATTGACTGCAAAACTCAACCTAATCACTGTATTAGAGTCCGTAATGTTTGTCATATTTACTTGAACTTTTGCATATAGCTAGTTTAGAGAAAGACATTGGATGAGTTCGTTAGCCAACTTTGTATCCTTTCAACTTCTTTAGTAAAAATTAATTCTTTTCAGAAAAAATTAAAACACTAAAAACATTCATTTCTAGAGAAAGTCAGACAGTAAAAGAGGCAACTCCGTCACCACGCAGGCACTGACATAATACTCTAAATATGACATCATTCTCTCTCGCGCACGCGGCTCTCTCTCTCTCTCACAACATGTGTGCATCTCCAGGAGGAATAAATCCTCATTCACCCTCCAGGCGCATGAGGATCTATGCCTCTTGCTGATGTTGGGAGCGCGCGCGCACACACACACTAATACGCACACATACATCGACACGCATTCAGAAGAGCATGCAGGTGACCCGTGTACTTAGTATATCATGTAGCTAGCTAGGTAAAGTCAACCTACTTTCACACAAATTATAGCAAGACTGAAATTGTACCATGAAGTTCTAGTTTTGTCACCATTTTCTCAAGCCTATGAAGCGAAAGTGAAACTCATATCACATAAAATAACGTAAAAACTAAAATTTACGTCATGACAAATGGTGTTTGACAAATCAATGACACGTATGTCCTGCGCCCCTTATAAAACTCACCGACGCATTGGCAGATCTGTGAGACTTTTTCAATAGGAGATAATTCAACATCAGAATCAGGTCAAAGACAAAAGGTAGAGACCATTGACAGCAAGGACAGCTCTCATATAGAAGGGACTTTGTGGGTAATGGTTCATCCCATCTTGTTAAAATTTAAAGTTAAAAGTGTGAAAAGTTACAATAAGTCACTGAGGAAAAAGTCCACTTACACGGTCCATCTTCTTCATTGCTCAGCTGCATGTGCACAGGTAACTTTTGTATCATCAGACTCATCCACTGGCTATATGTATCTGAAATGGGACAAAAACTTTGCAGAACATCAACATATTTAACAAGAAAGGCAAAGCCATTATGGTTCATGTGTATGACCTATTTACATATGTGCGACCTTTGTGACAATAAGGGTTGGCTTCTGCAACAGCAAAATCCATGTTTTCTCAAAATGTAAGCATCTTTCACACATCTGTCAACCGCCTTCCCCCCCCCCCCCTCCTCCCCCCACCCCCCAGGCATCATCAGCTACCTTTGTGCCAAATTTGATTGAAAAATTTGCAAAAATGTTGATACTACCTAGAATTTTATCAAAAATTGGCATTTTACACACATATGACGGCCTCTTGTGACCCTTGTCCTTTCCGAGGGGGTCATTCAAATTATTTTCTGAGTTCTTGTGACCCTTAACCTTTCCGAGGGATAAACCAAATTAGTATGCATAGAAAGGTCTTCCCATCAGGTACATGTATTTCATCAGCAAGTTTGGGTTTGAAGCTGTGAATAGTATTTGAGAAAAACCATCTTTTGTCAAAATATGGCTTTTTGGGACCTATTTCCTGAGCTCTTGTGACCCTTGACCTTTCTGAGGGGTCATCCAAATTAGTATGCATAGATAGGTCTTACCATCAGGAATCTCTGCAGCAAGTTTGGGTTTGAAATTTTAATAGTAGTTGAGAAAAACCATCTTTTGTCAAAATATGGCTATTTTTCACCTATTTCCTAACCTATTGTGACTCTTGACCTTTCCAAGGGATCAACCAAATTACTGTGCATAGGAGGGTCTTACTATCAGGTATCTTTGTTCCAAGTTTGGGTTTGAAGTTGTGAATAATATTTGAGAAAAAAATAAATGATGTAAAATATATAGCTATTTTTTACCTATTCCTGTGACCTTGACCTTTGTGAGAGGTCACTCAAATTGGAGGGGGACATGTTTAGAAAGGTCTTGCCACAAAGTATCCTTGGGCCAAGTTTGAAGAATGTGGCTAGAATAGTCTTCGAGAAAATGCCAACATTAAAGTTTACCATGGACAAAGGTAGAGCAATGACAGACCGAGGACCAATGGCCTAGAACATATCACTTTTGCTTCTCATGTGAGCCAAAAATATAACAATGTTAAAAGTATGTCAATAAGGACTAGGCCCTCTGCTGGAAAACAAAAGTAGTCTTTGCCACTAGGTAACAATATAACAACACCTAGATTGTACTATTATGTTGCAGTAAAATGGATTTTGCTCTAAAGTAAAATGTATTTTTTCGAAAAATACTTACTGATGGCATTACTACTAGGAATGGTTCGCTTAGCATACCAATTTTAGCCCCCAAAACTCGTTGTGTACACCACAACCGGGGAGGCGACTCTAGGGAGTCGTTACCAAGAGACCCAGAGTAGCCTCCCCTACCTCCCTATCCGGTGGCGCGTTCACCGTTTCCCACCAGTCTCTGAGCCTTAGCTCCACTGCAGCAAGCGGGGTAGAAGGGAGGGACCTCTGAGTAGTGCCATCGGTAAGTATTTTTCGAAAAAATACATTTTAGAGAAAAATCCATTTATTTTCTCAAAATCTTTACCAATGGCATTACTACTAGGAAGAATGGCGAATAGGAGGGTGCTGCATTTCTCGATACACCTTTCCCATGCCCGAGCACCTCCACGCGTAACTATAAAGGCCCCCCCCCCCCCCCCCCCCACGCGCCCACTCCCAACAATTTTAGCTAGGCGTTACCTATGGCGCCTGTGGCGCCGGGAGGGGTGCTGCGCTGCCGAGATGTCCCCCACTAGGGCCAGGTTGTTGCGCTGGCCGGATAGGTCTTGCAGGTAGAAAGCGGGCGAAGGTAGACTCGCCTGCCAACCCACGGCCACCACAATGTCCCTCACTGTGCAGTTGCGGTCAAAGGCGATGCTCGCAGCCACTGCTCTGACTTTGTGTGCCCGGATGCGCATCGTCTTGGCCTGCTCTTGGGAGAGCTCTTTGCACGCCGACCGGATGACCCAGCGTAGCCAGGAAGAGATCGTCTGCGCCGAGATGTCTCGTCTGCCCGGAGCCAAGGGCAGGAATAGGCGTGAGCGCCCTTGTCTTAGTGGCTTAGTTCTGCGCAGGTATACTTTAAGCGCCCTGTAGGTGGGACTCCCGGGACTGATCCGTTGCCCTGAGCGGACGGATGGTCAATACTTGAGGTGCAGACGCTGGGAGGCGGTGCTTGGCCAGAAACGTAGGGTTGGTGAGAAGCTGCACCAAGCCATCGGCCCAGAGTTGGAGGCAGGAGGGTTGCACTGGGAAGGCGTGTATCTCGCTAACCCGAGATGCTGTGGCAAGGGCGAGTAGGAAGCAGGTCTTCCTGGTTAGGTCACCAAGGCGTTCCGAGTTGAGCCAGGTGAGCACCCAGGACAAGTCCCAGCGAGCGTGAAGCTGGCCATTGCAGATCAAAGTGCGCCATCAGATCCACGAGGTCTTTGCATGCCCCCCGGATCCGGCCGTCCCAGCTGCCGATAAGTATCTGCCACCATCGCCAGGTAACCTCGGATGGTGATGGGGGCCAGGTTCTGTTTGGCATATAACCACAGAAAGAACTCAGCCAATTGGGGGTTAGTCAGGTCCGTGGGGGCGAGTCGCTTCGCTGCGCACCAGGTCTGGAGTACGCTTCCACTTTCCTTCTTTGACGTTATGGGTAGAGACCCTCTGAGCCCAGTGATAATTATTACGCAGAAATGTGCGTATCTGACCCTCTAAAGCCACGTCTGACGCACTAGTGTTCCGAGCTCTGCGTCAGACTGACGTAAAATAATTTGCTCCGACACAGTAAGCTTGATCTTTACGCACTGAAAAATTAACCAGTGCGTCATCGTGAACACGTTTCACAGCCGCGCGTGCCGAGCAGAACCGCCAAAGCTTTTGTGAGAGCGCCGAACGCCAACGCAGCAACAGTACCGCACGCGCAGCAACAGAAATTTAACAGATATAACTCTTCTGCGGCGGAGCCGGTCAAGTGGCTATCGGCACTTCCTGTCGCAAAAGCATGGCCGGACTCGTAAAATTCCAGTTCTCGAGCTCAAAATCAGTCTTCTCCTACACAGTCTGAAGTTCCTACAAGCAATTCGGATTGTGAAAAAAAGAACACGCATTCTTTCCAGCACGATTGGCTCAGACAATTTAAATGGCTACGCCATTTAGATGGGCAGATGTTCTACGCTGTGTGCCACCAAGTTGCACAGTCGAAAAACGCTTTCGTAAAGGGATCAATAAATTTTCTGCGCTCAAAGTATGTTGGGCAGTCCGTGGCGCAGCGGTAAAAGCGCCTGCCACCAATGCAAGGTGCAATGCGAGGTTCGATACCCGGTTGCGGCGTTGGACTTTTCTCCTCTAGTAAGTGTCACCATTAATTCGGGCGGACCTTCGGGGGGTTCTTTCTCCGGGTACTCCGGCTCTTTCCTCCTCCACGAATTCGGTATTAATTTCAGTCTACTTAATCAAAGTTCAAAAATATAAAAAAAACATGATTTAAATTTCCAAAATTTCAGTAGCTCGCTTGGGCTTGCCCTTAGCACCACGTGAATGTTCTGTATTTATGTACAGTGCGTGAGGGAATGCTCGTGATTCAAGTGAGTGTGCTTGTTGGATTCAGTTCGCGGCATTGTCCTGCACATTGAGTTATATTATAAATATGAGAAATGCGCCGTATAAAAACTAAATTCGGTATTAATTTCAGTCCACTTAATCAAATTTCAAAAATATAAAAAAACGCGATTTAAATTTCCAAAACTTCAGTAGCTCGCTTGAGCTTGTCCTTAGCACCACGTGAATGTTCTGTGTTTATGTACAGTGTGTGAGAGAATGTGTTGTTGGGTTCAGTTCATGGCTATGTCCTGCGCATTGAGTTATATTATAAATATGAGAAATGCGCCCATATAAATACTATGTAACAGTATTATTATTATTATCATCATCTAAGACTTCATCATTTATGTGACCCCCTGGGAAATCCTGCTGACCCTCTGGCAACTGTAAACTGAATCTGCCACGCTAGATCTGACCCCCTACATTTAAGAAAAAAATTAACACTGGAGCCTCTGCGATCGCTTCCATTGCTGCACCCGAGAAGCCTCTTGCTGCGAGGGCCTGCCTGACAATCTCCAAGTGTGTAACAGCAGTCGTTCCGGGCACGAATGAAATAGCTGCTGCCTGGGCTGCTTCAGCATCGTACGCAGTGTGGGGAGCTTCAGCGGGGGGTCCGTCGCAAGGCCCAAGAGGTCTGTGGTCCAGCTCCTGGTCCAGCTGAAAGGGGCCATGAGGATCAGGATTGTATTGCCGCGCCTGCGCTTCTGAAGCACCTTTGGTACCAACACTGTGGGAGGGAACGCGTACGCAAGGAGTCCGTCCCATGGGATGGAGAGCGCGTCTACAGCCCAGGCTTGTGGATCCGGTATGGGGGAGAAAAGAGGCAGCTTGTTGTTCCACCTCGTGGCGAAGAGGTCGATCATCAGTGTCTCTCAATGTGCGCAGAGCAGCTGGAAGATATCCGGGCGTAGCGACCACTCTGTGTGAAGAAGCTGGCCCCGTTGCGAGAAGGAATCTGCGAGTACGTTGAGATGGCCTGGGATGTGCCGCGCCCACAGAGTGATGCCCCGATCCCTGAGAGAGGGGGAATATGAGAGTATTAGGGAATCTTCTATGGTCCTCATTTTTCTATGTTATTCGCTCACAAAAACGCACACGACCTTGCCTTTCCTTTTTCTCAAATTCCTTTTATTTTTCTCTGTAATTAGATATATAAAGAAAGAACTGAATCTTTATTAACACTATGACTGAGAATTTAAGGGGTTAACTCAGTCATAGTGTTAATAATACTTCAAATCCCCCCCCCCCCCCCCCCCCTAGACAAAACGCCCGATCAAACCAGTGCTTGTAACCCGAAGCAATTACATATAATACATAAACACCTCATGCCTACGCTTGACTGGTTTTGAAAGACCCCCACTTCAATTCAGGTAAGATATGAATAGACCTGTTCTGAAAATAGCAATTATTCGCATTTTCATGTCGGGACGAGATTGCCTTTTGAAACCGGGATCGAAATCTTTTGAATCAGATCGGTATGCACCCAGCATGTCACGGTATTCATAACGGAATTTTTAATTTTTCCAATTATGTGTTCACCCGTTCGATTTGCCATTAAATGCAAATGGCCGACAGCCAACGCGCCGACACAGTAGGGCGTCGCTATTCAACTTAGTAAGGGAACACTCTATGAATAAACCGGCTCTACAGCTTTGAAAAGGCTATTTGCTGAGAGGTGACAAGAAGAGTTACGAAATTGACTTCATATTTACTCAATGACTGGTTCCCGAAAAATCAGACGGTGGTTATACTGTGCACTATAAACAGTTTGATAAAAAACTAACAAGTAATATTTAACACACACACACAGACGCACAGACAAAACACACAGACGCGCACACAAACAAACAAACAAACAAACAAACAAACACACAATCAAACAGACGTACACACACACACACACAAACACACACACACACACAAACACACACATACACACACACACACACGCACTTACAGACACTCATGTCAGTACAATTTTATCGTAAGCATGAGCTGCCAGGTGGTGTCACGGTTGATCGCCTTTTGTGTTGCCTCACGCCGCGCTATTAGCGGCCACATTCCATTCCTTTTCAATTCAGACACGAGCCACATTTTGAAAAGGCTCTCACCCGTCAATGGCCTTTATAGCTATACCCTTTCAAATCGCTAAGTAATGACAAAAGATCAACAAGGGGAACGTTATTATTTGAAAGGAGGGGGATCATTTACAAAACGGTTCTACATGTGAGGGCTTAGTACTCATGTCTGGTTTACTGACAAAGAAACAAATGTGTTTATAAATTATTTTTTTTTAATTGCATTATAAAATGAACACAGATGAAATATTATTATTAAATGATATTGGCGCTGTAGAAAACATAGACTTAGATTCGAAAAGGGAACGACTTTTATCTGTAGTGGTTTCTGGTCATTCGAAATCTTATCTTGGGAAGCTTTATTCAACTGAAGATATACTATCCCTCACGGCTGCTGATTTATTTAAACTTCATTTTAAATATGAACAGCACATGGCTTCACTAATGACCCGTGATTTGAGCAAATCAATTGTCTGCTTATATTCAAAAGCTGTGAGTTACGCTCTCCCTGTAGACATTGAAAATCTCACAAATGACCTCGAGAGTAACCCCATTGTAACGAGTGCAATTGGTAAATTAGCTTGCCTTTTATTCTACAGATTTGGTAATTTGCTGGCTCCTCTGGTAACATTAATTGTAACTAGCAGCCATATCGATTTCACGAAATTAAATTTTTTTGCTGATAAAAATGGACGACCAACAGACGACCCCCCAAACGACCCCACAGATGAACCCTGCCCCAGACCCTGCCCAGACTCAGATTCACACAGTGACAAAAATTAAAAACCCAGGCAGAATTCAGTCTGGTAAACGTTTAGCCGAATGGAACAAGCAGAAAAAGTTACAGCTACAGGCGCTAACAGAAAAGGCTCATGTAAGTGACCCGCCGTCAACACCGTTGGGACCGTTAGGACTGACAGGACTGACAGGACTTTCAACACCCCTGTCACACACACATCAAAGTGAAAGACCTTCAACCCAGTCTAATTCTGAAACAGCAAAATATGTAGTTGCCGCATTTGTTGTCGGATCTGGTTTTGTAGCTTACCAATTATACAAAAAATACAAGCCACAGACTCGTACAGTGACCAAAAAATTAAACACTCCATCATCAAAAACAGAAGTCTCCACATTACCAACAATACCCAAAGTTGTCGACCCATTTATCATGCAGTAATAAATTTATTATTTTAATTTTTTCTTGCCTAAGAAATGAATGACTCAAAGAATTTAATGAATCTTGTGTTTCACTCTGCAGTAATCAGTGCATTAGCAGTAGCGTTTTCTATGCTGGGAAAAAATCTACTCAAAATGAAATCACCAGACCTCAGTAGACTCGATTTCGAAGACAGCGCTAAGCTAATTGTAGTTGTAACAGCATCAATCGCCACGAAAGACCTTCTTGTTAAACAAGGAATTATTCCCGAAAATATATCTATGTAAATAAAAATAAATATGGCGACGATAGCTATTATGGTGGGAGGAGCGATGGTCAACGCCCTCGCGTTTAGCGGCTCTAATTATCTCTTTTCTAAAATGGGTAGAGAACAATCTGCAGAAGAAATAAAGCGTCATAATGAAGCGTCAGAAAAATTAGCACAGGCAGAACAGGATTACGAAAAGAATAGAATTGAGAAACTTGATTTCATCAATGAAAAACTCAGGCTAGAAGGTCACGCACAACATACGTTTTCAAATACAGACGACGCAATCCGTGAGTATTTTTTAGTCACGGGTGAAGATATGTCTATACCGAAACCAAAACTAAGTGACTACTATCAACCAAGCCCAGAACAAAGAAACGGGGAGATAATCTTTGTTCTAGTGGGAATGATATTTGTTTATTTTACTGGAGTTTTCATTGCTAGAAAAAATGGCAGCCGAAAATAAACTATCGAAAATATATTACTCACCATCAGGGTATTATAAAGGAGCAACCGCTATTCAGAAATTACATGCCGCTGTGGGCGGAGATATAACACTCAATCAAGTCAAGCAATGGTTACAGAGACAGGCAATTTGGCAGGTATATCTCCCTGCTCCAAGAAAGATAACAAGGCCTCATTTTGAGAACACAACACCTAATGACACGCACCAAATGGACCTCCTGTTTCTTCCGCATGACACAATAAGAAAGAAACGATACAAGTACGCATTAACTGTCGTAGACATAGCTTCAAGGTACAAAGACGCTGAACCCATATCTGACAAAACAGCCAGTACAGTTGCTACTGCTTTATCAAAAATATATAGTCGAGGTCCCTTAAGATACCCCAGACTAGTGCAGGTCGATGATGGATCTGAATTTAAGGGCGCAGTTAATCAGTTATTTGCGAATCATGGTGTACTGGTCAGACGAGGCATTCCAGGTGTACACAGATCACAGGCAATTGTAGAGAACTTTAACAAACAGTTATCAGAAAGACTTTTCAGTTACCAGTATTCTAAGGAACTCATGCATGACACCCGGAACACTGAATGGGTACAAAGGTTACCACATGTGATAAAAGCAATGAACAATGAAGGACACCCAAAGCCTGCTGATGCAATTAAAATGAAAACAATTACAGAGCCAAAAACAATGTCAGCACAGGCACCCGACACAAGTTTATTTACTAAACAGGTGAGATATTTATATCAACCAGGTGAAGCTGAAAATGACATCAGGCGCAGGACGACAGACCCCATTTGGTCAACATCCGTTCATAATATAAAAAAAATAATTCCCGGCGCAGACGCAACAATATATTATCTGTATGACCCTGCACCCCAGAGGGCATTTGTCAGAGAAGAATTACAGATTATTCCCTCAGACACCGTTACTCATTTCAGTAACTAACTCATCAATTAATTCATCAACCAATTCGTCAGCTATTTCTTCAGATAACTTGAGCCTGTAATGTCCAGGTGCATAAGCTTTTTCCTTAGTGTGAAACACTCTTTTCGTGTCTCCAACTGCAAGTGATTTCTTATGTGTTTGGATCATTTCAAGATTATGTTTGTTTGATCTCAGTGACTTGTTTGGATAATCAGGCATTAATGCACCATCTAACACTTCTTTGTAATGTTCATGACGTATGTCTTTATTTTTTATTGCTGTTTTTTTTATTCCTTTGGCTTTCGACTGACTTCCCTTCTGGTGCAGTATAGAATACATTTTTGATCTCAGTCCAACGTACTCAACTATTGGCACACCATTTAGTTCATCCTTAAACTTACCAGGCACTTTTTTGTTTTGTGTGCTAAACAGTGGATGATCTTTAGGATAGTCAGACGTGTCATACATGTGTAACTCTGTTTTCATGTCTTCATAAAAGTCTTCAGTACACACATCAATGATCATAGAGTCAGTGTCAGTGTATAGCAGACGGCAGTCAGGATATTTTGGTTTGAAGTAATCATAATAAAATTCAAGCATCAACAGTTTTGACAACTCCAGAATTGCCATACCAATGAATACTGGCTTGTCCAGTTTAACAATCTTTTTTTTGAGTGACACTGCATACAATGATGGATGAAACTCTTTGTACCCAGTGTACTGTGGCTTACCTGTAAGTTTAATTGCACCCGATTCAGTTGTAACAAGTCTCACATCTTTTCTGTGATGAGGATTTTCCATTGTCTTGCCAAAACAGGCATTGTTCATAAGCTTAAAGAAGTCTTTGTCAAATGCAGTGTTGCCGTCTCTGGCATGAAGGGTTGTGTTCTTCATTATGTAATCTTTCATGAAAGCACTCTGATCAAATTGAATTCCTCTGTGAACTTTCTTTAATACTAACCCATGTCTGATGTAAAACTGCAGCAAGCGGTAGTGACAAACGTAATTGAATTTGTCATTTAGATTTGGCACAAGCTTAGTGTCTTCTTTTTTCCCCGTCATACTCATTTTCTCAACAGCCAACGGATAATCATTGTGATAATCATGTAGATGATGTGGGTACTCTAGGTCTACTTCAAAGATCCAACCCTTCGCGTCGTTTCGGTCAAGATTAATAATATTGTTTGTTAAGCCTGTTACATCATACTGTGACAAATCATACAGACAAAAGTTTTTCAAGGGCAATAATTCACACATCGCGAACCCATACAAATTGTTCGAGTCAAGGTACGTAATGAATGACCTTGACCCCGGGCTTGAGGGGTCAAACCCAAGGTCACCATGACTGTCCAAATATTTGTTGTTGGCTCTGGCGTAATTGTTCGATGCAATACTAATCCCTCCCCTTAATCCACGTTCTACCATTTCACCCATCGTACGATCAGACAACAGGTCTATAAATATCTTACTGGATTTCAAAAATGCATCCCATGTCATGCCAGGACTAGTGATGTAACAAGCAGGGTCAAGTCTGTAGTGTAACAAACCCTTCTCACGGTAACTTTCAAATACATCTGCTAGCAAGCAAACGTCAGCTTTCAAGTACTGGTCGTGATAGTCACCAATTGTCTGACACCCCAACTTCCCCCACGCATCAAGTGCATGTTGATATTCAGAGTCAGAAATACCTTTGCCAGTTAGTGTAGAATAAAATTTCTCTTTTGGTGGCAGTCTTGTTTCCTCAAACACAACCCAGTGATCAATGTACTCATATGGATAGACACCTTTCTTAACCAAGTCTGACTCAAAATATTTACTTGTTATTGGATACTCAGTCAGTCCTTCTGCCAGACTAGAAGACCTAAAGACAAATGTTGCATGGAGTCATAAAATGCTAATTTGTCTAACCTAAAAGTCAAGTATTTCTCAGTTGTCTGGGCAATACAACTTATGTTTTTGTAAGATTCATCTACAGCCTGCATGATAATGTGTGAATCATACCCTTTGAGATTGTGGAAAAAGATTGGCAGTTTGTATGTCTTGGGATCTATTTTTAATAATAAGTTACAATTGTTATGTGCAGCACCTCTGTAACGACCAGTTATGTGATCGTGGTCACGAACTTTATCACATCCTAAAGGCTGTTCACAAATCCAACACGTCTCAGCTGTATCAAATTTCAGTTTGTCTTCTTCTGTCATCACCAAAGGCATCTGACATGTTGTGAGATACTGTACTACCTGACTATACAGATGTCTCATTTCTGTTAAAAACAAACATGCTGCATTTTCACCCCTGTAGATAACAGGCTCTGTATGCACACCGTCTGACCTAACAATAATGTATCCAAAAGAACACACCACTTGGTCACTCAATTTTATAGTCTTTGGTAATGACTCTGGAACAGGACCTTCATATGGAACAACTAATGATTCAAAATCTGCATACACTACAAACGGCAACTTTTGCTGATTCCCATAGTTCTTAAAATACACTTGACTACCAGGCTCTGGATACTTAAGTACAGACTGTATGTCATCAGCTGACCTACAGTGCAGAACATGTTTATGTGCCACTGCAATAGAGGAAAACCTCTGTAAACATCTATTACAAAATTCCTGTTTGCCCTTGTGTTTTGTTGTATGATTATGAATTAGACGTGACATATTTCTGATAATTGTGTAGTGAAAGTTATTGTCATCTCCGATTAGCAACATGTCAACATGCTTATTTTCTGACTGACCATAGGTTGGTGCCAGTGGGGACACTCTAATTGGCTGTAACTTGTTCTCAGATTCATTATCCCACACATACACATTTACAGATATACCAGGATTTAGTTTTTCAAACAAATCTATGTCCTCTATTTTAACAGGGAACTCAATGCCACTAAAAACGAGTTCATTTACAAATTTGATGTAGTTAGATACACGATCAGGTCTTGACCTCACAAAGTGTAGTTTAGCAAGTACGCACCACATGAAACAGAAATTGTCTTTGTTCTGTATGTTAACAACTGCTTTTTTGTTTGCGACCTCAGTTGGCAGTGGCAACCATGCTTTACCTAATATAGGATGATACCTTGACTGCTTTAGTTGCAGTTCATGTACATGTCCTTCGTGCCAACCAGACCCCTTCATTTTTGCACTGTCGATTGCCTGGAGAAAGTCTGGTAATAGTCTGTCTCTAAACACGTTCTCTACCTCCGGTTCTCTTCTTGTGTTAACAGTGTGTTGTCTTGTTGATATATACGATACAATCACCTCACCGTCCACTCTAGTGAATTCGATTTTTGCAACAATCTGAATTTTAACACTGCCTGTAAGAAGATTTTGTTGTATGACAGAAAAAGAGTTTTCTATTGATTCGTAAACATTATTAGTATTGGATATGGGTAAGTTTGTTGTGTGAAACACGTTTCTTAAACTAGATGAGCCAGGGCTTTGAGCATTGTCCGTCATTTTTATTTGTCCGACAAAATAATAAATGAAAAAATATTACTGCTGGCTCACCTTGTGTAATACCACTTTATTAACTGTAACACTGTCAATATAAACATTTAGTTTGCGCAGTTGTTTAAATATGCTATAACAAACTTCCCCTAACCAACCATAGTCGGTATCATTAACTTTAAAAGTAGGTGTCTTTAAATCAACTGTCATGCACTCCACATTTGGATGCTCATCGACATAATCCAAAGTCACACTATATGTAACATATATTTCTGATGGTGCTGAAAGGCTTATGTAAGTCTGTTTGGGTGATGTTATTAAGTCAGTAAAATGCATAACATCTTTGAAACAGTGTGAGATATCAAGCACCTGTATGATTTGTCCGTCTGTCATTTTTATTGGACAAACAAATGTATAAATTAATTTACATCAATTTACTAACCCATACCCTGTGGGCTGATCTGTCTTTAAAATGAGCTTTAGATGCTTAGTTGATTTCAGTTTATTTTTTACATCATCACGTTCATGCTTATTTGATATGACATCATTTTCTCTGAGACAGTCTTCAAAGCTGTCACGGTCCTTGCAGTAAAACAAACAGATAAACTTTAACTGTTCTTGAAAATCTTTCAGTACAGCATTATATTTCTGAGTGAGAATCCATACACTAACATTTGCATGTCTGCCACTGAAGGCAAGTTCTGCTAGAGTGTTTCTCTTTTTGACAATGTCTTTCTCTGCAGAACAGTCATCAACAATAAACAAGGTTGGCTGTCCTTCAAATTGCTTGTAAAAATATTGTAGGTAGTCATTCAGTTTTTTCTCAGGGTCGACTAAGTATATGTTGCTGTCAGTCCAAATGAATAAACGGTTGTGATAAGCTTTGTTGTGTTTGATTGTAGGACAAAATATTACAATGTTTTCAAAATGGTGGATGTATCTTGTTTGTAATAAGTCAAGTACGAATTGAGTTTTTCCACACCCTGTGGCACCAACAAATAAGCCACAGTGTGGATCGAGTGTCATTAAGCTACGGTTCATTTTAATACACAATATAATTTTAATATATGTGTCCACTCAGTCTGCTTTCTGCAATATTGAGTTGTGCGTCATATATCAGGTACAAATATATGTTTATGGCTGCAGCAGTTTCAACCTTCTTTTGTATCTGAATTGTAATCCCATCACTACCATTCTCGACAGTTCGTCCAGACCCATGAAGATAATCGTCATCTGTACTACGAAGGTCTAGCCACAGTGCATACTTGTTTGTAAGGTATTGTCCGATCCTAACATCATACAGATGTAGATCTTTGCACGCAATGTTTGCAGGTTTATCTCTAATCCTTCCTCCTGCAAAATACTTTGTGGTTTCGTCATAGTGTTGATAAGGTAACATTCCTGAAGCATACACTTGATTAGGGCGGCCTTCGATTGTACAGGACAAATGTGTAATCTTAGGATTGTAGAATTTTTCTGAATCTCTTTTGTATGGACTCACCGGTTCAACAAACAACATAAGAATACCTTTCAGTGACCTGGCTGGTGTGTTTAAGTTTAAGTTCCACATTGGGTCACTCTTGTCTTTGGGAATTAAACTATGTCTAATCACCCTGTCATAATAAATTGGAAGTCTTGACTGGTACTGATTTTGTATGAGTCTGGCTAGTTCAATATGTGTGACAATTTCATATTCCAAGGAAATGTTAGAGATCTTGTATGTTGCATCTGTGGCAGATGATTTAATAACTTTGGAGTAGTCATTGAAAGTTAGTTCAAAGCTCAGACGGTCATTCAGTGCCCCTTGATAATAAGGCAAATGAGCTGTGAGGATTTCAAACTCAAGTGGAATGTAAAATCTGGTTCCATATGTTTCTGCTAATATAACATCCTTTGGTACCCCAGTAGTTACCTTATCTCCAGCATTGATTCGAAGTTTACCAACATTATCAGACTGTATACCTTGGTAAATACGATCCTCTCGTTCTTCTCTTGTGAGCCACAGATCTTTGTAACAGTAAAATACATCTGAGTCGTCAAGACTAAACACTTCCTGTCCTTCAAGTTTTACTTTAATAGTCCTAACAATTGCTCTGCCAAGATTGTCAACCAGTGTTCTGTTTACGTCTGCGTCTGATGATAGTTCAATATTAAATGCAAGGCGTGCAGTGCCAGGAACGATAACGTCACTGGGACCTAGGTTTGGAAACTTGACTGTAAGTGTTTGGTTCTGGTCTATGGTACTTGGATTGTTCGTGATGACTATCGATTGTCTAATGCCCTTAACACCCAGGGGCTCACGTAGTTTTCTGTATGGGTCTAACTTTGATCCGTAAGACTGTGTCATTTTTATTATGCACAATAAAAAATAATAAATTAATAAAACAATGGCAGCGGGAGGATTTAATCATGAAGATTTTGAAATGGATGACATGAATGTCTCAGATACCAGTATCACAGATATGACTGGAATGGTAACTAGTTCTAGTATGCATCACGAACTGCTAAAAGACAAAGTAAACTCATTTTATGACAGTGTTGGAGCGCGCCCAGATGTCTTGGATCCTAACCAGTTTGAATACGAAAAAGGACATTTATTTGTAAATACAGACAGAGGGAAAATATATCTAACACATAAAAACAATTCTTCTAAGTTTAGAGCTTTAAGTACAATTAAAGGTGAAGTCGGTGGTAACTCTGGGTTGGCAAGGTACCTTGGAATTGGAGGGTCTCCCGTTCCCCCAAGACTGGTTAGTGTTCTTCACGACACGCAAACAAAGTTGCCAACAGGGCAAGAGATTGAAATGGCACCAGTAACAAGCCTACCAGAAATAGCAAACACTGTGATACAAGAAACCTCATTTACTGAAGGGCAAATAAATGACGCTTTGAAAACAATAGATGATCCACCTTTGACAATGAGGGAGATTATGGGATTGGATAAATCACTGCAGACAATAAGAGGTGAGATGGTTAATAATCTTGCCAAACTGGGAGAGCTTGATAAACACATAGAACGTGAAAAAGAGAAACTGGCTACAGCAGACAATGGGAATCTTGACACAGAAATGAAAGAAAGAATCCAACACAGATTAAATGATTTGCAGATAGAAAGATCAGGACGGTTAGAAACAATTAGTATTGGAAGACAAATACTGAAATCACAGGTCAACAGAATTAGAGAAACTATTCAGAAAATACTTCATGAAGACACTACTCTGGCTGAGAGATTGAAAACACTTTTCAGAGAACAGGGTATCACAATTGCTAGTTTAATTACAGCTCTTGGGTTTATTATCAGTACTGTTGTGTTAGCTGTCTCCGGCAGTGGTGGTGGTGCACCCCCGGCACCGGCACCACCAACCCCGGGTCCCCCGACTCCAACAGACCCAAAAGATTTACAGTCATGGGTAAAGAAACAGTTGTCTCACATATCAGACTTGCTTAAAAAATTGGCTGTGAAAGCAATGGACGCTTTGCCTGGCATAATTGGCACAGTTGTCAGTTGGCTGATTACTACTACAGCAAAGGCAGTAGGGTTTATGGCAGAACATGTGTGGGTCTTTTTGGTTACAGTAGGAGGGTTGATGGTGGGTTATTTAATGAAACAGATAAAGAAGTAATACCCCTAATCCTGTTAATCCTATTACCAATGCAGTTCTTTCTGACTCATGTGTGTCAGGGGTTGGTGTAGGGGTTACCGCTTGTATGAGTGCCGGTGTTGGGGCTGGGGTCGGGGCTGGGGCCGGGGGTGTTACCATCTGTAATGATTTTAACGGCTGTACGTGTGTGGTTGTGGCCCCCAAGTTTACAGATTGATTGAGACCGAGTTTTTGACCAACACCTGCAACAATGATTTCATTATTATAATTTGTTATTGTACCCATTTGTAATTGAAGGTCAGATGGTAACATGTATAACCCTATGCCAACTACAAAGTCAACTTTTGATCTGGCATATCTGAGTACGTCTTGGTAGCGTTGTATGCTTGATGGGAGATCAACTGATGAATTTATTGAATCTTCAAGATTTGCAAGAAACTGTTTTTGTGCTTCAAATTTACCACTCCCGTTTAATATATTTGATTTTGTTAGTGATTGTGCTCCTAGTAAACACCAGACATATGTTCTGATAGACTCATTGACGCGCTCGACTCCTGCTTGAGTAAACCCGTCAGATTTGTCTAAAATAAATGTGGTCCACGCATTAGACTGTTTCTGCTCTATTGATCCTATCCAGACTTCAGATTTTGATGAGAATGAAGTGTACCCAGGGTAATAATCTTGTGGGTATTGTCTGTGACTCATAGCGTAATACAATGTACCCATACCATTGTGATCATCAAGTTTTTGTGTAAAGTCATACTTGGGGCTGATGTTAAATTCATTACAGATGCGTTCAAATGCTTTCATATCCATGGGGTTGTTAAACCTGTTGAAACTGGATTCAGTGGGCAGTGGGGTATGAAGTTCTGACAGTATACGTCTAAGCTGGTAATAAACATGAAAACGATACACAGACCTAATCAGTTTGTTTGAGTGATTCAAATGGTCTGTAAATGAAACACCACAGCCTGTAGTTGAACATAGTATTGCAAAGTTGAGTTGGTTTTGAAACATCTGTAGTGGACTTGAAGACCACTTTCTTGCAGTAGAGTCATCTGTTATTGGAGGGTTTAGGTAATGGTCAAACGGATTCGGTACTTTGACTTGGAATAGATCTTGTTCAGACACAGCTATGTCTAGTTGATTTAGTTGAATTATTTTCTGTTCATAAGTAGGTGCGACATTATATTTGGCATCCACATTAAATTGAAATGCGTTTGTAGTGGTAATGGTTGGTGATTTAAATTCCATCCTTTTTTATATGAGATAATAAAAATGTTTATCACATTAACAAATCTTGACACAAGCAAACCAGTGTGGTTAACTAATGGGATTGATAATCGTGATGGTAGCAAGGCTGTAGCTATCCATGAAATGTTCTACACAGTAAAATGGTTTAATGTAGAAGATGACATATATAATAAAGTAATTTTTGATGGTAAGACTGAAGCTATACCTCCTGGGTATTATGACTTTTGTACTATAGCTGAATGGTTTCAAAGTAAATTTAAAATTAAAGCAACTTTAAATCCAGCTAACCTACTTGTTACATTAGAATTTCTGAAACAAGATTGGTTAAAAATTTCAGATAGATTTGCATATTTACTTGGATTTTATATTGATGAAGATTGGTGGAGATCAGATGATTTAGATGAAGCTATGTCTGGTATTATAACAATGAAGACCAAAAAACTTAAAATAACTGGAAAACGCCCTGTCAATTTGTCAGTACACACAGTGCTAAATGTTTATTTGAAAGAACTAAACACATCTGAGAATGTTCACAATGGAAAGCCTTCAACTTTGTTGAGATGCTTACCAACTGGAACTGCTCCGTATTGTGAAAGTGTGGTTGTTAAATTTCCTAATTTGCAGTTTAAGAAATTATGTTCTAGTTTCTTTGAGTCACTGAGTATATCTGTAACTAATCAGGATGACAAACCAGTTCTTATGCATGATTTTAGTGTAGTGTTAGAAGTTAAATAATTTTATTTTTGTTTATAAAAATGAGTGGTCTTGGTCCAAAGCGAACAATCATACCAGTTGCGTGTCCAGTAACAGAGTTGAAAGATTTGGCAGACGTACAGGATTTTGAGAAGGAAGGGGATGTTGGAGAAATATATGGTTTTGAACTTGATTCAAATGGCATGTACAAGAGGAAAGTAATTGTCGACATGAAAGACGGTGAAAAACAGATTCCTAAACTTGGTCAGCTACGTGATGTTACTGTACCTACTCCACCTGTAAATAATGTGCCTTACAACTTAATACATGTGGGTAGTAAGTGGGTGGTTTCACCTGTACCTGTTCCACCACCCACAATTGACTGGGACATAAAGTTGGAATTTATTAGTCCTTATGTATACACTGATGATGAAGGTGCCTTAGTGTTTAGGAAGGTTGTTAACTCTGGGCCGCTTATTGTAAGTCTTGTTCCAAGCTTTGCTTCAGACGACAATAGCAGAGATAAACTGAAAGTTGAAAATTATGAGAGACGGAGATATCTTCTTACACATAGGAAGGGTAGGTCTGATGCGAAGGTCGTGTTTGCACCAATAAACTTTCCCATCGCAAGAGAAGCAACAATAGTATTTGAAATTATCATGAGATCAGTAACTACTGCTAAAGAGGCTCAAATTGCACAAGGAATTAAACTTACATGGAATGAAACAGTAACAGAATCATCAAAGGTCTTTATTGCCATTACAAAAAATAATGATGTTATTAATGTTTCAAGCAGTATTCCCACTGTCAAGGTGGTGGTTGACAAAACAACTTTTGTTCGTCTAACTTACATAAACCTTGAACACATTGATCTTGTTGCATTTTATTATGCCAGCAAATTGTATACTTTTGAAGAGTTGCAAAATGTAATTGCTGATTAAATAAAAAAAAATATTTGTGAATAAAAAAATGGTAAACTTCTATCCGCAACTACCAACGCTTGATCCGACTGAAACAAATGAGATGACTAAAACAACGCTTGCGCCTGATCCACAGGTGACAGCTGTGCCAATTGCTTCAGATAAAACATTACAGGCAGACGCATTCAGATTAAATAATATTACAGAAGCTTTGAAATATTTGGAGAGTGAGGAGGCGAAATACTCACGGTGCAAAAGACGGTATAAGACCGTTTTTAATTCTGTTCAAAACACTTCTATGGCTATTGGTGCAGTTTCAGCTTCATGTTCTGTAGGGGGTATCGTTCTGTTCGCCACAGGAATTGGGAGTTTGGCTGGAATAGCAGTTGAGGGTGTTAGCGTTGCTACATGCCTGGCTTGTTTTGGTTTGGAGGCCTTGAACAAGAGGTTTCACACAAAATTACAGAAACATGAAGCATTGAGTACGCTGGCTGGTGCAAAGCTGAGCAGTATGAAACTTATTATCAGTAAGGCATTGAATGATAATTTTATTGATGATGAAGAATTTAAGCGCGTCCAAGATGATTTGAATAACTACAAGAAACAGAAATCTGAAATACAGAATAAAATGCGTAGTCAATCTCCCGTCAATGTTGAAGAACTGAAGGCCAGTTTTTTAGCAGAGGGAAAAAGGATAGGGGTACAGGAAACCACAGAAAAACTACACAATCTTTTAAACAAATAAAAATCAGATTTGGTAATCAATCAATATTTTTGTCATATGCTTCGCAGAGAGATGACATGTCATTTACACCACTTGTGCCTGATTATTTAGTCCCATCTGCACCACCTCCAGAGTACTACTGAGAAAAAAAAGTTTTTTTATTGTCCTTGTATCTTGATAAAACTGTCTCAGTGTCTTGGGACTTGAGTCAAGTTGTTGTAAGAACTTGGGGTAAGTACTTGTAAGAACTTAGGGTAAGTACTTAATAAGTTCTTATGGCAACACACTTAAAGGTTACCTCTGCAGGTTCCTAAAAGTTAGTTGCAACTTGTTAATAAGTATTAAGTTTCACTTGGCATCACTTGATCAGGTAAATGATTGGGTATTGACAGAGACAATAGTTATAGAGAGAGAACAATAGAGACCCGTAAGATAATCAGATCAATAAGGCCGCATCAGTCATGCTTGTCACTTTTTTAAAATCAAAGGGTTGATTCAGAATTAACGGGGGGGTAAAATTGGGGTCAAAATTTTGATATTAAAAAATGATGTAAATTAATGACTGATGCGGCTCTATTGAATTCATTGTCTTTCGGGTCTCTATTGTTCTCTCTCTTCCCTGCACCACAGGAGGACTTGGTACACAAGGATGCAGAGCGAGGGCGCACGCGTTCCCCCTTGGTTCTGAATGTAGGCCACGACTGTCGAGTTGTTTGAGAGCACCAGCAACTCCCGCTACGCAAGTTGTTTCTCCCATTCGACGAGCGCCAGCCACACCGCCTTCTTCTCCAGCCAGTTGATATGTCTGCCTGCGTGCTCCCCCATCCAGCTGCCCGAGGTCCGTGCAGATGGAGAGCTGAGGAGGAGGGGAGAAGAGTAGTACCCCCGACGCTAGCCAGGCACTGTCCGTCCACTGCTGGAGATGAGACTTGACCAACGCTGACACCGGCACCAGGGTTGTCAGGTTGCCCAAGGAGGGGTGCCAGTGCAAGAGCAGATGAAGCAGTATCGGCCGAGAGTAGAGCCTGCCTAGGGGAAGGAGATCCGCTGCAGCGCTTAGTAGGCCCAAGAGCTGGAGCCAGGCCCTGGCCAGGACAGCTTCTGCGCGAGACACTCGGAGTGCAGCCTCCGCTATCTTCTGCATCAGCCCTTCGGGGAGTCGTACCCGGTTGACATCGGTCAGGAACTCTATGCCTAGGTGAATAAACCTGCATGATGGTATCAGATCGGACTTGCCTCCATTGACCAGGAATACGAGGCGGCGGAGCAGAGTCAGCAAGGAATCTCTGTCTTCCTCCAACGCTTTCGCCATCTGGTTCTGGAGGAGCAGGTCATCCAGGTAGTTGGAGGCTGGGCTGGAAGCTGCTTGTCGGAACCTTGAGACAACTCCGTCTATAATCCTGGTGAAGACCCACGGGCTGAGGTTTAGTCCAAAAGGTAGGGCCCAAAACTGATACACCACTCCGCGGAAGGCGAAGCGCAGGTAACGCCGTGACGCCGGATGGATGGGTACGTGAAGATATGCGTCTGCCAGGTTGAGGCTCACGGCAAAATCCTGGGGCCACACCGCCACCCTCAGTGCTCTGGCCGTTTCCATCCGGAAGCGCAGGGCCAAAATGAACTTGTTTAGGGCCGAAAGGTCAATTACCGGATGCCACTTGCCTGCGGGCTTGGGGATGAGGAAGAGTCGACTGTAGAAGGCCGGGGAGTCAGGACGCAAAACCACCTCCATGGCCTCCTTCTGGAAAAGGGTTCTCACTTCGCCGTGCAGCGCTGTCACCTTGTCCTGATCCCCCAGTACCCGCGTCCACAGGGGAGAGTGTCGCAAGGGAGGGGGCGACTGGAAGGAGATCCTCAGGCCCTCTGTGACAGTCGAAAGAATCCATGGGTTGTCTGGAAATAGCTGTTGCCACACGCTGCTGTGGAGAGCTAGCCTCCCGCCAACTGGAGACCCTACAGGAATCGGTGGGAGGACGGGTGTCAAGTCAGCAGGCACCTCTGGACCAGGCAGTGGAGGGTGTGGGGAAAGCGCAAGAACACGCGGGTAGGGGGAAGGTTCCCCCGCAGCCTTGGGGGGGGGGGGGGGGGTGTGGGGGACGTAAGACTGACGAACTGCAGGGCGCGACCCACGGCTCTGCGGGCTGACTGAAAGCGGGTGGAGACAGCTCCTGCAGTGGCGGGCCAGAGATCCTTCGCTGTCTCCTTTACCGTCAAGCCAAGTCGGTCCGAACAGGAGTTCACCCAACGGAGCCTGGCACAGCTGTGACTTCACCGAAGCTGGGAGTGAGTGGCAGTGTCCCAGCAGCTCGCCTCGTCGCATCAGGTCGCAGTTGGAGGCCACCGCCATGGAGTTGGCCGAGGTGTGGTATGCCACCCTATTCGCCGCTATTAACACCGTGTGTATCCCGCGCAGAGGGGCAAATGCCAAGAGGTCCCAGGTGTTCTTCAGACACTTGACTACAGACTGCGTCGCCATCTCCAGGAATCCCATGCACGCCAGGGAGTTGCGGACCAAGGTAGCTGTCCTGTCCAAACCTCGCATCAGTGTATGTTGGCTGTGGAGAGCCCCTGCCTGCAACAATGCGTCCCTGTCCACCGCCGGAAGGGCACAGGAAAACGCCTGGGAGTGACCTGCAGATGGGGAAGTGGCGCAGTGGTTAAGGCGTCTGCCTCCAATGCCAAAGGTGCAAGGTTCGATACCGGGTTCCGGCGTTGGATTTTTCTCCTCTGGTAAGTGTCACTGTCTGGGCAGTGGGCAGATGTTCACATCTGCACGGGACATAGACGACCCCGGCCCCCACGAGTCCCCTGCTGCCTTGCAGGCCTGACCGCTTGGCTGCGGAAAGGCTAAGGGAGGAAACCCCTGACATCAAAGCCCCCGTGTCTCCGGGGAAGGCTTTTGAGCCAGAGACTAAGACAAGGACAGTCTGATATAAAACCTACGACCCGAGGACCTCGATGCCACCGTCCCAGCTTGCTAGGCCATGGCAAACGAACCAAGGGTTTAAAGGGTGGGGCCAGTACTGCGCACACTGCACTCCACCAAAATGCTCCACCGCGCAGGCTTTAGGAAACGCCCACGGACTATGACACTGAACTTTCCAAGTCCTGTAGCGATGGGCAAGGGGCAAAAAGGCAGGTGAAAAATGTCACTGGAAGCCGCAGTCTCAAACCTGCATGCAGGCGGTTCAGGATATTGGTCGCCTGATGTTGACCTGGGGATGACAACGTCACTCGGCACACCCTGAACGACCAAGCAGCCTTCTCTAGGGACAGCACTGCTTGCTCCACACAGAGAGGGGCCTAGAAAAGGTGGCCTAACCAAAGCTCATCCCCTCGTAACCCCAGTTGGCTAGCCGCGGTCAACAGGCATCTTCTCATGCGGTCAGAAAACAAGAAAAAAAAACGGATCCACTCTCATGACGACCACGACCGGACTCAACGTAGCATGCTGGAACATCCGAACCATGCTCGACACAGCAGACAGCGGACGCCCTGAGCGTCGCTCCGCCCTCATTGCCCATGAATTGCGGAGGTTAAACATCGACATCGCCGCGCTCAGCGAAGTACGCCTCCCGGAGGAAGGCAGCCTCCAAGAACTTGGCGCTGGCTACACCCTCTACTGGTCAGGCAGGCCTGCATCAGAAAGACGGCTCTCAGGCGTGGGCTTCATGGTGAAGACCCCCATTGCGACTAAGTTGGAAAACCTACCAACGGGTCACTCCGACCGCATCATGTCCATGCGCCTCCCACTGAGACACCAGCAATACGTCACCCTTCTCAGTGTGTACTCCACAACCCTCCTGGCAGAGCCTGCAGAAAAAGACAAGTTCTACTCTGACCTGCGCAGCCTCCTGCGCTCTACCCCTGCAGACGACAAAGTCATCATCCTTGGCGACTTCAACGCCAGAGTGGGACAAGACTCTGAAGCCTGGAAAGGAGTCCTCGGCAAGCATGGCGTTGGGAACTGCAATGACAATGGTCGCCTACTGTTGGAGCTCTGTGCAGAGCAGCAACTTGTCATCACCAACACTACTTTTCAGCAAAAGGACAGTCGAAAGACCACCTGGATGCATCCTCGCTCCAAGCACTGGCACCTTATCGACTATGTCCTAGTGCGTCAGAGGGACCGCAGTGACGTCCTCCTCACCAGAGTGATGCCCAACGCAGAGTGCCACACTGACCACTGCCTTGTTCGCTGCAAACTCAGGCTCCGCCTCAAGCTGAAACCCAAGAAAGGGGGCCCCCCCAAGAAAAAGCTTGATGTTGCCAGCCTTCAGCGTGACAAGAAAGCTGCCCTTCAGGCCGATTTACAGCGCATGCTCAAAGACACAGTTGATCCAGCAGACTCCTCCCCTGAAACACTCTGGGAACAACTGAAAACTGCTATTGTAAAATCTTCTGTGGAAGTCTTGGGCTTTGCTAGAAAGAGGAACAAAGACTGGTTTGACGAAAACGACGTAGAGATCCAGGAACTTCTAGCAAAAAAAAGAGCCGCCCACCAGGCCCACCTAGCCCAGCCTTCCTGCCCTGTGAAGAAGTCTGTCTTCCGCCTCATCTGCAGCAGTCTCCAGCTCAAGCTTAGAGAACTCCAGAACGAGTGGTGGTCCAGACTCGCACAGAGGACCCAGCTCTGCACTGACAACGGTGACTACAGGGGCTTCTACGAAGCACTGAAAGCAGTGTATGGCCCTAGGCACCTGGTACAAAGTCCCCTACGAAGCACTGATGGACAGGCACTCCTCACAGATAATACCTCCATCTTGAACCGCTGGTCGGAGTACTTTCAGGACCTCTTCGGCGCTCAGCGCACTGTTCAAGAAACAGTCATCCTCCAAATCCCACACCTTCCACTAAAGGTTGAATTGGACGAACCGCCCACCGCCGAAGAGACCCTCACAGCCATCCACCAGCTCAAGAGTGGCAAAGCAGCAGGCATTGACGGAATCCCGCCAGAGATCTGGAAACATGGAGGCCCAGCACTGCACAACAAGCTCCATGACCTCTTTCTCTGCTGCTGGGAAAAAGGAACACTACCAAAGGATCTCCGTGATGCAGTCATCATCACCCTGTACAAGAACAAAGGAGAGAAGTCTGCCTGCTCTAATTATCGTGGAATTACCCTGCTGTCTATTGCCGGGAAAATTCTCGCAAGGTTGTTCCTGAATCGGCTGGTACCTGCCATCGCTGAAGACCACCTCCCAGAGGGCCAGTGTGGCTTCAGAGCCAACAGGAGTACCGCCGACATGGTCTTTGTGCTGAGACAGCTTCAGGAGAAGTGCCGCGAGCAGAACAAAGGGCTGTACGTAACGTTTGTCGACCTAACAAAAGCGTTTGACACTGTGAGCAGGCAAGGTATGTGGCAGATCCTGGAGCGACTAGGCTGTCCCCCAAAGTTCCTCAACATGATCGTCAAGCTCCACGAGGACCAGCAAGGCCAGGTCAGACTAAACAGTGACCTCTCAGAACCATTCCCCATTCGCAACGGTGTGAAGCAAGGCTGCGTGCTGGCACCGACCCTCTTCACCATCTTCTTCAGCATGATGTTGAAGCAGGCCACAGTGGACCTCGACGATGACGACGCAGTGTACATCAGGTATCGTCTCGATGGCAGCCTGTTCAACCTCAGACGACTGCAGGCCCACACGAAAACCCTAGACCAACTGATTCGTGAGCTGCTCTTTGCTGATGACGCTGCCCTCGTTGCACACACAGAGAGAGCCTTGCAGTGCATTACGTCCTGCTTCACAGATGCCGCCCAGCTCTTTGGACTTGAGGTCAGTCTGAAAAAGACAGAGGTCCTTCATCAGCCAGCACCCAAGGAAGAGCATCGCCCTCCCCACATCACCATCGGCGAGTCCGAACTGAAATGTACACCAGTTTACCTACCTCGGCTGCATCATCACGTCAGACGCCAAGCTGGACAAGGAGCTGGACAACAGGCTGGCAAAAGCGAACAGTGCTTTCGGGCGACTATTCAAGCGGGTGTGGCACAATCGACATCTGAAAAAAGGCACCAAGATCAGCGTGTACAGAGCTGTCGTCCTCACCACCCTGCTGTACGGTTCCGAGTCCTGGGCCCTCTACCGCAGCCAACTACGACTCCTCGAACGCTTTCACCAGCGCTGCCTACGTACCATCCTCAGCATTCACTGGAGTGACTATGTCACCAACGTCGAGGTCCTTGAACAGGCGGAAACTTTGAGCATCGAGGCTTTGCTGCTGCGGACACAGCTTCGCTGGGCGGGGCACGTCTCCAGGATGGAGGATCTTCGCCTACCCAAGATCACTCTGTTCGGCGAGCTCGCCACTGGACACCGAGACAGAGGTCAGTGGTCTTTGCTTGCTGCGGACAGTGACACCTGGCGCTCCACCATTCACATGGTAACCGTCTCCGTTGAGGACTCTCGCAGAGCTAACCTCAAGGACAAGCGGCTCAGGAGAAAAAACAGAGTTGTCGTAACTCAGAACCCTGAACAGACCTTCCCCTGCAGCCACTGCGGTCGAACCTGCCTGTCCCGGATTGGCCTCCGCAGTCACGAAAATGCCTGCAGACGACGTGGGCAAGCCCTATAGAATCTTCGTTCGCAAAGCCAAGCCATGATGATGACCTGCATACCACTGCTGGCAGAAGGTAATATCCATCCCCTCTGGCCATCGCGAGTCTGAGAAGAACCCCTGGTCTCTGAAGCCGTCCTGTCACAGGTAAGCCGAGAATGCCTCCGCTAGGTCCCGGAAGCCTGCCGGCTGAGGGAGCAACTTGAAGCGCTTTGGTTGCCGCGGTGCGTTGACCATGCCCAAGGCCTTCCTCTTCAGGGGCGGAAACGGAGGGCAGTACTCCGGAGGGAGGAAAGACGTGATGAGCCTGGATGCCTCGTCCAAGGAGTGGCGAGTATGCGATGCCGGGGCTGTGTCGACCGAGGTGGAGGAGAGTGACGATCGCCTGCCAGGCGATGCCGGTTGCATGTCGTCCACGCTCAATGCTGAGACCGAGTCCTCTGGGTGCAGACTGAGCGCCTCCTCATCATCTGACGCTAGGTCTGTGCACCGACCAAAGAGTAGCCCCCGGGGAGATCTGTTCCCTTGAACCGCTGGCATGGGCTGGTGGCGAAGGCAGGCTGATTCCGTCCATCGACTGCTATCCAAGTGGTCCTGGTGCTGACATAGAGGCCACGTCCTCGAGGTAGAACGGTCCCTGAAGGTCCAGCCGGAAGATTGGCTGCTCTTGGAGGGTGCCTCCAAGGTCCGGCGTCGTGAAGAGGTCCGCCGCTGCGACATGCCTGAACTTGTTTGGCGGTCTGGCGAGGAGGAGCGGGACGTGGAGACATTCCCTCGCGCGAGGTGTCTGTAGTGCCCTGTCCCAATCTGCTGCAATCGCTCTTCCAATCGCGGGGACCAAGGTCGCTGGGTGTCCCTCTCTCCGCTCCTAGGACAGAGGGGGGGGGGGGGGGGGGGGGCGGGGTTTAGGTGTCTTCGTCTGTGTTCTTGGCGGCGGCTTAATTTTCAGTCCCGCTGTGAGAGGTGCACACTGGGTGTGGCCTGGTCTAGGCGCTGATCCAGCCTCGGGCAGGCGGGCACTGTTGTCTCAGAGAGGTAGTCCCCCGCTTCTGCTGCCTGGGTTTTCCATTTTCCTGGTGGGTGTGCGAGATGCCCAACATACTCCGTGCGGGGGGACCAAGCTCTCAATGCCTGCATATCCTTAGGGGACGAATCCCGTCATGGCATATCCCCGGCGGCAAGGCGGGGTAGAGCTCTTGGTGCTAGATAGGAGGGCAAGTCTCATCAGCTGCTGTTAGGCTCTGTCCGAGGCGTCGGTTGGGGCAGCAGGTCCCTTTTTTGGGCCGACAAGCCCACAATGCCCGAGGTGGCCCTCCTCTGCGATACTTTCAAGGCTGCGGTCACTGCGAGATTGCGTGCTGGTCTCTCTCTCTGGTAGAAATCCCACAGCAGCGACCATCGTTTCTCGTCCGTCACGCATTGGTTGTATGTCCGACTGGAGGAGCAGCCCGAGCAGGGAAGGCAGACATCGTGCGTGTTGCAAGGCCACTGGAACTCACCACACCTGGTGCAGGTCCTCACCTGAGCACTGCAACATAAGACAAAGGCCGATGCGAGTGCGCGGAGCCTCCTTGCGAGGGTCTGAGCTCCCGGTCGGTCGCGTACATAGTATCCGGTCAATGCCGCCGCCCGGTAAATCGCTTGCTGAGGCAGTAACCGAAGCTTTACTTTGTCATGTCCCAAATGCCAGTAATCCACATAGACCCAATCACCAAGTAAATCCTCTGAAACCGAAGCAGGGCTTCCGTTTTAGTGCGTCTGTGCGTCTATGACGCATTAAAACGCAAAATCCCGTACTGAAAATGTAACTAAAGGGTACTCCGACGCACTAAAATTCAGTGCATCTGCGTCTGCGACGCATCATCCTTGTGCCAGTGTGCATAACCTAACAGAGGTAGGTGACAGTCGTTCTATTTTTTAGTGACGAGTTGGTTCGTTTAGCCGCTAGCTTGGTCACGGCTGCGTTCAGAATCACGACTCCGGGGTCCATGCAAATGTAACTTGACGGGCAAACTGTTAGTTTGCATGTGGTGTCTGCACGTTTTTACAAAGTGCGTGCTACATGTTGAACGCGTTACTTGCTGTGACGTCACCATTCATACTATTATGGGATACCGCATCGTGCGTTTCACTTTCGATCTTGAATGAAGTTGTAAATGGCGGAGAAAAAGCAAAGGAAGCTGGAATGCTTCAGATTCTTCAACCCGGCACCGTCTGATCGTGATAATCACTTAGAAGAAAGTTGCACTTAGACACCGCCGTCTCCATGGACAAGCGACAGTACCAGAAATGATACCCCTGGGCCGTGTGTGGCACCGCCGCTGCGACTCGCAGTTCATTCAGAGTTCATGGCTGTGTGTATTTCCATGGCTAAAGCACGACGGCACACGGATGACATGTGCAATGTGCCTCGAGGTGAACTCAAAAAGCAAGTCCAGAAATTTGAACAGAAATAAGTTTGTCAGTTTTTTGTTATCGTGGTCGATCCATCTTCTGGTACACAGGTATGAGGCAAAAGCTCTAAAATTGGAGAAATACGTCTATCGGGTTAAATGGTTTGAAACCAACTTTTAAGTACATTAGTTCACACACACAGAGAGAGAGAGAGAGAGAGAGAGAGAGAGAGAGAGAGAGAGAGAGAGAGAGAGAGAGAGAGAAATGAAATGAAACTTTATTTTACAAGGATAAAACTAAAAGAATAGGTCACAGACCTATTTTCAATTGTGTCCTTGCTACACACAACAAATATAACAGTAACACACACACACCTCATTCTCTCACGTACACTTACAGATCAATGGCCTAGCAGTACAGAAAGATACATACATATCAAATCCATAGTACTAGAAAGAAAAAAAAAAACTAAAATGATATGAGAGAAAGAAAAAAAATCAGGTTACACATCCACTCATTCAACCAATAATATACGCACACACTCATGCACTCGCGGGTGTATGCACAAAATGACACCGCTGTGCTTACAGTAAAGAAAAAACAAGAGTCCAGATTTTTAGAACAAAACAGGCAATGGTACAGTGGGCTTATATTCAGGGCGAGAGTTTACTGAGAGTTTGTGACCGTAAAACATGACGTTAGGTGCTCATACCTTATTTAGGTGTTGTGCTAGACGGGTCCTGAATGTAGACAGGGATGGGGCGGCAGCAATATTTGCTGGTAATGAGTTCCACAGTATGACTCCCGAGTAAGATAGGCTCATTTTAAATATGTCGAGGCGTGGCCTAGGTACGTACAGATTGTTCCTTGTTGTCTTGTATGGGGTGCTAGCGGGACTAAAGAGATCAGTTAAGTAGCGAGGAGTTTTGGAGAGGCTGATTTTAAACATCAACACACCCTTATTGTATTAGCTTACCTAAAGGCAGCATGCCAAGGGCTTTGAGTCGGTCATCAGTGCTGACTTTACTATTAGAGAGGATTAACTTAGCTGCCCACTGGTGGAGAGCATTAAGCCTTTTTAAGCATGCATAGCTACACCCCCCCTCACGCTGGGACCATATGGCGTTGAGGCGCGTCCCCTGGGTAGTGGATAGGGGGTCCCTCGCGAGAGGGGTGCACCGAATGAAATAAGGTGCCGTGAACCAACATGGTCTAAGGGAAGGTGACCCCGACAAAAAAAACCTGGTCCTCCTAGCAAGGGGGTTGGGCGTGGGGGTAGCTTCCCCAACCTGCAAAAAAGGAAATAGCTACAAAAACGCCGACGAAAAGACAAACAGTAATTCCTTTCCTGGAGGAGGAAGGTTCTTCTACCAGAAGATTTATGATGTCCTGTGGTGAAAGCCAGAAGTCTTCGGAAGCCACAGGACCGAGCCGCCTCTCTCTATCCATGGACACAACCGCGAAGAAGATGGGGATGGATTGGTCAAAGTCTGAGAAAGCCAGCTTCCAGTATCACTAGGCAGGCATTGTCATGGAACCCCCAGGGAAAGAGGAAAAGAGGGAAAGAGGAAAAGAGGTAGGCCGAGAAACTCCTGGTGTCGAGACCTCCAAGCAGACATTCAAGAGACTGAGAACCACCTGGAGTAAAATCGAAGGAGAAGCACAGGACAGGAGTCGCTGGATGTCTCTGGTTGACGGCCTATACCCGGGGAGGGGTGACAGGCGTAAGTAAGTAAAGTAAGTATGGCCATACAGAAAGACCAGTAAAAGACAAAGAAGGCAAGCCTATTGCAGACAGAGCAGACTGAACTCGACAGATGGGCCGAGTATTTTGAAAAGTTACTGAACAGACCCAGCCCACCCGACCCCCCCAGACATCCAGCCAGCAGAGACCGACCTACCCATCAGCTGTGACAGACCCAGCCGGGAAGAGATCAGAAGAGCAGTGACATTTTTGAAGAACGGCAAATCAGCAGGGCCAGATGGCATCCCAGCAGAGTCTCTGAAAGCAGACCTAGAGACAACAGTAGAGATGCTGTACCCATTGTTTGGAAAGATCTGGGAAGAGGAGGTGATGCAGGCTGACTGGAAGGAGGGGTACCTAATCAAGCTTCCCAAGAAAGGCGACCTCAGCAAGTGTTCCAACTACAGAGGAATCACCTTGCTGTCAGTACCAGGAAAGGTCTTCAACAGGATCATCCTGGAGAGAATGAAGAGCTCCGTTGACCCTCAGCTGAGAGACCAGCAAGCAGGATTCAGGAAAAACCGATCATGTACAGACCAGATCGCCACTCTCCGCATCATCATGGAACAGTCTCTGGAGTGGAGCTCCCCGCTGTACGTCAACTTTGTCGATTACGATAAAGCATTTGACAGTGTGGACCGAGAGACTCTGTGTTAACTCCTCCGACACTACGGTGTACCCACAAAGCTCGTCCGCCTGATCAAGAGCAGCTATGATGGCATGACATGTCACGTGATCCACGAAGGGCAGTTCATCAGGGAGCTCCAGGTCAGAACCGGTGTCAGGCAGGGGTGTCTGATGTCTCCGTTCCTCTTCCTACTGGCCATAGACTGGGTCATGAAGAGAACCACACAGCACAGACGAAGTGGAATACAGTGGACACTACTTGACGACCTCGATTTTGCAGACGACTTGGCATTACTGTCCCACACTCATTAACAAATGCAGGACAAGACAACGAGGCTTGCTGACATCTCGTCACAAGTGGGCCTCACCATCCACAAACAGAAAACAAAGACAATGAGGCTGAACGCAACCAGGGAAAACCAGTCTTGCTTGCTGGCACCCCGTTGGAGGAGGTGGAGTCCTTCACCTATCTCGAGAGCATCATAGACAAAAAAGGCGACACTGATGCAGATGTCAGAGCACGAATCGGTAAACCCAGAGCAGCCTTTCTCCAGTTGAAAAAAGTGTGGAGTTCCAGAGAGCTGTCACAACACACCAAAGTCCGGATTTTCAACTCAAACGTAAAAGCAGTTCTTCTATATGGAGCAGAGACTTGGAGATTGACAAAAACCACAGTCAACAGAGTACAGATCTTCATAAACAGTTGCCTTAGAAGAATTTTGAAAATCCACTGGCCAGAGAAGATCAGCAACGTCAGACTCTGGGAGAGAACAGAGCAGATAACAGCAGAGAATGAAATTGGGCCAAGAAGATGGGGATGGATTGGTCAGTCTGAGAAAGCCAGCTTCCAGGATCACTAGGCAGGCATTGTCATGGAACCCCCAGGGAAAGAGGAAAAGAGGTAGGCCGAGAAACTCCTGGCATCGAGACCTCCAAGCAGACATCAAGAGACTGGGAACCACCTGGAATAAAATCGAAGGAGAAGCACAGGACAGGAGTCGCTGGAGGTCTCTCGTCGACGGCCTATACCCGGGGAGGGGTGACAGGCGTAAGTAAGTATCGCTACACCCATCCCAAACTGTAGATGCATAATGTGATTGGATGTGAGCATTATAGAAGATTTTTCTTGTAGGCGTGTCTGTAAAATGAGTAAGTTTAGAGAGGAGGAATAAATTTCTGGACACGGTCAGACATATTATATTGACATGAGCGTGCCAAGTGAGCTGATCGTCGAAAGAGAGAGAGAGAGAGAGAGTTTAGACAAGTCAGACTTTAGTTGTCAATCTGCATTCAGCAGAAAAGGCTATATATTCTCTGTTACATTATCAAATGATCATACAGATAAATACATGTGTTTTTCTGTGAGAGAGAGAGAGAGAGAGGGAGAAGGAGAGGGAGACAGGCTTTTGCACGATAGCTCAACAGTTAAAAAATCAGTATCATCAGACACACACACACTGTCACAACAAATTTAATGAGGAGAGAGCGAAATGAGTTAATTTATTTTAAAGAACATACAGATGATGCTGTTTTTCTTAAATAAATTTGCGGACCCTCTATTATGCTCTGATGGGTTTCTGTGTACCCTCTAAAATGTATACCTGGGGGTCTACAGACCCTTTAACCTGTTGTGAAAACAGAAGCCCTGCAAAGGTAATCCAAGGCACCCAACACCACACAGGCAGTAACACACGTCCAAGGAATATCCAATGTAAATCCACGTAAGTCGAGTTCACAAAGGTAATCCCACCATACACAGTCGGAGCACGCGAGATGCACCCGACCGGTTTGGTGAAGCTAAGCGAAGAGACTGGCGGGAAACGGTGAGAGCGCCACTGGATCGGGAGGTAGGGGAGGCTACTCAGGGTCTCTTGGTAACGACTCCCTAGTCACCTCCCCAGTTGTGGTGTACACGAGTTTTGGGGGCTAAAATTGGTATGCTAAGCGAACCATTCCTAGTAGTAATGCCATCGGTAAAGATTTTGAGAAAATAAATGTATTCTTGAAGAAGTTACTAGACCTCTTCTTCAATGTAGCTAAAGATGTGGGTTCACTCAGAAATATAAATGAGCTTTTAACGAAAAGTTGTTAGGCCCAAAAGTGATGACCGACAAAAAGATTTCAATTGACAACAAAATGACTACAAAATAGGCACTGATTATAACAAACATTCTAAACATGTGTTGTTTCATTCTTCTCTACTCGAAATCATTTCATTTTGCAAATGCTAGTCTCTAATTTTGGAATCAGCTCCATGATCCATGGCCATGTCTATGATCCACCACATCTATAATTGTTCCGCCGCGTCTAACTCCAAGTTCCACTGAGGTAAGGCTCATATCAATTTTTCTTTTTACCATAGTTTGGATTACTGACAGTTGTTAGCATGAAACTGCATAACTTTATTTTTAGTGAAAAAAACAAACAAGAAAACCCTAAACAAATGAATTAAAAGTGTAAATGATCTAGAAATCACTATTGCCTCATTCTATCGCAGCAATCAATCTGTGGTGAGTAGCTTTGCTTGGCTATATAATGGTGTCACGTGCCCCAAGTGTAACATATATCGCCGTTACATCTCTCTCTTGGCTTGACTTCGCGAACGAAGATTTTATAGGAGTTGCCCACGACGTCTGCAGGCTTGTTCGTGGCTGCGGAGGCCAATCCGAGACAGGCAGGTTCGACCGCAGTGGCTGCAGGGGAAGGTATGGCCAGGGTTCTAAGAAAAAACAGAGATGCCGCAGCTCAGAACCCCGCCGTTACATATACATCATGTATTTGACTGACGTGACCATATGGAGAAAATGAAGATTCTGTTCATTTTAGTACATTTTCTCTGATGTGCAATCTGTTCATGTAATCTTCGTCCATTCCTTGGCACACACAACAAAATCCTGCCTACTGGCCTTACTGTTTTCTCCTATGTTACTGTTAACAGTTTATTTTTGTATGGTCTGTAACTATTTATCCCCCCCCCCTTTTTTTTTGTGCTAAGCGTGGTTTATATATCATATTAAGCTTGAGCGGAATCAGACCAGCACAAATTTGCACTGGACAGATTCACACCTGGGTGATTTCAAGCTAGGTAAAGTTTTGCTGCGTAAACTGACACCAAATTATAGTGAAATTGACCCTTCAACATCAGACGATGATGATGTAAACTAGCAACATGCCTTGGGTGCAACAACAAAAAAACTTTGGTATGCTGACATGAAAAAATCTGTCGTCTGCATCAACAGAAGAACCTAACCCCTTGTAGGGTTGCATGTGCTGGCTTGTTCACGAACCAAGGCGATGCTACCGACGATCGTTTTGGAAAATTTGGTTGACTCGAGGTCTTCTTTGAACTTACAAGCTTGTCGATCGACGAGTCCGATCAAACTGTGGTACGATCTACTGCAAAAGCAAAGGTTATATCGATTTATATGGTCTTTGGCCTAAGTCTCCGTTGCTTCGACAACCAGTCTTGACTCTGCGACATATCTGTATTGAACAAAATTCTACTTTTGGTTCAACAGGTTGACTGCAGACCTTCGCACTGGCCACAAGGCCGCTGCTCCAAATTCACACTACAAATCTTGCAAAACTGGACCTTGATAATGAGACAAAATGCAGTAAAAATTGTCGTGTACCAAAGAATTACTGTTGCATATAATTTTAAGACATTTTCCGCTCTATCATTTAAAATAATATTTTACATAACGTTTGCGTTATTTAATGTGCGTTGTCATTCATACTTTTTGCGAGCACCTGCTACTTCCGTCGTCTACATGAGGGTTTCATCATCCGGTAAATGTGATGAAAGCACACCGACATCTGTGAAATAAATAAATAACAGAGACGTTCAACAAACGAGCACAACATGGCTGGGATCACTGAAGGAGTCGAAGGTCTGAGTCTCGGTAAGCGACGTGAGGTACTTTTCACTGTGTGAAGTTATATATAACGACCGGCTGGTTTCAACTGTACATGACCGAGTTGGAATATTATATAGTCTTATAATCAATTGTAACTTTTGATGCCATTCTGATCTCTTTTTTATCCATACCTCTTATGTTAGCCACCCGTCACATAATAGTGGTCTAAGACAGTCTGATGAACAAGATATAGAGATATATTGAATGAAATTCTCTTTAATCTGGCATGTGAGACGAATGGTGTCTCGATAAATATGTGTATTGTCTCATGTCTTCAGTTCTGATAGTTTGACAGTGACAGGTAGGTGAGTTACCTGCAAGCACAACTCCAGAATGAAGAGAGAGAATGCCATAGATTATACATACTTTACACACGTTGATTGGCTGGTCACTTGATTTATCTGGACACTAGTCTCGAACTACCACATTTTGTGTGCACAGATGTTGGCCATTGCTGAATGATGACAGTGATGACTTACTTGCCCACTTGTATAGCACGTACACTAGAACATTCATCTTATTCACATGACTGTTGCTCGATCATGAATGTGGTCAGTGTATCAGAGCCAGAATCAGCAAAATACATGGTGCATTGAACTCCTTCCTCCTGGTTCTCCAACAAACTTCAACAGTTTGAATACTTATATTGTTGGAATAGTTTGGGGGTGGTGAGAGGACAAAGCAGCGCTTCTATTAAGGAAAAGGTAACAATGTGACAGGAAGGGTGTATGGGGGGAGGGGGCAGGGGGAGGAGATTACTGGAAGAGAGTACCAATTCATGCCCAGAAGGACTCCCCAGTGGGTACAGATACAGCTTCTTCCGGTAAGAAGTTTCACTCTATGATAGTGCATAAAAAGAAGCAGTGTGAATGTGATACTCATGCAGTGTTGGGTGATGAGATTTGGAACACCCAGCTTTTATGGTGTCTGGTCTTTCTCTGTGATGGAATTTTTAGGATTGTCTTGACATTCACCTTACTTACTTACTTACGCCTGTCACCCCTCCCCGGGTATAGGCCGTCGACGAGAGACCTCCAGCGACTCCTGTCCTGTGCTTCTCCTTCGATTTTACTCCAGGTGGTTCCCAGTCTCTTGATGTCTGCTTGGAGGTCTCGACGCCAGGAGTTTCTCGGCCTACCTCTTTTCCTCTTTCCCTGGGGGTTCCATGACAATGCCTGCCTAGTGATACTGGAAGCTGGCTTTCTCAGACTGTGACCGATCCATCCCCATCTTCTTGGCCCAATTTCATTCTCTGCTGTTATCTGCTCTGTTCTCTCCCAGAGTCTGACATTGCTGATCTTATCTGACCAGTGGATTTTCAAAATTCTTCTAAGGCAACTGCTTATGAAGATCTGTACTCTGTTGACTGTGGTTTTTGTCAATCTCCAAGTCTCTGCTCCATTATAGAAGAACTGCTTTTATGTTTGAGTTGAAAATCCAGACTTTGGTGTGTTGTGACAGCTCTCTGGAACTCCACACTTTTTTCAACTGGAGAAAGGCTGCTCTGGCTTTACCGATTCGTGCTCTGATATCTGCATCAGTGCCGCCTTTTTTGTCTATGATGCTCCCGAGATAGGTGAAGGACTCCACCTCCTCCAACGGGGTGCCAGCAAGCAAGACTGGTTCTTCCCTGGTTGCGTTCAGCCTCATTGTCTTTGTTTTCTGTTTGTGGATGGTGAGGCCCACTTGTAACGAGATGTCAGCAAGCCTCGTTGTCTTGTCCTGCATTTGTTAATGAGTGTGGGACAGTAATGCCAAGTCGTCTGCAAAATCGAGGTCATCAAGCTGTGTCCACAGTGTCAACTGTATTCCACTTCGTCTGTGCTCTATGGTCCTCTTCATGACCCAGTCTATGGCCAGTAGGAAGAGGAACGGATACAGCAGACACCCCTGCCTGACTCTGGTTCTGACCTGGAGCACCCTGGTGAACTGTCCTTCGTGGATCACATGACATGTCATGCCATCGTAACTGCTCTTGATCAGGCGGACGAGCTTTGTGGGTACACCATATTGTCATAGGAGTTTCCACAGAGTCTCTCGGTCCACGCTGTCAAATGCTTTCTCGTAATCCACAAAGTTGACGTACAGTGGGGAGCTCCACTCCAGAGACTGTTCCACGATGATGCGGAGAGTGGCGATCTGGTCCGTATGGTCCGTACATGATCGGTTTTTCCTGAATCCTGCTTGCTGGTCTCTCAGCTGAGGGTCAACGGAGCTCTTCATTCTCTCCAGGATGATCCGGTTGAAGACCTTTCCTGATACTGACAGCAGGGTGATTCCTCTATTCCTCTGTAGTTGGAACACTTGCTGAGGTCGCCTATCTTGGGAAGCTTGATTAGGTACCCCTCCTTCCAGTCAACCGGCATCACCTCCTCTTCCCAGATCTTTCCAAACAGTGGGTACAGCATCTCTACTGTCGTCTCTAGGTCTGCTTTCAGAGACTCCGCTGGGATGCCATCTGGCCCTGCTGCTTTGCCGTTCTTCAAAAATGCCACTGCTCTTCTGATCTCTTCCCGGCTGGGTCTGTCACAGCTGATGGGTAGGTCGGTCTCTGCTGGCTGGATGTCTGGGGGGTCGTGTGGGCTGGGTCTGTTCAGTAACTCTTCAAAATACTCGGCCCATCTGTCGAGTTGGTCTGCTCTGTCTGCAATAGGCTTGCCTTCTTTGTCTTTTACTGGTCTTTCTGTATGGCCATACTTGCCTACCAATCTTCTGGTAATGTCGTAAAGCTGTTTCATGTTGCCGCTGCCTGCTGCCTTTTCTGCCTCTGCTGCCAGGTTGTCTGTGTAGGCCCTCTTGTCTGCCCTGATACTCCTCTTCACCTCGCGGTTGGCTTCCGAGTATTCCTCCTGTGCCCTTGCTTTGGCTGCTCTCGTGCAACTGTTGTTGACAACTGCTTTCTTCTGCTTCCTCACTTCTATCTTCTTCAAGGTCTGTGCCGACAGCCAGTACTTGTGATGGTGTTTCCTGAACCCTACAGTGTCTTTGCAGGTTGAGTTCAGCGCCTCTCTAACTACCTTCCACTGCTGCTCTCTGGTGACCGCCTCCTCTTCATTTACTAGCTCCTGTAGCGCTTGAAACCAGTTGGACAGCACCAGTTTGAACTCTTCTCTCACTCCAGTCTCTCTCAGGAGGCCTAGATTATAGCACTGTCTTCTTGTTGTCTCTGTGCGGCTTTTCTTTAACTTTAGCTTTATTCTTAAGGTAAGCAGATGGTGGTCTGAGGCGACATCTGCTCCCCTCCTCACTCGAACATCTTGAAGGGATCTTCTAAATTTCTTGCTAATGCAGATATGGTCTATTTGATTCTCTGTAGCATGGTCAGATGAGACCCAAGTTGCTTTGTGTATTCTTCTGTGTGGGAAGATGCTGCCTCCAATGACAAGTCTGTTTAGAGCACAAAAGTCCACAAACCTCTCCCCGTTCTCACTCATCTCCCCTAGTCCCTGTCTCCCCATCACCTCTTCGTATCTGGTGTTGTCCTCCCTTATTTTGGCATTAAAATCGCCCATGACGATGGTGATGTCTCGCTTCACACATTTGTCCACGGCACTCTGGAGTCGGTCGTAGAACTCTTGTTTCTCTTCCTCGTCATTGTCATTAGTGGGCGCATAACACTGGATGACGTTCAGCTTGAGCTTTTTCTTGGTTCTAACGGCTGCTGTGCACCCCTCTCGCGAAGGACCCCCTATCCACCACCCAGGGGACGCGCCTCAACGCCATATGGTCCCAGCGCGAAGTTGACATTCACCTGGTTATTGGTAACTTTGTATAGCATGGTCAGCCTAATTTCTTCTTGGCTCGAGGTTTTGGCAGTCTAGCTGTTGGATCACATCTCCCACACTAGAGGTGTTGCAGTACTTTCCCTGGTAGTATCTGGCTGAACATCTGTTCACAGCCTCGATTTTAGATGTTCTTACATTTCTTCTTGTATGTGACTCACACATGTATGCCGTTGTACTAGAGCTTTATACTAATAATTATAAATAGGCACATGCCTTAAGGGAGGTAACCATACCCACAGGTTCCTTAGTTCCGTGTTGTCAACTAACAAATGATTGAGTGCCAAAAGGTGGATGTGACAGGGGCAACACTTTTCCTTTACAATAAACTATTTCAAAAACTAACCTGTGTTGGTGTGGCTGTGGTGTATGTGTGATAACAGCTTGGAGAAATACAATATACTATAAGTATACAGCAGCTGGCAATATTTTTAACGTACGAGCCGAAAACATGTGGAAATGAGCTGAAACAATGGCATCGAAAAAGGACACTGCCAAACCGTATTGTGAAACCCTGCAAGTAACTGACGCCTACCTCAAGATTTTGTAAAACTGCTTCTAACACGGCATAAAGACGTGTTAAACTAAGATGTGAAAACATTTTTTTTTTTGTTGCGAAATACGTCCCAACAAAGATTTGATGGAAAATACACGTGGTGGACACCAGGGCAACTCAGGAAGATTTTTGCCGGTCAAATCAATCTGTTTGCTGAGGCAGCCTTTTGGTTAGAGATTACCAGTTCATCAAAAATAGTGAGCTCAAATACCGTTCCACAAGATCAGCACCAAGGAGGCTTGATGAAAACTTGAATCTCCGTGAAATTTGCTTCTTTAAAAATGATCAAAATTTTCAGTAAGAAATGTCTGACATTTTCCCCAATTTTACGAAAATTGAAAAGAAAATCAGATCCAGATTTTTACATGACTTGTTGAAGATCACGTAACACCGCCATATTTGATTTATTGATCGAAGAAAGCGTGTGTCTACACATGGAGCCCGCTGAAGTATGCACGGTAAGAAAATTGAAAACCTGGTGTCTGACGCCTGTCTGATGTCCAACACCAGTTTGTCGCATGTTGAAGACTTAAACTATGATTTTTCCTTTGGTGAATGCATTTACCTGATGAGAACAAAAGGAAATGATTGAGTGTGTATTGTTCGCTTTAGGCCGAGAGAAGTTATGTAGTAATAGATGAATGTAGTTCAATGAAAATCGTTTCTTACCGAATGTTGATTTTCGGTCAGGCTTACCAAGGCATTTTCAGTAAACCTGGTGTCCGATTGGAAATTCGGTAAGGCATTGTTTATTTTCTTAATGCAAATATTTCTTCAAAATAATGAAATTACTTTAATCAGCTTGCAAAATTGACCCAGTTTGTGCACTTGTAGAGTACTGCTTGCCCGAAGTAATTAGAAGGATTTTATGCATTAAAAAAAAAAAATTAAAAAATTGAGTAAGGCTGATGTTCGACACTGAAAACTCTTTGCTGCCATTATTCTTTTGTTAATACAGTTAATTTGAAATGTTATGACTGGTCGTGTGTTTTTTTAGTGTGTGCATGTACTTTTGTGTCTTGTCATTTGACTTAGGCAACATATTGACAATAGGAGAAAAAGTTTAAACTTTGGTTGGTGTCATACACCGGGCCTTACATCAAAATGATATCACTGATTAACAATGTACAACAAAATTTCACTGAATTAAGACAGATTATCTATAAGGAAATCTCCCCTTTCTAATACGCACAGAAAAAAGGTTTATTGTGAGGAAATTTTTAGGAAAACAGCAAGGTTTTTGTGTAAGGTTTGATGTCCAACACCCGACATACTTTTGTGTTCTTTTGCCAATTCTTATAAACCACTGCAGTACCTATCTTTTGCTTCAGTAGATTTATTTGTCATATCAATTATAATTCAGTTCACCGTAACACTCGTCCTATTCATAACTTTGTTTTGTACCGTGTCTGTCCTCAATGTGTGACCACCTTTTGGCACTCAATTAAATGCACTATTCAGTTAAGGCCTGAAGGCTGATCGTTCATGTTACAGAGAAAGATGAAGACAATCAGGTCCATGTTTGCAGCCACTTTTGAGTCTGCCCATAGCAAGTTCTACTGTATCATATAAATATGTGGTCTTGGGTTTGACACGATTTTACAAGTTTCAACATGTCATATTTATCATATAATGTCTGATAAGTTATAACAGATTATTGTTTTTTAAAGTCTCTTCTATTTATAGAAGAGACCTTTTAGGATGGGTTGCAGTGGGGTGAATCCAATAGCATGACCATGGCGACATAGGCAGGCAGATCTAAAAGTCTGACAACTAAAGTAACCTGATAAAAATAAGGTAATGTTTTAGTTAAACTAACCTCACTGCTGGTGGGGAAGTTCAGTTTATATGTGTGCGTGTGTTTGATTATGTATCTCAGATATTTTGTCATATTCACTTGAAATTTTGGATATAGCTAGATTGGTGAAAGACATTAGATAAGTTCATTAGCCAGCTTTGCATCTTTTGAACTTTTTCAGTAAAAATTAATTGTATGCAGAAAAATTTTAAAAAGTAAACTCAAAAATCAGATGGTGACATAAAAGCAGCAACTCTGTCACCATGCAGACATCAACGCAATACTCCAGCTGTGACGCATTTCTCTCTCTCTCTTTTTCTTACACACACACCGACATGCTGTCAGAAGCGCATGCACTTGTACAGTAGAATATCATGTATCTAGGTAAAGTCAACCTCATGTCAGACAATTATAGCAAGACTGAAATTGTACAGTGAAATTTTTGTTTTGTCATAATTTTTCTCATCTAGAAGGAAAGTGAAACTCTTCTCACATAAAGTATAAAATTGTGTAAAAAATAAAATTAAGTCTTGACAAATGATGTTTTTCAAACCAATGATGTGTATGCACTGCACCCCTTATACTTATAGAGCTCACTGATACATTGGCACATGTGCGAGGCTTTTTCGATAGGAGATATTTCAACATTACAATCAGGTCAAAGACAACAGGTAGAGACACTTGACAGCAAGGATAGCATATGTATATACACTGTATATAAATACAATAATACTTTATTAATCCCTCGTGGGGAAATTCACTGTCTGCCCATACAACACATGGCATCATCATTCACTGAATGTAATAATCAAATAACCCACAACTCTCAGTTAAAGAGATGAACTGTAAGTGTAAAACATACATTTTGTTACCTCTGTAACACTCTTGGTATCAAAAACACTCATGGTGTATTCCCCTGTGCTTCTGGTGTCAGCAATGTTGCAGTGAACTACTGAAAGGGCTAGTACTAAAGAACAAAAGAATGTTGACAGACACTATCTACTGATATTACTGTTGAAAAGGGTAACAGCCTGAGGGACAAAAGAGTTGGCATAACATGATGTATTACTTTTGGGTACTCGAAGTCTGCCACTTCGTTCGATACATCTGCTGTCAAATTCATATCTAAGTGGATGTGTTTTGTCATCAAGAATGTCAGCCAGTTTGTTCATAATCCGCCTGTTGTACAGTGTGTCCAAAGTATATTGTGCTCTACCAATCACCCCGCCCGCTTTCCTGATTACTTTGTCAAGATGATCTTGATCTCTTTTACATAAATTTCTACCCCAGCACATCAGTCCAAAAGTTAGAATGCTAACAATACTGGAGCAGTAAGACATCTGTAAAAGCTGACTGCTTACATTCAATGATCTGAGCTTTCTCAAACAGTAAAGACGGGTATGCGTTTTTTTCACAATAGCCTCTGTGTTTTGTTTCCAGTTGAGTGCATTGTCAAAAAGAACACCTAAATACTTGTAGGACTCTACACGCTCAACTACTGTTCCCTTGATGACAACAGGATCGGGATGATGTTTTTTTTTTTTTTCTGAAATCTATGACCATCTCTTTTGTTTTGCCAACATGTAATTCAAGATAGTTTATATCGCACCACTCTACAAAGTCGTCAATCTCTTGTCGATAGTGTCTGTCTTCCTCATCTGTAATCTGACCTGTCAGTGCCGTATTGTCAGCCTATTTGTCCATGACACAGTCGTCATGAGTGACTCTACAGTCTGCTGTGTACAAAGAAACAAAAAAGGCAACAGGACAGTCCCCTGTGGTGCACCGGTGTTGGTAAAAAGGACATCTGAGATTAGATCCAAACTAATTTTGACAGACTTTGTGGGAATGGTTCTCAAATAGAAGAGACTTTGTGGGTTATGGTTCATCCCATCTTGTTTTCCTTAACATAACTGTTTATAGATGCAAAACTTTCTTCATCTAATAATTATAGTTCCAAATGTTTACCTCTTCATATTTTAAAGCAGAGATCTACACATCTGAGACAAAGGGCTGTGATGAAACAGGAGATGGATCAAAAGACAAGCCATTTAAGTCCGTCTTACAGGTAACATACAGATGCAACATTCATATGTTTTCTCAAAATACATTCCCGATGACATTACTATTAGGAAGATATGCCTAGCTTACCAATTTCAGCCTAAGAACCTGTTGTGTTCCTACACAACTCAAGGGGGCCGTAACCAGGGACCCTGAGTAGCCTCCCATCCCTGCCCATCTGGTCACATGCCACGTGGTGTCACGCCAGTCTATTTGCTTAGCTTACTATGAACGGTTGTGTTCTAGCCTACAGGACCTTTGGCTGTGTACGGTGTGACCGGTCGTTCTTGGATTACGGGTGTTCCTTTGGATTACTCGTGGTTCCCCTTCATTGCCTTGGATTTACGTGGTTGCGGGTGTGGTTCCCTGGGATTACTGTGTGCCTTCTGGGACTTTACCTTCCTGCCCGGCGCGTTCTGAGGGCCGTGTGGCAGGTTCCTCCCCGTTCCCGCAGCCATGGCAAGGTAAGGCCTCGGTCCATGCCCTCGACCGGTGCTTGGTGGCCGGGCGGCGGATTTGACCGTGGGTGCTTTTTGTTTGATTGTATGACACTCGATTCGAACACGTGAATGCGTTTGGCGGGACCACGGGGAGCCCATCCCCGGTCACCTTTTATGTCTGATATGTGTTGCACAGCTGCCAAGTTCGCACCCCCACTGCAGTGCGGCTACTTCCACTGGCCGTGCGATACCCATGCGGTCTGCCTCCCCTGTTTCAGCTGCACCTCTGACCACACTTGCAACACCTGCGCCGCTTGGCTGCAGGAACTATGGTCGTAGCTTTGGAGCTTTACCGGCGCGAGCACCCTATGGACCGGCCGGCATTGCGCCTGCCCGCAAACGGAGCCCCCCTCCGTGCCAGGAGAGGAGACCAGATGCGCCCGTCCGCACCTTGGGGAGAAGACAACACGTCGGGCCCATACTTACTCTGCAGGCCCCAGGACTTCGTTTACTACTGGTTCCGCTGCCCCCCCTTGGACCTGGCCCGCCCGCTCCTCGGAGGAAACCGGCCGGCAGTGCGCCCGCCTCATCGAGGCTGGCCCACAATTACCCCGCATTGCGGTGACCGACACCTTGGGCCCCGACATATCTCACGGGAAGAAGCCCGCTCGCTCCCCCAGGGAGTCCAGCTGGCAGTGCGCCCGCCTCATAGAGGCCAACCCGCAGCGCGCCCGCCTCATCGAGGCCGACCCACAGCGACCCCCATCGCCCCGTCCCATGACCGCTGATGCATCTGACGGGAATGAGGAAAGGCCCGCCCGCTTCCCCAGGAAGACCGGCAGGCAGTGCGCCTGAGGCTGGCCCACGGAGACTTTCGTCACCCCGTCCCACTACCACTGGCAAGTCGCACGACACTAGGAGCTCCTTGCGGCCTACGGCCATACCATGTTGAATACTCCGGTTCTCGTCTGATCACCGAAGTTAAGCAACGCCGGGCTCAGTGAGTACTTGGATGGATGACCGCTGCCGACGCAGCCCCCGACCTCCTCGCCCTCCGGGCCTCACCCACCCACACGCTACGCCCCGGCACGCCTCTCCCCGCTGGCCTCGACGTCCATCACCTTCCTCCTCGGGGCGCTCTGGGAGGAAATCGCCCGATGGGACCCGATAGACTCGCCCACCTCGCCGCAGTCGCTCCCCTCGGGACAGGCGGCCCGCTCACACCAGCACCATCTTGCCCAGTTGCCCCCCTCTGCGCGCCTCGCACTCTGCTTATCCCCTCCATCAGCAAAGGAGCTCCTGGGTGAGTCATTCTCCCACCTTCCCCCACCCCCGGACGTAGAGACGATGCTAGCGGGGCCCCCGGCTCCCTCGCCTCCTCCTGCCTGGCCGGTAGTCTTCTTCCCCTCACACAGCGGCCCTCCCGGAACGGTGCCCAGTTCCCCCCCGCCGGTTGACGTCCATCACCTTCCTCCTCAGGGCACTCTGGGAGGAAATCGCCTGATCGGACCCGATAGACTCACCCACCTCACCGCAGTCGCTCCCCTCAGGACAGGCAGCCCGCTCACACCATCACCGTCTCGCCCAGTTGCCCCCCCTCGGCGCGCCTCGCACTCTGCTTATCCCATCAGCGAAGGAGCTCCCGGGTGAGTCGTTCCCCCCCCCCTTCCCCCACCCCTGGACGTAGAGACGATGCTAGTGGGGCCCCCAGCTCCCTCGCCTCCTCCTGCGCGGCCGGTAGTCTTCTTCCCCTCGCACGGCAGCCCTCCCTAAAACGGTGCTTGGTTCCCCCCGCCAGTTGACTCGCCCCCCTCGTCTCGCTCACGTTCCCTGGACAGCCCCTCGTTGCCGGCGGCCCTCCTGGCTTCGAGGGTGGAGACACTCTGGTCTTCGAATGAAGTGGCTTGTCGGGTTGTGACCTGTCTTCCCTCGTAGGCCTGTCTACCATCCCACCCGCCCAGAGGAAGGCCTCCGCCTTCGTTGATGCCGCCCTTCGGCTCAAGGTTTAAGGGTGCCTCCCGCAAGGCCGACTTCTTCTCTGACCATAGGTGGCCCTCAGGCCTCGACGTCGCCTTCCGCCAGGATTGGTACGCAGGGCTTTCCCAGGCTCCTGTCCCCTACCCGCAGGGGTTCCTCCGGCGCAAGTACAGGCAGGCGGCTCCGGGCTGTCGCAGCATAGCTTGGACAAGACTGCGTCCCTTATCCGCAACGCCTTGGCAGGCTTGGGATTCGTGGAGCTCGTGACACAGTGGTCGTCCGTCGTGTCTAGGCCGCCTGGCTCCTGTCCATCTCGCCGCCTTAGGTGACCTCCTCGCCCGTGCGGTGGCAGCTACCGGGCAGCGTATCACTCTTCCGTCATCACCATGGCCGCCGCGTTGCATTGGGACCTGATGCGTCGGGATGCTGTGCTCCTAGCCCATCATGGCCTGCCCCCCGAGGTGAAGACACTGTTCCATCGCGCCCCCTTGGCGGCTCCCTCCTTTGCGGCCCCACCTGGGGCAGTAAAGGACACGGTTATGGACCTCTGACCCAGCAGCGCCGCTCCCTCCGGCGGCCCGCACGTCCGTGGGCTGCGCCCTGCGGATCGTCAGACCCTCTGCTTGCCAATAACAGATGAGGGAAGGAGAAGAGAGGAACCTCTGCAGTGCTCACCCCTGGGGACCGGAATCCCGCCTGATCAGCTCCAAAGGCCGACGCTCTTCGCAGCGAGGCTCCCACTCTACTACAGTAGGCCGCCGCGGAGTTGGTCACGAGGCTTGTCTCCCCAGCATTCTACACCCGCCTCTTCGTGGTCCCCAAGCCTGGTGGCAAGTGGCGCCGGCGCTGAACAGGTACATCGCGACCCCATCGTTCCGCATGGAGACAGCCGGGGCCCTCAGGGCGGCCGTGCAGCCCATGGATTTCGCCGTCAGTATGGACCTGTCGGACACATCTCTGCTAGTCCTCTACCATTTGGCCTCAACCTCTGCCCGTGGGTGTGCACTCGCATCGTGGACTCTGTCGTTGCCAAGGCCAGACAGTCATCCTCAAGTTCGACCTCTAACTACTTGGACGACCTCCTCCTGCGGAACCCGTCGGAGGCCACCTTGGGGACGAACAGAGATGCGCGGCTCGTGTTGCTAACTCGGCTCGGCTCCCTGGTCAACTCGGACAAGTCGGACCTCACGCCCTCCCGCTGGTTTGTGCATCTAGGCATGGAGCTTCTGACCAACCTCGACTGGGTGAGACTTCCGGTGCCATGGATCCGGAAGTTGGCCTCCTTGACTTGGCAGGTGTCCCAAGAGGAAGCGGTCTCCGCCAGAGTATGGCTTCAGCTCCTCGGCCTGTTGAATGGGGCAGCGGATCTCTGACTACTCGGCCGGCTGTACTCCCGTCCGCTCCAGTTGCATCTGCTTCTCCACTGGTGGCCGTCCTCCGGCGATCTCCATACCCCGGTGCCAGTTGTCCCGATGCTCCGACCTCATCTGCTCCGCTGGGCAGACCCCGCATGGCTCGCGTCGGGAGTACTCCCTGCCCACCCCCCACCCCCCGCCCAGCTGTCTCTCTGTGTGGATCCAAGTCTTGCCGGGTGGGGCTCACACCTTATACCGATGTTCCTCACGGCGTTCGGCCGCTGGCCACCGGAACTAGCAGACAAGCACATCAACTGGTTGGAGCTGGATGCAGCTTGGCGAGCCCTCGTCGCCTGGGAGACACATCTCTGACACCAGGATCTCCTTGTCCTCTCAGACAACTCCACGGTGATCTCCTACAGCCAGAAGCAGGGCGGGACGCGCTCCCCCTCCCTCTGCATCCTCCTGTATCAGGTCCTACGGTGGTGCGAAGACCCGCGGCATCTCCCTCTGAGCGCGACACATCCTAGGACACCTGAAAGTCTTAGCCGACTCCCTCTCTCGGCATGGCCAGCTCTTCTACACAGAGTGGACTCTGTGGCCAGATATCTTTCGGATGATCTGCACTCAGGGGGAGACTCCCATGTTCAACCTCTTCGCCACGAGGTGGAATCGTCAACTTCCCTCTTGTCTCCCCCATCCCGGACACCCTCGCCTGGGCAGTCGATGGGCTCTTCATCTCTTGAGACGGCCTCAGTGCTTACACATATCCTCTGACCGTGTTAATCCCCAAGGTCCTGCTCAAGCTCAGGGGATGCAACGTGGTCGTGTTACTGGTGGCCCGTCCTCCTGGACCAAGTCTTGGACAGCTGACCTTCTGAGTCTCGCCATGGGCCCCCCCCCCCCCTCCCCTTACTGCTGCCCTCCCCACGCACGATGCTCAAGCAGCCCCGACAGAGGCTGTTCCACCCGTGCCCAGAGCGGCTTCTCCTTCATGCCTGGAGATTGTGTGGTGCGCCCTCGCCTCTAGAGATTCTCGAGTGCAGCGGTGGAGGCTATCGCTACAGCCCACAGACCCTCGACCAGGCGCGTCTACGAGGGAAAGTGGCGAGTCCTATTGTCCTGGTCGACCAGCACCTCTCCCCCACCTATCTGACTACCCCACAGCTCGCCGAGTTCTTCTTCTGGCTCTTCGGCGAGCGTCATTGGCACCCATCACCTCAGGGGTTACCTGGTCAATATAGCTGACATTTGTCGCCACCTGGGCCACCCGGACCCCGGCACCTGCAAGGACCTCGCCGACCTCTTGGCCCACTTCGGCCTCCAGCGGCCAGACCCCTGCTCGCTGATCCCACCTACCCTGGGTGCTTACGTGGCTAAATTCGAACCGTTTCGAATCGCTCCTCCTGGCCCAGTTCGCGGACGTGACTCGGAAGCCCTGCTTCCTGTTGGCCCTCGCCACGGCTGCCCGAGTAAGCGAGCTGCACGCGCTCTCTGTGCGCCCTGCCTGCCTGCAGTTCAGGATGGATGGCTCCATGCAACTCCTCACCGACCCTCCCTTCCTCGCCAAGGCTAGGTCTCCCTTGACCACGCCCCAGGGGATCACCATTCGGCCGCTGAAAGGGTTGAACCTTCCCCGGGAGACCAGGCAGCAAGTCTGGTGTGCATCCTGCGCATCTACCGGCGCCGATCCAAGCCCGTCTGGAGGGGACAGTCCCGCCTCTTTCTGCCGTTGTCCCCAGGCAGAACAGATTCTCAGCCCAGACGATATCCTCCTGGCTTCGCTGGGTCTTCCGGTCCACCTACCAGGACCTCTCCCTGGAGGGAGCTAAGAGGCTAAGGATCCGCGCACACGAGGTTAGAGCCATGGCAACCAGCGTCGCCTTGGACCGCAACTGTGAGCTCAGAGACATTGTGGCGGCTGTGGGCTGGTTAACGGAATCAGTCTTCGCCCGGTTCTACCTCAGGGACCTGGCGGGCCAGCAAGAGAACCTGGCACTGGTGGGGGACATCGCCGCGGTGCAACACTCCCTCCCGGCGCTGGAGGCGCCGTGGGTAAACTTTAGCTGAAATTGTCGGGAGTTTGCTCCGGGGTGGGCGGGTCTGGCTAAGCCCTTAGACAGGGGGTAATATTGTGGGCGGCACCCTCCTCCTCTTCGCTATTCTTCCTAATAGTAATGTCATTGGGAATGTATTTTGAGAAAACAAATGAATTTTTCTCTAAAATGTATTTTTTCGAAAAATACTTACCGATGACATTACTCGTAGGACCCTCCCACCTGCCCCGCTTGCCACCAGTAAGCTAAGCATTTTTCAGACTGGTGTGACACCACGTGGCACGTGACCGGATGGGCAGGGACGGGAGGCTACTCGTGGTCCCTGGTTACTGCCCCCTTGAGTTGCCTCCCTGGTTGTGTAGAAACACAACAGGTTCTTAGGCTGAAATTGGTAAGCTAGGCATATTTTCCTAATAGTAATGTCATCGGTAAGTGTTTTTCGAAAAAATAGATTTTAGAGAAAAATTCATTTTTTATCAGATGGACTTGCCAGATGTACATGTAACATGCTTAGAATTCAATTACTTGACCAAAGTGCAATACATTTCAAGGCAATTGATAGTATGCAGGACCTCCCAACAGCATTGCAGGAATCATTTGCAGACTTTAAGACAACACATAATCTGATGATGCAAATGGAGCAGCTGTATGCTAGCCTGAGGCAAGGAGAATCAAATCCACTTAACCTTTGCCAAATGCGAGTAAATTTCTGGTTGGGTGAGGCAAAGTCATTCTTCTGGAAGCCCAAATTGCGAATGCATTCACACACAACATTGTTCAGGCTGCTGGGGAAAACGTGGGCTCCATAATCTACTTGGATAGTCCAAATGTCTATGAGAACATTTGGTCCTGCCTGCAAGAGGCATACATTCTCATGAGCTCCTGCATCCTGCAGGGACTCATGAGAATTTATGCCTATTGCAGATACCAAGATAGGCATAGGTGAACAATGGGAATCTTCCAAATGTATGTTAACCCTTATTGTTTGGAATACACCAGTGTGTGAAATAAGTTTGACTAAAATAGTTCAAGGGTAGTGCCAGAATAGCTTGGCGCCTCTGGGTGCCAAGCTATTCTGCCACTACCCTTAAACTAAAGCCATTGGTCTATATCCTTATCTGTAATTACTATAATTCAGCTTGCACATGGCAGTGTACAAATTTGAAGCTTTTAGCCTCAGTATGATATGGGTTAAACGATTTATGTATAGGACGAAAAATGTAAAATCAAAGCCTGTAATTTTATGGGATAGCAAAAGAAAGATTAGTTTAATTGCTCATGATGTTCACGTTAAAATGTATCTAATGTAAATGTTTTTATTGTATCCTTTTCCAGGCTATGCGTGCTGCGGGCAAGGAGCCATTTCCGCCAATTTTTGTTGATAGCAAGACAGAGGGAGAGGTATAGCTTGAAATTTTTCAGATTAGTTCAGATCATCACTGTAATGCATAGACAAATCTTTAAACATTTGCAGTCATTTTTTTTACAAGAAGAAAATCACAAACATTAATATTGCCACAATCCAAATGAAGATGAATAGAGATGTACATACCATCTACGTTGTCATCTTTATTTCATTCCATCAATGAGATCTCTTTAATTTAATCTTCACATACATATATATGCAACCTTTTCTTTTCTTTATGCCATTAAACCCTTGTACACTACAACAGGATTATGATCAACCATGGTAGCTGAAGGATGGTGCCAGAATGGCTTGGCGCCTCAAGCACCGACTAAGCTATGCTGGCACCACACTTTCACTCGTGGACAGTCTGCTCCTTGAACTGGTACATGTAGCAACATAAGTCACAGCGCTCCATGATATAACCCCATCACTGCCAGTGGATACAAATAATCAAAGGTCACCCTCAAACACTGTATAAATGTTCTATAAATGTTCAACATCAAAGATCCTTGGCGGTGATGTAAAATGTCTTTCAGCAAGAGGCATAGATCCTCATGAGCCCCCACAACTGCGGGGGCTCATGAGGATTTATACCTCTCGCTAAAATTTTTTTACTGGTTGTAGCCCCCACAACTGCTGGGCTCATGAGGATCTATGCCTCTTGCTAAAAACCATTTACTGGTATGTAGCCCCCACAACTGCGGGGGCTCATGAGGATCTATGCCTGTTGCTAAACACCATTTACTGGTATGTAGCCCCCACAACTGCTGGGCTGTTGAGGATCGATGCCTCTTGCTAAAATCCATTTACTGGTATGTAGCCCCCCCAGCTGCTGGGCTCATGAGGATCTATACCCCTTGCATTTGGGCTGCATGTGTTAAATTTTTCTTTTTAGTGAAGGGGTTAAACCGCTTCTGCATGTGACCACTGGTACTGTGTACAGTACGGGAGGCTTTATTTATTGACTTTATTTTCCATCATTACAAACCTGTCCTTGCTATAACTAATGTACATTATAAGACAACAACATACGAAACAACATATTTAGTGTGAAGAAGAAGATGCACACACACACACACACCAACACATGTATATCTATGGGTTATGTACACAGACACACATGCACGCGCATGCGTGTGTGTGCACGCGCAAGGCTGGTTACATTGTAACATCAGCAGGATACTTGAGGTATATATAACTGACCGTTAAATGAGTAAAATGAAGTACGTCAAGGTCTGAAGAATAATTTGTAGAGAGCATTTCTAAATGCCTTATGTGATTTAAAAGATTTTACTTTTCTTGGTAAGGAGTTCCATAAGGATGCACCCGAAAAAGAAAAGCTAGTCTTAAATAGATAAATTCTAGGGCGAGTCACGACAAGATTGTTACTCTGCACGGCTGTGCAGAACCACACTTTTAGTTAGGAGAGGACCGGGGGCCACTGAGTGCAAGATAAGCCATCTGTGGCACGGCCGGGCGTAGGGGCAATTAGTCATTAGCGCGCGCCTCTTCAGGCAGAGTGACAGAGCCGTTCATGGTCCTAGAAAGGAGTGCTCTTCCAATACCCTACACTATGTCTACGTGCCGACAGCAGCATACTGGCGCACTGCAGCGGAAACGCTGGCCAGTGTTAGTAACTGAACATTCATCACAAAATGCGTTTTTGTCTCAAGAATGTCATTATAACATGAGTGTAAATTTGTAGCTGATAAAATTTGCTTTCTTTTCATACTAAACATGCCCATGCTGCTTACTACCAGCACACCTTGAAGAGCAGTTACATTTCATATTTGCAATACAATGAACATGCACTGACAAAATAAAGCGTTAACTTTGAAGCTCAATCTGTTGTGCATGTCCCTTTTCTGTGGGATGAAAAGTTGATGTATCTACGCAGCATTCTAGCCTCTACTGTTATCACTTACTAGATTTCCGGGGCCATTCCTGCTAGAGCAACAATAGCATCAGAAAGTACTCCACTGCTGAGAAGCCGGTAAGCTGGTAATCCGTTAGGTCCATCAAGACGATCAACACAAACATGCTGATGCCAGCCTTACTTTATGCCTTACTTTTGGGTTTACACAATAAATCATAACCACTAACACAAGTAACAGGTCTTAAGCACACCACACTGGTTCCTTTACATTAACACTAACACAAATAACTTCTCTGAAGCACATCACACTGGGCCTTTATATGAACACGAATACAACTGTAATGGGTCCGAAGCATATCACACTGGTTCCTTAATATTAACAGTTACAGTTGGATACTACTAAACAGTATCACAGAGAATACTGAAGGCTATAAGTAGAGCATCACAGCACCGGGATTACACTATACACACCAGTATTCCATAGAGAATGAATGTTCAGACCTGCATGCACAGTTCTGTGCGAGGCACGGATAGCTTATTATTCAGTCACACACAAACACAGTACCTGTCTTTATCCTCGGATTGCACTCTTTAAAAAAGCGTCCCCTGAATAATACCACCAACACAGGAACCAGCAGGAATTTGTGCACAAGTGTGTTAAACGGTTTTATGTAGAAAACTGGTGAAGAGGAGATAGAGAACATTAAACACAGGCATTACACACCACTCGTGAGTAGTCCGTTACATAGAATAGAGAAGGAATTTTTGCTGCGAGCCAGTGACCTAGATAACCTGCTCGCTGGGGGGAGAGGCTACCGCACACCACAGCAGCAGGCTGCGGGCCAAACTAAAGAGTGAGAAATCAGCCTTTCTGTACAGCCGTGTCTGGCTTATGTAGCGCGTCAGAACATTGTAAGCAAATACTATGGAGCTTTGCCATCAACGATTTTGTGCATCAGCATCGCTTTATTGATGAAGAGCTGCTTTTGCAATGGCAACATGTTTATTTGGACAAGCTTTTCGTCTGAGGTCAAGCTGCATGCACGAGGGAGTTAAAATACATTCATTGATTTTGTGACAGATGTCTTGGTCTGTGTTGCAGCACTATGAGCCAGTGGCAAAGTCCCAAGTGAAGAAAGTGCAGAAGATTTGGCAGCGGGAGCAGAACAAAAAGTCTGATGCTGACGCTAGAGCTGTAAGTATTTGACTTGTTCCGTAGTTTCATTCGCCCGTTCAGGCCCGACGAAGTGTGACTGAAGGCTATTGACCATGATAGATCGGGGTAGCACTGGGAATGCGCCAGGCTAATCTGATGCTACTCTTGAAGTATCAAGGTCAGTTTACCTCTAGAAACTGGGTTCATTTGCGTGAGTGTGAGTGAGCGTAGTCCTGCGCCAACTCTAAGCAAGGTGCTCCGCTGTAGCGGAGCACCTTGCTTAGTGGCTGGCGCAGGACTAAGCTCACTCATTCAACATAGTTGTTAGAGGGCATGTGGCAACTTTATGAAAGCTTGCTTTTGAGCTGAATGTGGTAAGTGTTTTGTTGCACTTCAGCACTTGTAGAAGATGGACTGATATTGATGACTTATGGATAGTGCTTGGCTAGATTGGGCCTGTAGGGGGGTGATAAGCTCATCAGATGACAGATATTTTTGATTATACTTCTTGCATAGTTGGCAAGGGTGTAGGACTTTAGTAAGAGTTAATTATTTTTAATTCAGCAGTGCAGCAGTCATGAACATTATATAGCTTTTATTTTAATAATTTCCATGTTTTTAGTACAAGTTGTTGTATCTGCCTTGATTTGGCAAAACCCTGTATGACCATGCATTTGTTTTCTCAAAACACATTACCGATGGTATTACGTATAGGAAAGTCCCTTAGCTAGCATAATTTTAGCCAAATTTTGGTTGCGTCCGTATAAGGGAGTGTTGGCAGGAGTGGGGCGTCATAGACCAGGCCATAACCCGAATAGCCTCCCCTTATTCCCATCCGGTACAAGATTACCCAGCATACACCAGTTTAGTTCTTAGCTGGCAACTGAGTAGGTTGTGTCTGTTTCGAGCTCTGCGTTTTTTGTACTTGGACCGGTCGACTTCGACCCATGCTTGTGATGTGTGCGCCTCATGACGGGAAGAAAGATGGTTACAGCTGTGGGGTTTTTACCGCCGAGAGCGTCCGACTCCTATCAGCTACCGACTGACGGAGCCGCCCAAGAGTAACAAGGTGGGACCCAAGTCAGTAGCAGTGACTTTGTTGTCCCGCAGAGAGCGCACGACGCCTATCAGAGATCGCCTGACAGAGGCGCCCAAGAGTAACAAGGTGGGACCCAAGTCAGAAGCAGTGGCTTTGTTGTCCCACAGAGAGCGTACGACGCCTATCGGAGATCGCCTGACAGAGACGCCCAAGAGGAACAAGGTGGGACCCAAGTCAGAAGCAAAGTCTTTGTTGTCCCACAGAGAGCGTATGACGACTATCAGAGATCGCCGGACAGAGACGCCCAAGAGTAACAAGGTGGGACCCAAGTCAGTGGCAGTGACTTTGTTGTCCCGGACCAGTAAAGCACAAGATACCTTTCCTGGGCTTTTGTCAGCGGGAGGGATAGCTGACAAAACTCTGCTTCAGAGGGCTAAAACCAATGATTCTTCTGCCGGGCTGGCGTCAGCTACCGACTTTACGACGCTCCCAGTCCTGGCTCAGTCGGCGGATCATAGACATGACAGCGAGACCCATACACACCGGGACCCGGCCTCAAGAGATGACCGCTCCACTGCCCGTCCGCAGGCCAGAGTGGACAGACTGACAGAGCCGGCCAGAGTAACAAGGTGGGACCCAAGTCAGCGGCAGTGACCTAGACGTCCCGGACCAGTAAGCTTGTAGGTTGCTATTTCGCGGAGGGCCCTCCTAAGGTTCCCTTACCGTGGCGACCAAGATACCATATCCTGAGCACTCGCCAGCCGGAGTGATAGCTGGCAACCCCCTTCTTGGGATGGCTAAGACCAATTACTTCTGCCGGGCTGGCATCGGCAACCGAACCTACGACGCTTCCAGTCCCGCCCCAGGCGACAAATCATAGACATGACATGCAGAAGCGACAGCTCGGCTTCTCGGGCTCAGGTCAGCGACGAGTGTGAGCTTGTATTGCGCGGTAGCGTGCAAGATTTGGGTATGTGAGTTTGTTACGGCACCTAGAGCCTTTTCGTTCCAGCTAGGCGTTTTAACCCTTTTGTCACAGGTGTTAAAATGTTGCATTCCCAGCGTCGCAGCTGTTTTGCCAGACCGCTGGGGCGCAACACCTCTTATCCTTTAAAGGCTATAATTCTGGAACCACTGAACCGATTACTTCAGTTTTGAGAAATGGAGATGAGAAAACAGAGTTGTATACTGACTCTCATAGTTCAATTCAAATAACTTTATTTATCCCTTAATGGGCAATTACAATCAAATAAAAGTCATTCAATAAACATTAATTAATTAATTATTATGGTTATGATTATTTTGGGCGCCCTCCCCCGGGCTATACACGCGTTGGCGCCATCTCCCGTTGCGGGTTACACCGGCACTTACTACGGCTTACGGCGACCGCAAGTGCTACAGGACCGCTGTACTTAAGACGCCAAGATCCCGGCTCAGTGATGTTGGGCCACGCCCTCTCGCCCCGACCGTGCAAACGAGAGTCTGCTCCAGACGCAGTGCGGAGAGACGACCCCACGATGGGACCCCGTTCCCTGCAATCGGTCACGATCTTACAGTTCGCCTGACTTCAGAAGCGTGTGCTCACTACACAGAGGCCAGGGGTACGAGAGGTACAGGAGACGTCCCAGTTCCATTGGGTCGCTACGAAGCATCTTCGTCGCCGTTCGAGTTCGTGGGACCGGCCCTCCGAGACTACGCTGTTCCTTCCAAGGGCTGTGTCCACCTTCGTTGGATCGCCGCCGCCCAGGGTTCCCGGGCTTCGGAGCAGTTAGACATCCCTTCTCCTGCGTGCCGGACAGACGGCTCCTTCTGCTTGGCTCCAGAGGACGTCGTTCGCCGTTGCTGGGCGATGATAGCTCCTCCACGTCGCTACGCTCGCAGTACCGAGAGGTCTTTGATTCGCCGCCAACTACGTGGAGTTAGAGGAGGGAGTCTCCTCGGGCCTTGGATGAAGCAGGTCCCCTCATCGCGTCCAAGCATTTCAAGTCTCTTCCTCATCCGTTCGGGTTCCGGGTCCTTGTCGCCGTCTTCTGTCTCCGCTTCAGGGCGCCTTGAGGACACTGGTTGCTTCAACTTTGTGATCCTACTTCTCTTCCGCTTTTCCCTGGCCGCTGCGGGGCTCCGGTACCTGGTGATGCGGCCCATCCTCCGTCGCTTTGGGGAAGCAAAACCACACCACTGCCAACGCTGCACTGCGGCTAATGACTGCAATCTGATGCTTCGAGATACCGTTCTGCACGCTTACTCGCGGCCGACCGAGTTCAAGAGTCAGCCACGCAGGGCACCGCGCGGTGGAGAACTTCCTTGGCCTCTCTGGCAAACCGACAAGGAGGCTAACGAGGACAGCTGGCACAGCCAATTCACGCTGCTTACACCGCTGGATGTAGCAGTCTTCTAGGGACACTGATGCAGGACATGCTCGCGGTCATCGCAGACCGTCGGATGGGATTGGCAGGGACCACTCTTCCGCTTAGGTGCAGTTCGTCTTCTGCACTGGAATTTTGGCTTACATCCGAGGGACGGAGGCGACGTTTTGTGTCGCCGACGGCACGGTCCCGGGAACGTCAGTGGCAGCAAACTCCCGGCGTGTGACTGATGACTAGCAAGTAGCAGTCTACCTTCGTAGAGGTCAGTGCGGGGTGAGGACTGGTCCGACCGACCTCACTGCGGGGGCCGACTTCGGTCTACATCGTGTTAGCGCACACAGTTTAGATTAAGCTCCTGCTGGACGAGTTCTCAGCTCTTCGCATCCTTCTCCCGGCGGGGTGCTACCCTCCACATCACATTGGCGTGGCCGTGCTCCGTGGCGACCAAGCACTACTGTCTTCTTCTAAGCCGACAGCTTCGGGGCCTAGCGGAAGCGGTTCGCTTGCCTGGGTGGAGACGACTTGGAGTTCCGGCATTCTACGGCGCCTGACCGGAGCAAATGGACTCGCTCTCGATAGCCCGTTGGTGAAGTTACCCGCTCGGCGCTGTGGATCCTGCCGCCTGGGGCGCGAGTACCGGGAGTTAGACGTGACGACAGCATGGCAGGAACTCAGTTTCCCGAGAGGTGGTTTGCGCTCAGTTCCGTGGCAGTACGGTCGACTCTTCTCGTACACTAGACGGTGGATATGGCGCACGATCTTCGTCCTATTGACTCGACACAAGTTGCTCGGCGTCGTGGCAGATGCTAGACAAAGGCCTGAGAGCAGCGGTGCGTCTCCAGGACTTTGGGACAACTCGAGGTTCGACGTCGAAACCAGTTGGCAAGCCGGGCGGTAGGCTCGGGTCTTGCCCACTTCGCCGTCGACTAGACTGCATACGCTACGGGACAGGTACTACGTGGTTCTTCGCGTGGATTCCATCAAGGATGGAGTGCCTGGTCGTCCTGTTTGAGTGGGACTTCCAGTAGGATGGGAGCAGGGCAGAGTAGGAGCGACCCTCAGTACCTTTCTTCGGTTCTCTTAGGACTGATGACATGCCATTGGATCGCCTACAGCCTGACACCTCTTCTGCTTGGAGAAGATTGGCGTACATATGGGAGATGCTAGTGCTCTTGAAGCCAGCTGCGCGGGGAGTCGTCGCTACGGCTGGATCTTCCAACTTCCCTGCTCGCCATCGAGATTGAATGCTGAGTTATACGCTTGGTTGTCCGATATTCCCTTTGTTACAGGTTTGCGGAGGTAGGTGGGCTTTTTACTGGCTCGGGGCGCTTTGTCTCTTCACCAGTCAGGGTCAGCTCTTCCCCACATGCCCCCTCTGCACATCCCCACTACTCGCACGATGCTCAAGCAACCGGGATAGCCGCCGTAACAGCCTGAACTTCTCCGCCACGCCCGGAGATCGGGCAGCAAGCCCTCTACCACAGAGGCTTCCCTAGGGCGGCCGTGGATGCTACCGAGACAACCCTAGACCCTCAACCAGACGAGTTACGAGGGTAGACGACGAGCGCTGTGTGACGGGACTGACAGCCTTCTTTCCCTCCGGACTTGACGAAGCCCCAGCTGATGGACTGCTTCCTCTGGCTATTCAACGCCCAGGGACGGCCTCCGATTACCTTTCGGGACTATCTAACCATGATCGCTGAAACCTACAGGCGATTGCGCTCATCCAACCCGGGTGGCTGCAAGACCTCGCAGTTCTGAAGGTCTCTTCGGTCTGGAATGCCCAGCACTGCTTCGCATGGGCCAAGAGTGATCTACCATGGGGGCTTACGTGGTCTCAACCCCGTCCGTTGGAACCTGCACATGACGCGCTTGACGTATCTTGGAAGAAGTGCTTCCTGGCGGTCCTTGACTCAGCCTCCAGGGTCAGTGAACTGCGCGTGCTGTCCACACACCCAGATTGCTTGCAGTGCCAGATGGCCGTTGCCATGCTACTGCTATCTGAACCATCTTCCTGGCCAAGATGCGGTCTCCCTGACGGCGACAGATGTTTCACCCTGCGCGTGTGACGGACTCCACCCGGGAGAACAGACTTCAGAACCCGGTGAGAGCCTTACGTGTGTTCTAGCCACCTCTTCCAGGGTCAGTGAACATACGCGCTGTTGTCACACACAGGTTGCTTGCAGTTACGGATGGAAGGCGCCGTGCAACTGCTAACTGTACCAACCTTCCGGGCCAAGTCGTGGTCACCTTGGCTGCCCTACAGTTGGTGACTTTCCGCCCTTACGAGTGACAGACTCCACCTGGTAGACCAGACAATAGGAACCGGTGAGAGCCTTAATTGTGGGCCTGCGCCGGACCAAGCCTTGCGCAGAGGACGCACCCGCCTGTTTCTCCCTTTGTCCACAGGGCAGGTAGACGTGACATCTCAGCCCAGACCTTCTCCTCCTGGTTCCGGGGAGTGATCTGCCCGGCCTTCCAGGACCTCGACCTGATGCAGCCACATGTTGAACATCGAGGCGCACGAGGTCAGAGCCATGGCCGCAAGTCCCGCTTCGACAGCACCTGTGCAGTCAAGGACATTGTGGTGGCTGTGAGTTGGCGAGCGGAGACCCCTTTCGCCCGCTCCTACCTGAGGGACCTCTCCGCCCAGCGGCAGAACCTCTTGCTGGTGGGAGACATCACAGCAGCGCAACACTCCCTCCCGGCGCCCTAGGCGCCGCAGGTATCTTAGCTAAAATTATCGGGAGTTTGCTGCAGGAGGGCGGGTCTGTGGGCAATGTTGTTGGCAGTAGGGGCACCCACCTCCTCTTCGGGATTCTTCCGCCGTGAGATGGCCTTAGTCGCCTGCTCGGCGTTAAACCCAAATAACCATCTTCGGGATTCTTCCTATATGTAATACCATCAGTAATGTGTTTTGAGAAAACAAATGAATTTTTCATTAAAATGCATTTTTTAAAAAAATACTTACCGATGGTATTACTCGAAGGTTCCTCCCACCTGCCCCGCTTGCCGCCAGTTCGCTAAGAAACTAAACTGGTGTATGCTGGGTAATCTTGTACCGGATGGGAATAAGGGGAGGCTATTCGGGTTATGGCCTGGTCTATGGTGCCCCACTCCTGCCAACACTCCCTTATACGGACACAACCAAAATTTGGCTAAAATTATGATAGCTAAGGGACTTTCCTATATGTAATACCATCGGTAAGTATTTTTTTTTTAAAAATGCATTTTAATGAAAAATTCATTTTTGTGAAAATGAGATTTTCATTTTTTTTACATGGCTTGTTGTTAACCACCTTGTGCATGCAGCCATCTGTGCTGCTTACAGCACAATGAAGTTGATATGATAGAGTTGGGTGATGAAAGTTGAGACATTTTTCTCTCTGTCATAATGAAGACTGAGGATGCAGAACGTCGGGAGAAAAACTTGGAAGAGGCCAAGAAAATAGTGATTGAGTTGGACAGCAGTCTTCCTGCTCCCACAAAGGTATGCAGCTGTATGTAAATAAATGTATATAAACATTTCAAAAGATGTGGCAGGTACATGCACGCAAGCTTAGGCCCAGGTTAACCCATATCATACTGAGGCTAAAAGCTTCAAATTTGTACACTGCAATACGCAAGCTACATTATAGTACTTACAGATAAAGATATAGACCAATGGCTTTAGTTGAAGGGTGGTGCCAGAATAACTTGGCGCCTAGTGGCGCCAGGCTATTCTGGTACTACTCTTGAACTGTTTTAGTCAAACTTATTTTTTTGAAAACTTTTGAAAGTACCGAAAATAAATACAAAATCCTTTGGTCAAAGGTCCTTTTGTTTCCAGGCGCCAGTCATTTGGAATTCGCTTCCGAAGCACATTCGTGATGCCCCGACATTAATTTCTTTCAAAAGTCAGCTTTAAACACATCTTTTCCAGTCTCACTACTCTGTCATACTAAATCCCAGTCTCCTTTCTGTTTCACAATAACATCATGATGATCCTGTGCCAGTCCTTGTTGCGATGGTTGTTTGTGCTTTGGGTGTGTTTATGTGCTGTTAAATTTAGAATTTGTATTGTAATATTTGTATTTTGTGTTTTTTCTGTCTGTTGATTTGTGTTTAGGTTTTAACTTTGATTTGCATTGTTCAGCGCTTAGAGCCTGCACTGCAGGGAGTTTGCGCTTTATAAATATTATTATTATTATTATTATTTCACACACTGGTGTATTCAGAATGATAAGGGTCAAATCATTATGGCTAAAGAAAAAAAACTTCGACAATGTTTTTCATATTATATGGACATACGTATATTTTTGGCTGGAAATTGATGTGATGGTTTTCAAAGAGGGAGGGGTCCATTTTACCACTGGCAGAATATGTTGATGATCTGTGCGCAGTACATTTTGGCTCGTGTGATAGCAAAAGTGAGTCCAGACACTGACCCCTCTGTCATCCGTCTGTCGTCTGTTGTCTTTGGTAATAACTTTAATGTTGACATTTTCTTGGAGTCTATTCAAGCTACAGACTTCAAACTTTGCCAAAGACATTTCTAAACATGCCAGTTTGAGTAACCACCCTAAAGGTTAAGGTCACAGAGGTCAATAAGTAATTACAAAATTGCCATATTTTGACAAAAACTGTAATGCATCCAACATTAGATACCTGATGATAAGGCCTTTATGTGCATACTAATTTGGATGACCCCTCTGAAGATCAGATCATAATTGTGATGGCTTATTATCTTTGGCCTTTCTTCTGTCTTTCCAGATCAAGATTCGTGATGCAGTGGCCAAGAGGGAGGTGCGAGTGAAAATCTACGGTTGGGTCCATCGCTGTCGACGACAAGGTGTGTAACATGAGAATGTATATCATGCATAAAGTTTTGTTTGCTGATAAAGGGGGTGGGGGGAGGAGGGGAGGGGGTAGTGGAGGAGGTAAGTGGGTAGATTGAGTTTGGAGTGGCGAGGAGATTAGGATACGTGTAGAGTTACAAGAAGTATTGTTTTCTGATGCATCGGACACTGACGGGGTTTTAAATGGACACTAGTCCAAGTACAAAATTTTGTTTAACCGAAATGTTTGTTTCTAATTAAATTTTGTTTCATGTTTATTTTTTTATTTTTTTTAAAGGCAAGAACTTGATGTTTGTGGTTTTACGAGATGGAACAGGGTTCCTGCAGTGTGTCTTGGCTGATCTACTGGTGAGTTCTTTGCTTTCCTTGTATGTTGTAGACACTGCCTTTCAATGTCAAATGAAAATTTCATAGTCGTCAGGACCCCTACCCCTGCACACACACACACTCTTTTTGTTGACAGTGTATTGCTTAACTCATTGTGTCCCAGGTCCCAAATCCCCACATTTTGGAGTTGTCCTCTGAAAACTGCATTACAATTCCAGAGACAGTTGACCGTGATAGTTCAAGGGTGGTGCCAGAATAGCTTGGCTCCTATATGCGCCAAGCTATTCTGGTACCACCCTTGAACTACAGTGGAGTCCGCTTAACACGAATTTTTGGGGACACGGAAAATCACTTCGTGTTAAACGTATTTCGTGTTAACCAATATGGCCTCAAAATTGATCATGGCCCTCAAGGAGAAAGTGTGTAAGAGATGTGTGTGTGAATGAGTACGAGGTTAAAAGTGCACATTACCTTCAGCTTGCTAGGAAAACAAACGGAAACGTGTTCAGCTCGCGTATTTAATGTAAAATCCATCGGGTAAAATCCATAGTAAGTTACAATTCATCAGGTAAAAGCAACACAGGCTGAAGTACAATGCCGCATCGGTAAAAGGGTTGTATTGGTACACGAATGATGCAACATGAATACAGTTCAGATACGCTACCCAATGAGAAGACGGATTACAACATCCGAAGGCTATTCAGCCAATCACAGACTAGAGTTCGCTCCGATCTGTCATGTGTACTACACAGACTGTACAGCGCGAGAGCGACACGTGAATTGGTTTTCGGTGAATGGAATCTGTGTTCGTGTTAAACAGGTGAAAAATAGTGAAATTGCCCTGGTTGGCAACCGAAACCGGCTTCGTGTAAACCGAAATTTCATGTTAAACATTTTGTGTTATCAGTGAAATTTTAATACAGAATAAGAAGGCCGTCAGCCGGGAATGCAAAAACGGTTTGTGTTAACCGGAAATTCGTGTAAAGCGAGTTCGTGTTAACTGGACTCCACTGTATCATGGTCAAGCCAATTCTGCCTGGGGTGTGTCGGGACTGAATGAGTTAACACATAAATTTATTACACACATATTCTGCTTTTTTTGAGAGGTTGACCTGGTGGTTCGCAGAGTTGGAGGTCTTTTGTACACTTACTTGCATAGGCAGACTGTAAACCTAAAACGTCCTTGAGATGGTTCAGCCTCAGTATAACATGATAATTGAGAGCCATAGTCGGGCCGTGTCATTCATGTCTTGCTAAATTTATATTCTTGTAAAGAAACGACCAATAAGCAAAAGGTTTGTGGGCAGATGCCAGCAGTAGTTGGTATGCACACAAGCAAACAAGGCTGACATTGGCCCGAGAAGATTTTGATGACTGGTTAGTCATTATAGAGCTATAGACTTTCTGTGTTATTACTGTTATGTCCAATTTCATGATATACTTGGGCACAGCATACTGACACTGAAGTGTACCTTAAAGGGACAATTTGAAAAGATGTTCCATATGCACATTTGATTTGTCCACAGTGTCAGACATATGATGCTCTCACCCTGTCCACCGAGTCGGCCATCGTTGTTTATGGAGTCATCAGCGAATTACCACCTGGAAAGATTGTGAGTACATTGTAAAAATTTGATAGTCTGTTATTTTGGATTTTACAGTGCTCACACCACATCTGAACTGTAGTCGATCCATTTCCTGTTTTTATCCATTTAGCCCTGGTGCACCAGGAGATGGATCAACTATGATAATTTAAGGATAGTGCCAGATTAGCTTGGTGCCTGAAAGCGCCAAGCTAATCTGGCACTACCTTTGAGTTATCATGGTCGATCCATCTTCTGCAGCTGGTATATGCAGTCTTAACCCATATCATACTGAGACTAAAAGCTTGAAATTTGTACACTGCCATTTGCAAGCTACATTATAGTACTTACAGATACGGATGTAGACCAATGGCTTTAGTTCAAGGGTGGTGTTAGAATAGCTTGGCGCCTAGAGGTGCCAAGCTTTTTTGGCACTACCCTTGAACTATTTTAGTCAAACTTATTTCACACACTGGTGTATTCCGAATGATAAGGGTTAAGGTTAAATGGGTTAGTGAGTTTTAAAAGTTGTATGCATGGGTAAAGTGGGTGGGTCTTAGACCTGCCAGGACATGTAGTGTATGTGATTGAGGTAATATTTATATTATTACATTATGTGTGCTTGTGTATTTTATGCTATTCATCCTGACTACTGGCACACACTCCACACATTTCTGTTGGTGTTATTAACCCCTTTGCTGCCAGTATTGTGTTTTCAAAATCCGTGTTGATTCCACACCAAAGAGCCCTGAGTGTCCAATGAACATGCATATACACAGAGGTGCCAGCAAGAGGCATGGATCCTCATGAGCCCTCGCATCTGCGGGGGCTCATGATGATCTGTGACTCTTGCATTTGGATCATATTCGTTTTCTCTAGGCAGCGAAGGGGTGAGTGCTTACACAGACAGTAAAGGTCTTGAGGGTCTGTTCAGAAGTGAACTGATAGTTTTGCAAAGTTATGTCTTTGAAAGCACAGCAAATTCAACCCGGAAAAATCCCATCATTTCAGGAATCATGGATGTTGATAGAGTCAACAAGAGGCAAAGAACCTCATGGCCCCCGCAGTCGCGGGGGCTCATGAGGTTCTTTGCCTCTTGCATTTGGGTGAGGTTTGTCATTTTCTGGCACTAAAGGGGTGAATCTGTACAAACTGTTGACAGGCCCCTGACAACCACGAGATGAAGGTGGATTACTGGGAGATAGTTGGGGCTGCCCCGCCAGGTGGAGCTGATAACTTGTTGAACGAGGTGAGATTTGGTAATAAAACGAATATTGTGTCAAGGAAGAGTTTGTCGCGTGAATGCTTTTTGGATCATAATAATATTGTTGCAGCTTTGTGTAATTTGGCGTTTTTTAATGGTATTATTTATGGATGTTTATTCCTAGATTTCATGAAAATGATAGTGTGTGTACCTGCGTGTGCTTGCGTGAAAGGGAGAGAGAGATTGACCACCATTTCCAGTAATAAACTTCCCTTTACCTTCATAAATAAAAATCATCACCAAATCTTTGTAACTGCTTTGTATATGCATACATGCATATATTTAATTACACTGAATGCCTATTTGTAGGACCATCCAAAGAAACATTTAATCATTCACTCTTAATGATGACTTTTGTGTACCACGGGTGAGATATGGACAGAACATGATTGTTCAACTGTAGTGCCAGATTAGCTTGTTGCCCTTCCAAGTGAACCAGGCACTACCCTTGGAAACGTCAATAATATCATGCTTATCCATCTCATGCTGCGATGTCTAAGGGAGAATGTGTGTATGTTGATGACATGCAGTGTATGGTTGTTTGAATATTTACATTGCAGGATGCTCATCCTGATGTACAACTCGACAACCGCCACATGATGATTCGTGGAGAAAATGTAAGGACAAGTAAACTGCACCCAAGATTTGTGCTCATTAAAGTGTTCTTTTAGTTATGTAATTTTGTCAGTTAGGTATGCTGTATTTGTCCTTATGACAATTAGTGTACAACACTCGGAACTCTTTGGAGGTTATGTTGAATACTATGCCCATTTTTGGCTCATGTGCGAAGCAAAAGTGAGTATGTTCTGGGCCAGTGGTCATCCCTGGTAAACTTTAACGTTGGCATTTTCTCGGAGACTATTCAAGCTACAGTCTTCAAACTTAGCAAAAGGATACTTTGTGGCTAGACCTTTCTAAACATAACAATTTCAGTGACCTCTCACAAAGGTCAAGGTCACAGGGGATCAGAAGATATATCAAAAATAGCTATTTGTTTCCTCAAAAACATTACCGATGGCATTACTATATGGAAGGAGCACTTAGCCTATCAATTTCAGCCTAGGGATTGTTGTGTACAGCAAAGCCACCGGGGAACCACCCAAGTGAGCTGTACCAACATCCCTGAGAAACTTCCCTTTCCTCATACGGGTACGTGCGCAGTGTCACCAGTTTCGCTCTTAGCTTCCTGCAAGCAGGTTGTCTTCAGCCTACAGCTCCCTTCTCCTACGTTTTGGTTCCTTCTAAACTTGACACTTATGTCGAGGTAAGGCCTCGGGTACTGCCCCGGCCAGGAGTCTAGGAATTTTCCGGACCGGCCGTGGCACTGCCCTGTGGATACTTTGTTTGACTCGTACTTCGAAAAAGAATTCACGGCGCGTTTCGTGTCCGACCACGTGGCCTGTTGTGTTCCTCTTACGCCGTACCTCTCCTCTGTTTGTTGCAGTATGCAAGTTCAGACGTGCTGGCGGTGTGGAGATTTTCAGTGGCCCACCGACACGCGCTCCGTCTGCCTCCCGTGTCCCGGCTGCTCTTCTTCTCGGACGTGCAACATGTGTGCCCCATGGAGGGAGCTCCAATGTTGGCAGTTATGGGGGTTTTACCGCAGGGAACGACCCGCTGCCCCCCAGGACCCACGCTCGCAGCTGGGTAGTCTTGTTTGCCAGGAACACCCGTACTGCTACTACGCCTTCTGCCATCACCGGCCCACGTCGTGCATTGTCTGATATCGTGGTGTCCGTGACCCGCTCGGCCCAGCCGCCATCTCTGCGCCCGGTCTTCTCTCTCACGACGCTCCCCCCACTCTCTGTGACAGTTCATGGGCAACGGAGCACGGTGCCACTCCTCCCCTCCGGACCTGCCAGCCGAGGTGAGAGGCACCCCAGCGCACAGCAGCAACACGACCAAGCCATGGTGGGGAGCACACATGTGAGTACACGCCGTTTTTTGTCGATTCCTTCCTCCGCAGGGCTGTCCGCCACGGTTACGATACCGCGACTCGGTGCCTTCGGTCGTCCTCTCCCTTTGAAGCTCGGCGAATGCGACCTTCCTCCACGGCCCACTGGGACTCGGGGGGCCTTCCGTAGACCCTACCTTCGCTTCCTCGGTGCGGCGCCCCTCCTCCAGGGACCGCCTCTCCCAACCGCGCCACCGCCATTCCTCACTTCAGGGCTCCCCCCCCCCCCCCACGCATCACTCCACCTTCGCGGGACCATCGCCGCTCACGCTCGAGACTTGCGCGTTCTGAGGGTAGGCACTTTCCATTCTCATGTTGTTGATTTGGCTAGGGGGGGGCTCGCGTCTTTCCGGGCCCGGGTTCCTCCCTACATCGCCAGCCTCCGTCGGCTTCCCCTCATCCCCAGGTTTCTGCTTTGCTTGCCTCCTGCTCCCCTTTGCCACGCTCGAGTGTTCCTCCGGGTACGGCCTCCATGGAGGACATGATTAGCTTGCACCCGGAAGACTCCGCTTCAGCCTTGTGGTCCTCTGGCGACCGCTCTTACTCTTCCGCCCGTGAGGAGGCGGCCCTTTCCCCTCCCCCCTCGTCGCCCTGCGGCTCCTCCCCTCCCACCCGCGGCGCTCCTGGGTCCGATGTGTGTATGGCCTTGGACATGGCTGCTAGGCTGATTTCGGGCTTCCTCCCTGAGGACGTGTGCCCCCCGTCCCCCCCCCCCCTTCAAGCGGAAGTCCTCAGCTCTCGTGGATGCCCACCTCCAGCCCAAATGTTTTAAGTCGCTCCTGCAACCCCCCCAACCCCCCCCCCCCCCCCCCCCCCCCCCCCGGATTTCAAGACATCACGACGGAGACCTTTAACTCGCACCTTGGACAGGGACGACATGGCGACAAGTACTTTTTCTCGGACTTTCGCTGGTTGGGGGACTTTTATCTTACCTTCCGGTGGTGGACTTGGATGCGGAGGCCCTAGCGCGTAGCAGAGCGACAATTCAGCGGCTCATGCCTCCCGGCCTCGATACTACGGCGGTTCGCATCCGGAATACCCTCGCGTGTTCCGGTTTTCTGGAGCTGGCGACGCAGGCTATCGTTCGTTGCGCTGAAGAGTCCGGGCGCTCCAGCGACTCTCAGTTACCGGATATCCGCACCATCGCCACGGTGGCCAGTCGAGCAGCTTACCACGCCTCTGCTAAAGCCTTGATGGGCGCGGTCAATTGTGATCTGATGCGCCGCGACAGCCTCCTTCGAGGTTGTCCCGGCTTACCTCCCTCAGTCAAGACGCAACTTCACCAGGCCCCCGTTTGTGGATCTCAGCTCTTCGGCCCGACTTGGCGGCAGGTGAAGGAATCCTCCAAGGATCTGTGTCCCAGCGCACCTAGAAGTCACCGCCATGCGGTTCCCCAGACCCGCCTTACAGACCCCAGCCGGAACCGCCTCCCGATTTGGTCGACAGCCTCAGTTCGGTCGCCCCGCGCGGCCCCGTCCGCTTCCACACCCACACCCACCTGGCTTTGGGGCTCTCGGCAGCCCGGGTGTGGCTGGATCCAGTGATGCTACCCTGTCTCGGCCCCTGCCAACTCCTGTTGTGTCTCCAATTGGCGGGAGGTTAGCACTGCACAGCGACGAGTGGTGGTCACTGCTGCCAGTCGACCCTTGGATACTTTCTGTATTCACGGACAGACTGCGCCTGACGTTCCGACGACTCCCTCCGCTCCGCCGCTCGCCCTTGTGGACACAGTCCCCAGTAGACCCGCTCAGGGCGGCCACGCTTCGGGTCGAGGTTGCGGCCCTACTCAGGAAGGCGGCCATGGAGGTGGTGGCACGTCATGACTCGCCAGCCTTCTACAGCCGCCTCTTCGTCGTGCTGAAGATGGGCGGCAGGTGGCGCCCAATAATTGACTTGTCGGCGCTCAACAAGTTCATCTCGGCCCCCCCCCCCCCCCTTCCGCATGTGGGCCGCCGTCCAACCTCTGGACTTTGCTGTCAGTCTCAATCTCACAGACGCTTACTTCCATGTCCCGATCCACCCGTAGTCGCGGCGCTTCCTCCGCTTCGCCTTTGAAGGACAGGTTATTCAGTTCCGCGCCCTCCCCTTCGGACTCAACCTCAGCCCCTGGGTCTTCATGAGACTTATGGATGCCATCATGGCCCGGGCCCGTCGGTCGGCCTCCAGCCCCTCGTCCAACTACTTGGACGACCTCCTGCTCCAGAACCAGGACTCCGCCGCCCTCGAGAGGGACAGGGACTCGCTGCAGGGTCTCCTTCTGTGCCTCGGTTTCCAGGTCAACGAAGGGAAGTCAGACCTGCCGTCTCGTCGGTTCGTTCATATGGGCATGGAATTTCTGACCGACTTCAACACCGTACAGTTACCCGAGCCCCACATCCAGAAGTTGACAGATCTTTTCCGCCTTGTCTACATTGCCAACTCGGTGTCTGCTTGGACCTGGTTCCAGCTTCTGGGTCTCCTGAGTGCAGTGGCGGATCTCCTGCCCCTCGGCAGGCTGTATACGCGACCACTCCAGCTCCATCTGCTGATGCACTGGCGCCCTTCCTCAGGCGACCTCAACGCCTTGGTACCAGTTCCCCCCTTGATCAGGACCCAACACCTCTGTTGGATGGACCCAGAGTGGCTCCGGACGGGTGTTCCACTGTACTCGCCCCCACCTCTGCTTTCCCACTGCACGGACGCCAGCCACGCGGGTTGGGGCGCACATCTCCTGCCGAGCTTTGCTTCGATTTTGGGTCAGTGGCCGCAGAGCCTTGCGGACAAGCACATAAACTGGCTGGAACTTCAGGCCGTCTTTTTGGTTCTCCGTCACTGGGAATCTTGGCTCCAGGGCCAAGATATGTTAGTGCTGTCCGACAATTCGATGGTGGTTTCATACATCCAGAAGATGGGAGGGATGCGCTCGCCACCTCTTTGCATGCTCCTGTACCAGTTGATGCTTTGGTGCCGGGACTGCGGGATTTCTGTCAAGGCTCGTCACATCCCAGGACACCTGAACGTGTTGGCGGACTCCCTATCCTGTCGGGGCCAGCCCCTCCACACCGAGTGGTCCCTCAGCCCAGAGATTTTCAAGATGATATGTGCCCGCTGGGAGACTCCCTCGATCGACCTGTTTGTGACAAGGTGGAACAGGTGGCTACTGGTCTTTGTGTCTCCCATTCCGGACCCCCTCGCGTGGGATGGCCTTGTGGCCTACGCCTATCCCCCCACGGTTCTGATCCCCAAGATCATTCAGAAGCTCTGGGGTGCAACGCGGTCCTTCTCCTGGTCACCCCATTCAACTGGGCCAAGAGTTGGACTACCGATCTGTTAAGCCTCGCCACAGAGCCCCCCCATGACTCTGCCGTCGCCTCGCACAATGTTGAAACAGCCCCGACAAGCCCTCTTCCACCCGTGCCCGGAGAGGCTAGCCTTACACGCCTGGCAGTTGTGTGGGCGGCCCTCGCAGTACGAGGTTACTCGCATGCAGTGGTGGAAGCTATTGCCGCAGCCCGCAGATCTTCCACCCACAGAGTGTACGAGGGGAAGTGGCGCGTCCTCCAGTCCTGGTGTGCGGTAGACGCCTTTCCCCCACGACGCTGACCATGCCATGCCTGGCCAATTTCTTCTTATGGCTTTTTGAGGACCAGCATTTGGCGCCCATCAATATCCGGGGCTACCTGGCTATGTTCGCTGACACTTACCGACACTTGGGGCATAGCAACCCAGGCGCGTGCAAAGATCTTTCGGATCTGATGGCCCATTTTGAGCTCTGTCATCTGGTTCCATGCCCGCTAGTGCCCAGCTGGGACCTTCCCTGGGTGCTCACGTGGCTCAACTCCGAGTAGTTTGAGCTCCTGCCACTGGCCCGACTGACTGACGTTAACAGGAAGACTTGCTGCCTCCTTACTCTCGCCACAGCAGCGCAAGTTAGCCAACTGCATGCCCTCTCCATAGAGCCCAACTACCTGCAGTTCAGGACAGATGGCACCGTACAGCTCCTCACGAGCCCGGCTTTTCTCACCAAGAACAGGCTCCCCTTGGCCAGGGCACAGGTGATCAACATCCGGCCGCTTCTCAGTCCCAGGGGTCCCGCCAACAGGACCCCGTCCAGGCCTTAAAGATATACCTCCGCAGGACGAAGCCTTTCTGGAGAGGCCGATCCCACCTTTTTCTGCCCTTGTATCATGGCAGGACGGACATTACTGTGCAGACTATCTCTTCATGGTTTCGGTGGGTCATTCGCTCCGCTTACGAGGACCTCTCCCCCGCAGGGGCCAAGCGGATGCGAATTCGGCCGCACGAAGTCAGAGCTGTCTTGACCAGCCTCGCCTTTGACCGCAACTGCGTGGTACGGGACATTGTCGCCACAGTAGGATGGAGAGCTGAATCCACCTTTGCCCGTTTTTATCTGCGCGACCTCTCAAGCCAGCGGGCCAACCTGGCCCTGGTGGGTGACGTCTCGGTGGCTCAACACTCCCTGCCGGTGCGCCAGGCGCCTTGGGTAACGCTTAGCTGAAATTGTGAGGTGTTGATCCCAGCCTTTTTCACTAATGCGTCCTCAGTGGTGGGGTATTTTGGCGGCGCCCTCCTCCTTTTCGTTATTCTTCCATATAGTAATGCCATCGGTAATGTTTTTCAAGGGAAAAAATTTATTTGTTTCTTCAAAAACATTACCGATGACATGACTTTATGGGAGATGTCTACTACTTACGCAATTCTAGCCTAAGAGCTCGTTGTGTTACCACACAACCCGGGAGGCACTCGGGGAACCCCAAGGGGGCCGAGAGTTATCTCCCGATACTTCCCATCTGGGACAGAGTACCCATAGTCCGTCAGTCAGTCTACTTAGGCTTACGCTGTTCAGACGTGTTTGCTCTAGCCTACGGACTTGGGTTTTTCGACCGGTTCGTCGGTCGTCGACGGCCTTGGTTCTTCACTTGACTTCTTCTTCGTCCGTCCTCCCTGTGCCTTGAGTGGCTCTGGTGTCCCCTTCGTTGGCAGCTGCCCGTTGGCTGCTTGTTTGCCGGCCTGGGCTGTGCTGTGCGCTTCGCTGTGACTTCGCCGCGCGTGCCTTGGTTGAGATTTTCTCCCCCCTTCCCCGGTCCCGCTCCGGGAAAAGGTAAGGTAGTTGGGTTGGCCCTCGGCCGGTCCCCGCGCTGGGCACTGGTTGAGCGGGCTCGAAGGCGGTCTTCTTCGGCGCTGTTGCTTTGCGCCAAGATTCTTGACTTTTACTTGGCGGGCCTCGCGCCCGTTCCCTCTCTCCTTCCGTGTTGGTATGGCATTATTATTTAACAGGGTCAAAATCTCCCTTTCTCAAAAGAGGGCATTTACGCGTGAGGAAAGGAATGAGACGTTTTAATCTGGAACGGTCATTCTTAAACGGCTCAGATCCACAGGTGGTCAGCTTCGTTTTCCATGATGGCGTCTAGCGATGCAGAGCACCTTTTCCTTGCGGTTAAAACCTCTAATGGAATGGGAGTGGTGTGAAAGACCGGTGACAGTTAAGTCTAACTACATTCGGGCGCTTACCTACTCACTTGTTCCTTACCTACTCTTTTGTACCTTGTGGGGTTCGGGGAATGTGTTATGCTCCAGCCATTCCTTGACGCATTGCGTTGGTGAGTGTGGCGAGAGCCGACGCTTACTTCGGTACTGTGTCGGTCACGTATGCCTGTTGTTATGCGTAATGCAGACCTGTTACCTTACACGGGGGCTTATTAGGTACACAATTTGGCTGGTGGGTGAACATTCTTGTGCACTTTTATACTTGGCATCACATGTTTCTGTTCTTGGATGTCAGGCGTTTGCCTACTTGAGCGCAGGGCCACTGGTCGCCACGCCTTGCTGCCGTTTGTTAAGGTCCACGATGACCTTTTTGTGGCTGTAATAGAAGAAAATCATAAAAAAAATATTAAAAAAAAGTTTGGCTTGCCACCACAGGTGCTGCTCACATCATGCATGCGCTCGTTCCTTAAGTTACAGGAACAGAGCGACGAAATGGACATTGATTTCGGACGGGTGGAGCCCGTCTCCAAGGCAGCTAAGGGCCGGCGCCGGTGACCTCATCCCAACCCGAACATACCTGACGGTAACAGAGGGCTAAGACAGCCCTATGTCTCCTGAACACTTAATATATGCTCTTTGGTTAAATTCCTCCTTGACTAAGGCTTGTGCATGTGATTACAAATTACGGTCGACAGGAGATTAATGGCCTATTAGGCAACATAAAACTATGATCAACGCTGCACCTGGAGGCCCGTTGCTATAGTACAGCGCAGGTGTTCAGCGGAGGGCACCGCCCCGACAAAGGTTACTGGGCATGCCGCTTGCTTCGGACCTATACTTGTCATGACATGTTTGAGTTTGTTGTACATGATTTGTTGCGAAGGTTAACCTTACCAGGGCAGAGTCCCTCAGGCCCACGCCCGCGTGCCTTCGGTTTGTATATGTTGCAGTGGCCTCTGGACGACCTGCACACTACATGGAGGATTCCAGTGACCGTCGGACTCACACAAGGTCTACCAGGTGCCGGATGTACCTCCGAACGTTGGTGTGACGTTTGCTCCGCATGACCGGAACGACGCTGGGCGCTACTTGGCGAGTTCGCACGGCACCTGTGACTGGTTCAAGACCTACTGGTAGACCGGCTGCTGTTCCCGGTACTGCGATCGATCGAGTCCCGACGAGATGACGGAGAGATCACCACGGACGCGTCAGGTTAGCGTGCAGAGTGGGTTGATCGATGCGGTCGTTCCCAGGAGGGAACGCACCAAGAACAAACCTTATGACAGACAGAAAACCAGCACCGGCACGGAGCTTCGTGCCGAGGGACGTGCGCCAATCCGTCCTTGATCCAATGCCGATCCCCACTCGTCTCCTAGAAAGCCCCTGGCTCCTACGCGGAGTCTCCTCGCCGACAGCGAGCCCACCTCGCCATAGAGCTCGGTTCACGGAGACATTCTCGCACGCATGCATCGTCTTGGCACAAATGGAATCCGCTGGGCGCACAGTACGGAACCCACACACCGCTCAAGGTCAGCTGGGAAGCTGTCCAGGCGGCCGACGACGTAGCGCAGGTTTTCGCGCTCGGAGCGGGTATGCTGGCACCGCCCTCGCTCCCTGGAGGGGGCTCCACCAGGACAGCGCTGCTCGTCGGGAAACACCCTGAGCCGGCTGCTAGTGGTTACAGAGTCCTTTGGTGACCAGCCGGCTGGACCGAGGTTCCAGTCTCCGTTCTTACCGCTCGAGTCCTTGACGATCTTGCGGAGAGATCACCACGCCGGTCGCACCGTTCCAGTACGCGGAGTGGGTTGATCGATGCGGTCGTTCCCAGGAGGGAACGCACCAAGAACAAACCTTATGACAGACAGGAAACCAGCACTGGCACGGAACTCGGTGCCTTGATCCAATGCCGATCCCCACTCGTCTCCTAGACAGCCCGATGGCTCCTTCGCGGAGTCTCCTCGCCGGCAGCGAGCCCACCTCGCCATAGAGCTCGGTCCATGGAGACATTCACGCACGCGTACACTTTCACGTCACGATTTGGAATCCTCTCGGCACTTAACATCGGATCTCCTCTCTCGATCTCATACACGCGAGGAGGGACCGCTCCGCTCCATTGGGATGCTCGGCCGCTACGGTTTGCCATCGTTGGAGTCACTCTTCCTACACTCTACGTCTACACTCCGCTCTCTCTCCACTGCAGGCGTGCTTAGGAGTTGCCGTTCTTCACGTCACTCCAGGGATCCTGTCCCGTCTCGCTCGTCGATCCCCTTCGCGTCCAGCTGCCGTTTGTCCCTTTCCTCTCACCCTCACTCAGCCCTTTCCCCTTCTTCGTGCTCCGTCCTAGGGCGCCTGGCTGCAGTCTCTCCACTTCTGGACGCTCGACCCCCTCCGGTGGATCCTCGGGGAGGACGCGGTCGTTACTTCGCCTAGCACAGCCCTGTTTACCTACAATTGGGGCTTAAAGTACGCATATTTGCTTGGGTTACACTTCCATGTACACGTTTCTACACAGTTTTACACTATATACACCTTTGGAGATCTGCCTACTCACTAGCTTGTGACCTTTACACGTGAGATCCAAATTACACTTAGTCAGTTGGAAGGGTTCTGACTTCACACGGGTGGTAAACAGGTCTGCGAACGCTTCGGCTTCTGTCTCCACTGGTGCCCTCTCGGATGCGGCTCGGAGTTGGCCGCGGCTGCCGCACTTCGTGACAGGCGTTTCGACTTCCCTGCGCTTCTTCTCTCGGTTCCCGGAGCTTCTTGCTTCGCCCTCCTTGGAGTGGTCAGCTGTTGGCTTCCCTCGGCAGGACCGGTTCTCAGGAGGTCTCAGGAGTTGCCTGCCCCTACCGGCGGTGGATCCGCTCTTGACTCGTCTTGGACTAGATGACCTCTCTCGTCCGTAACGCCCTAAACTGCGTGGGATCGGGAAGCGCCTTACCCTGCTCTTCGTTCTCCAGTGGACGGCTCCTGGCCCCTGGCAGGTCGTCTGGCCGCGGAAGGACCCCCTGTGCTGACGACTCGGCTGACCCAGGTTCTTCGGAGTTCCTGGCCTTCACTTTGGGGGAGCAGACCGGAGGAGGCTTCTAGGACCTTGGTTTCGCTTAGGCTGGTGCCAGATGGCGATGGGATGCGGTCCGCGCAGGTGGTCCTCGGCTCCGCCTCCAGATCTTGGGCTGCGCCTTCTTCCGGAGCTGCCGACCCTTGACTCCAGTTACCCGTGCACTCGGCCTCCACAACGTTCCTCGGTTCTCATGCGAAGGAGGAGTCACCTCTGATGGAGTCTCCGCTCCTGTTTCGGTTTTCCGTTGGATTCACCGGGGGTTCCTCAACCTACCCATGGACACTGTGGAACCAAAGCGCAGCGCCGTCTCCCTGGTGCCTAACCTACTCGACATCCCCATTGGGCGCACAGGGGTACGCCGGAGTTCGAACGGGTGGTACTGCTGCGACGGTGCTCGTGACGGAAGGGCCTAGCCACTGCTCAGAGGTCGGCTCTACTCTCCGTCGGTCGTCTTGTAGCCCGGCTGCTGTAGCTACGCCCCCTACTTCCGTGGTTCTTCTCGAGGTCCAGCCTAGCCTCCGGAACTCGCGGACAAGAGCGTGAACGGCTTGGATCTGACACGGACTAGGAGGTCTGCTCGTGGGAGGTCTGAGCCAGCCTTTTCCCCGATGGAACCAGTTGCTTCACTCGGAATGCACCAGGATACCTTCGGAGGATCGGCGCGCTGGCGAGATGGCTTAGTGGACCTGTTCGCCGCAAGGTGGGATCTCTGGCTTTCCCCGCGCCTTCGTGGGGTATAGCCCTCCTGGACGAATTGCCAACGCTCTGACCTAGCCTGGGAAGGATCCTCCTCTCTTCCTGTGGGTCACCCCTTTCCCTGGTCCGGTCCTGAACCTCTTTCTCGCTGCGGACCCCCCGCTACTGCTTCCCGCATTCTATTAGGTCCCCATGCAGCCGCGATGGTCTCTGTTCCGCCTTGTTGGAGCGCCTACCCCTGCACCTTGGCGGTTTGCGACAGACCCTCAACGCTGGAGTCTTCGCATGGGCAGCAGTCGAAGCCTCGCTATGGCCCGCTTCCCCAACTTGACGCCTCTACGATGAAGTTGGCGAGGCATTGTGCTCTTGGACAGCGTCCGTCACCTCTCCCCCACCGACCCTGCTGACCCCAGCTGGTAGACTTATCCCCAGGAGACTAGGCAGGATAGCCTGAACCTGCCTCACGTATACCTACGACGACATAGCCGTCCGGGCGGACGCGCGCGCTTCTTGGCCGTGCCCGGCAGCTCTGAAGCTACAGGGCAGTCGATCTTCCTGTCTACGCTCTGCCATACGATCCGAATTCCAGGGTCCCTCCCTCATGGAGCTTAGAGGCTAATTACGTCCAATAAGCTACGTGCAGGGCCACGAACGCCACAGCCGCCAGGAACTGGGCTGCCCTCTTCGTGGCTACTGGAGGGCTGGCGCGCAGGTGCTCTCTATCGCAGAGTTCTGTCAGCCTAGCGAGGTTACTCGCTCTGGTGGGGGACCTCCCGGGGGGGCTCTCCTCCCTCCTGGTGCTTCAGCGCCGTCACTTACACCTACCTAGAGTTGTCGGGAGTTTGCGGTTGGGAGGACGGCCCTTGGGGCCTTAGGTGTGCTAGAGCGCGGCACCCTCCTCCTTTTCGCCATTCTCCCATAAAGTCATGTCATCGGTAATGTTTTTGAAGAAACAAATGCATTTTTCTTTAAAAGGTATTTTTTCGAAAAATACTTACCGATGACATGACTTTATGGGAGATGTCTACTACTTACGCAATTCTAGCCTAAGAGCTCGTTGTGTTACCACACAACCCGGGAGGCACTCGGGGAACCCCGAGGGGGCCGAGAGTTATCTCCCGATACTTCCCATCTGGGACAGAGTGTGAGAGTACCCATAGTCCGTCAGTCAGGATACTTAGCTTACCAGCGGCAAGCGGGGCAGGTGGGAGGGTCGTCCGAGTCATGTCATCGGTAAGTATTTTTCGAAAAAATACCTTTTAAAGAAAAATGCATTTTTCGAAACAATACTTAACGATGGTATTACTTGGAGGGCCCTCCCACCTGCCCCGCTCGCCGCCAGCAAGCTAAGAGCGAAACTGGTGACTGCGCACATACCCGTATGAGGAAAGGGAAGTTACTCAGGGATGTTGGTACAACTCACTCGGGTGGTTCCCCGGTGGCTTTGCTGTACACAACAATCCCTAGGGTCAAATTAAGGCTAAGTGCTCCTTCCATATAGTAATGCCATCGGTAAGTATTTTCTTGAAAAAAATACATTTGTTTTTTCAAAATACATTACCGATGGCATTACTATCTGGGAATACACTCTATTGCCTATAGATTTCAGCAAAATTGTGTGTAGCACACAACTGGGGAGGAGACACCGGGGATCCAAGCACTATGACCCCGGGTGGCCTCCCCTTACTACCCTATCCCGGCGAGCACAGGGCGACCTCGTCAGTTTCACTCATAGCTCGACCGGGGACGGTCGAGTTTTTGCCTTTCTCCGTTCTACGGGTTTCAGTGGGTTTTGACTGTGGGCTTGAATTGGAGTCTTCGATTCAGCCCTGGACTCACTACATTCGTGGTTTTTCCTTTGACAATTGGACTCATTGTGACCTGTGCGCCGACCGGTTTTACCGGCTCTGACTTGTGAGTTCACCCTTGGCTTGGCCTTGGGGTTCGACGACGCACGTGACTTGTGCCCGGCTGGTTTGTGCAAGGTGGACTTCTTCGCCGGCGTAGCTGGTTTAGGGCCTTATGGCTTCTTCTGTGTCGAAGACTTGCCGCCGTGCGGGGACTTCCAGTGGCCGGTTGATGCACTCGACTCTTGCTTGCCGTGTTCGGGCTGTGCTTCGGACGGAACGTGTGATGGTGGCGCCGCTTGGACGGAAGACCGGTGTTCGCGCAGGTGGGACTTCTTCAGGCGTGACCGGTCCCCTCGCCCGCTTCGGTCTCCACGGGATCCTCCACGGGTGGACGTACTTCCCTCGGCGCATCGGGCTTTCCGGCCCACAGGTAAGTCCCCTTCTTGTACCGTTACCTCGCAGGTCCTCCCTCCCCTCTCCGAGTCTTCGGAGCAGGGTAGGCGAGTTTCGGAGTCACGCTCCCCACGCTCTGCTTCGTTAGCGCGTGGCTTGAGCCCATTTTGGTTCCCACCCCCCGCTCTGCTTCGGGCGAGCGGTCTGGGAGAGATGAGCGTTCGTCGGCCACCCCCGGCTCTAGGTCTCCGGAGCGGGGACGGGTGACGGAACGCAAGCATAAGAAAGAGAGTAAACGTGATAAGAAATGCTCTCGCTCACGCACCGAGGCTTCGGAACGTGACTCGAGACCGTTAGTAATGCTGCCTCCCCGCTCTGTATTTTCCGAACGGGCAAGGCATGCTTTGCTTTCTTCCCCCCCCCCCCCGCCCGCCCCGTCTCGCCTGGGCGGGCCCGGGGTGTGGTTGACTCTCGCCCCCCACGCTCCGAGGAGTCGGAGCGGGGGTCGCGTGCACATAATGGTCCCCTCCCCGCTTCGCTTCGCCTGAGCGGGCTTGGCGTGACCGTAGACTGTCCCCCCCCCGTCTCGTATCGACCGGACGGGCCCGGTGTGACTTGGACCCTCGCCCCCCCCCCCCCCTCGCTCCGAGGCTTCGGAGCTGGGGCAGCGGGCTCATAAATCGTCCCCTCCCCGCTCCGCCCTTCCTGAGCGGGCTTGGCGTGACCCTAGACTGTCCCCCCCCCGCCTCGTATCGACCAGGCGGGCCCGGTGTGACATCGCGCGTCCTCCACGGTCCGCACAGTCGGTCCACGCTATGGGTGAGGCTTCAAGGCTTATCGCCAAGTCCCTACCGCCCGACGTCTGTCCGCCTTCGCCTCCTCCGAAGAGACAGGCTTCGGCCATGGTCGACGCGCAGAGGCAAGTCCAGCGCCGCAAGTCCCTCCCGCAAGCCGGCTTCCGGGACCTCACCGATGCTTCTCCGCCCAGCTGCGTAACGACGCTTTCGGCGACACGGGATACTTTACCGCCGCTCGGTCGCCGGTGGGAATCAACATAAGCTACCGCCAGGCCTAGTACGCTGGACACTCCCAAGCCTTCGCCTTACCTTTTCCAGCGGCGGATGTGGCGGCCTTACTACAGGCGGGCGGCCGCAGGCTCGTCCAGAACTCGTGGCCTCGGCCTCTCGACAGGATCGCCTCCTTAGCGCGGATCTCGCTGGCGTGCTCGGGTTTGGAACTGGCTACCCAGGCAGCACTGCAGTGCCTACAGGATACGTGGGACCTGGAGGCTCAGTCCCCGCTTCGTGACGTGCGGTCCATCCTGATAGCGGCCAACCGGTCCGCCTACCATTCTTCCGCCACCGCCAGGGCAGCGGCTGCCAAATGCGACCTCTGGAGGAGGGATACCCTTTTGCGCCTCTGCTCGGACCTTCCCTTGTCAGTGAAGACCCAGCTCCGTCACGCCCCCTTAGGGGGTCCTCAGCTGTTCGGCGACACTTGGCACACCTTTAAGGAATCTTCCAAGGACTTGTGGCCCAAGCCTGCATCTAACCCAGCCTCGACCCGCTTTCGCGCCCCCCGCACGGCGGGGGTCGTGCCCAGCGGTCTTTCAGGCCCTCCTTCTCTACAGTCGGATCTTCACGAGGTCGGGCCCGTCCATTCCAGGCTACTCAGGCCGGCCCCGCCCCTCGCCCTTCTTGGCCCCGCGGTGCCCGTAGATCGGGCCGCGGTCGGGCTCTTTGACTCGCCCCCGCCTCCGCCCCCGCCTCATTAATCGGGCCTCCCGTCGGCGGGCGGCTGTCGCTCTTCAGCGATCTTGGAGATCGCTGTTCCCGGACGACCCCTGGATTCTTTCCACCGTTACCGCAGGCCTGCAACTTCGTTCCTGTCGCCTCCGCCTCTTCGCTGAGCACCCTTGTGGACCCAGGAACCGCTCGACGGCACACAGGCGGACGCTCTGCGCGGGGAAGTGGCGACCCTCCTCACCAAAGCGGCGACAGAGGTGGTTTTGCGGCAGGACTCTACGGCGTTCTACAGCCGACTCTTCTAGCTCCCAAACCAGGCCAGTTATCGACTTATCAGCTTGGCCTCGATTCATATCAGCTTGGCCTCGATTCAGGCTTGGCCTCGATTCAGGATGCTTATCAGCTTGGCCTCGATTCAGGATGCTTGGCCCCTCGATTCAGGATGGAGACGGCCAGGACACTCCGTGCGGCCCTCCGGCCGATGGACTTTGCGATCCGCCTCGATCTGTCAGACGCCTATCTGCACGTCCCGATTCATCCGTCGTTTCGCCGTTACCTTCGGTTTGACTTGGGGGGATCGTCTACCAGTTCTGCGCCCTTCCTTTCGGCCTCAACATCAGTCCGTGGGTGTTTACAAGACTGCTCGACGCCGTGATAGCCAATTTCCGTCAGCGCTCCTTGAGCCCGGCCTCCAATTGCTTGGACGACCTTCTACTGCGCAACTTGGTCTCCGCAGCCCTCCAGACGGACAGGGATGCCCTGCTTTCCCTTCTGCGTCGTCTAGGTTTCCTACTCATTGGGGAAATCCGTTCTTCTCCCTCTCGACGGTTTCTACATCGGGGGATGGAATTCCTGACCGACCTCAACCTTGCCCGCCTGCCTCTGGCCAGGCGACAGAAGATAGTCGACTTAGCGACTTCGATGGGGATGGTATCCTCCTTCACCGCCAGGGTCTGGCTTCAACTCCTGGGCCTCCTCAGGGCGGCTGCGGACCTGCTTCCCTTGGGCAGACTTTATGCTCGGCCTCTCCAGCTACGTCTCCTTCTTCACTGGCGACCCTCGGGCGCTCTGTTGGATCTAGTACCTGTCACGCCTCGGGCTCGTCCTCACCTCGAGAGGTGGGCGGACCTCGCTTGGCTGGCTTCGGGGGTGCCCTACACTCCCCGCCGCCTCGGTGGTCTCTCTGTACAGAGGCGAGCCAGGCCGGCTGGGGCGCGCACCTGTCACCGGATTTCTCTCAGCCGCAGCGCCGGGGGCGCTCGCGCCTCTTCTTACCTTGTCCGCGGGCAGACGCCACATCTCGGCCCAGATCGTGTCATCCTGGCTGCGGTGGGTGATTAGGTCAGACTACCTAGACCTCTCCCCACGCGGCGCTGAGCCTTTACAAATCCGGGCGCATGAAGTGAGAGCAGTAGCCACCAGTCTAGCCCTGGACCGCAACTGCTCGGTCAAAGATATTTTGGCAGCGGGTGGCCGGCGCTCAGACTCCACTTTCGCACGCTTCTACCTTAAGAGACCTATCCGGCTGACGTGACTCCCTGGCACGGGTGGGCGACATCTCCGCGGCCCAGCACTCCCTCCGAGCGCTGCTGGCGTCTTAGGCACATCATAGCTGAAATCGTCGGGAGTTCTCTCTCGAGGGGGCCGGCGGAGTGGTTGGGTTGTGGTTAGATACGGCACCCTCCGCCTGTTCGCCATTCTCCCAGATAGTAATGCCATCGGTAATGTATTTTGAAAAAACAAATGAATTTTTTTTCTAAAATGTATTTTTTTGAAAAATACTTACCGATGGCATTACTCGAATGGCCCTCCCGCCTGCCCCGCTTGCCTCTTGTGGCTATGTGTGAAACTGACGAGGTCGCCCTGTGCTCGCCGGGATAGGGTAGTAAGGGGAGGCCACCCGGGGTCATAGTGCTTGGATCCCCGGTGTCTCCTCCCCAGTTGTGTGCTACACACAATTTTGCTGAAATCTATAGGCAATAGAGTGTATTCCCAGATAGTAATGCCATCGGTAAGTATTTTTCAAAAAAATACATTTTAGAAAAAAAATTCATTTTAGAGAAAAATACATTTTTTGACATAATTTATTTTTTCTCAAATACTATTCACAACTTCAAACCCAAACTTTGTATGAAGATACCTGATGGTATGACCTTTATGCGCACACTAATTTGGTTAATCCATCGGAAAGGTCAAAGGTCACAAGAGCTTAGGAAATGGGTTCAAAATAGCCATATTTTTACAAAAGATGTTTTTTTTCTCAAATACTATTCACAACTTCAAACAAACTTGGTATAAAGATACCTGATGGTAAGACCTTTCTATGCATACTAATTTGGTTGATCCCTCAGAAAGGTCAAGGGTGACAAGAAATGGGTCCAACATCGCCATACTTTGACAAAAGATGTTTTTTTTGGTTTTTTTTCTCAAATACTATTCACAACTTCAAACCCAAACTTGCTACAGAGATTCCTGATGGTAAGACTTATCTATGCATACTAATTTGTATGACCCCTCAAAAAGGTCAAGGGTCACAAGAGCTCAGGAAATAGGTAAAAAATAGCTTTTTTTTGACAAGAAATGTGTTTCCTCAATTACTATTAACAACTTCAAACCCAAACATGCTACAGAGATACCTGATGGTAAGACCTATCTATGCATACTAATTTGGATGACCTCTCGGTAAAGGTCAAGGGTCACAAGCGGTCGACGTGTATAAAATGCCCATAATTGTAGTTATCAAAATTTTTGCAAACTTTTCAATCAAATTTGGCACACATGTAGCTGATGATAAGACCTTCCTGTGTATCCTAATTTAGTCGACTCATCGAAAGGTCAATGGTTACGGGGATTTCACAGATGTGTAAAACTGATTAAATTTGGAGAAAACATGGATTTTATTAGTGCAGAAGCCATCCCTTTAGTTATTGTCAGACGTGTGGATCGGTCATACACATGAGCCATAAGGGCTTTGCCTTTCTTGTTATTAAGATAGTGTCCACAATTCACTGTTCAAACAATAGAAACAACAAAACAGAGAACCAGAAAGGGTATCAAAAGAAGACCGGCTTTGGACTTTTCTCCTCTAGTAATTGTCACCGTTAATTGGGGCGGTCCATCAGGGCTTCTTTCTCCGGGTACTCCGGCTCTTTCTCCCACACAACTTTGTATCAATTTCAGCCCAAATTTCAAATATAAACGATCTGAATTTCCAACACTTCAGTAGCTCGCTTGAGCTTGCCCTTAGCACCAAGTGAATGTTCTGTGTTTATGTACAGTGTGTGAGTGAATGGGCGTGCTTGCTGGGTTCAGTTCGCGGCGGTGCTTTGAGCCGATTTTCAATTGGGTTAAAGCACCTATTTAATGCGCTGATTTATTTATTTATTTATTTATCATAGTTGAAAGTTGAAGAAAAACACTTCGGTTACATACAATGTAATTTAACAAAATGTTGTGCACGGTTCCAGAATCACTAGAAGTGTGTTTGTGGGGGAAAAAGAAACATAGATTGTTTGAAAAAATTAGGATAATGCTTCTAGCATCTTTATATTCTTAAATTTATTTCTTTTTTTGCAGACGGCCAAAGTGCTCAAGATGAGGTCGGTCATCATTCAGTGTTTCCGAGAACATTTCTTTGACAGGGGATATTATGAGGTAAGTTTAGGATTCATTTCCTGTGCCTTTATCATGTACCTTTCTTGGAGCCATCTGCCAAGTAACTTTCTCCTTGGTGGAAAAGTGCAAGAGTTGATTGTGCAGGTCTGGAGATAGCTCGCAGTGGGCCACATTTTGAGAGCCTTCATAGACTGCTCATGAGAATCTGTGCATTTTGCAAATGGCATGAGCTTGGTCCTGTGCCATGTGAATCGGCTTTTTTTCCAAATGAATAAAACTGTTTTTATCCAAATGAATAAAACTATCATATATTTGGTTTCAGGGAATATTTTGTGAAGAGTGTGTAATCATGCTTTTTTCTTTTTAAGGTGACACCACCGACACTAGTTCAAACACAAGTAGAAGGGGGATCCACTCTATTCAAGATGGATTATTTCGGACAGACAGTGAGTACTAAGCCATATTATACTGAGGCTAAAAGCTTTAAATTTGTACACTGCCATATGCAAGCTAAATTATAGTACTTACAGATAAGGATGTAGACCAATGGCTTTAGTTCAAGGGTGGTGCCAGAATAGTTTGTGCCTAGAGGCACTACCCTTGAACTATTTTAGTCCATTTTTTTTCACACACTGGTGTATTCCAAATGATAAGGGTTAATACATGCCAGCCTTGAGAGACTGACGGATAACACAGAGTGAGAGAAAGAGAGTGACGTATTCATGTCGTAAGAGAGAGAGCCTGCTATTTACCTGGTAGCTGTATGCTTACGCAGAACTAAGAGAATTTGAAGAACACATCATTTTTTTTTTTTTGTATTTGTAATCTGACAACATAGCATTCTGCACTGATCTGACGATGGGCACATAAACAGTCAAGTCTTTCTTCTGATGTTCTTGTGACTCTGACCTCCGTGTTTATCAAAGGTCAATCTGGTCAAGACTATGTTTGTGTTGTTTTGGTGAAAATCCCCCTCCCCTCTTTGTTTTTAGGTGATGTTTTGTTTGAACTGAAACAAATATTTGTATTCTTGTTTCAGGCGTACCTGACGCAAAGTTCTCAGCTGTATCTAGAAACAGCCATGCCAGCTATGGGTGATGTGTTCTGTATGGCTCAGTCCTACCGTGCTGAACACTCCAGAACGCGGCGACATTTGGCTGAGTAAATGGCTTTTGACTCTTGCAATTTATACCTGTTGCTTGCAAGGAGTTGCCTAGTTGACATCTTCAGTTCAATATACTTATCTGGTACAAACAGTACAACTGCTACAAGGGCGCATGCCGCATAGATCGTGGCCATACAGCGAAATCTCTTTAGCCCTTACTCAGGCATGGGAATTGTCCGCGAATTCCGCGAAAAAGAAGAGATTGTCCAGCAAAAATAAAAAGTCGTTTCCGCGAAAAAAACATTGTGGGTAGCCAAACGAGCAGAGCACTGGTTAAACATCGTGGGCAGGATATGACGCGGCAGGCCGTGTCCGCGACCCGCACTGGTGGCCGAGTGCGCCGCGCCGTGCAGTAAATCTAGGTGGGCAGACGTGCATTGTATTTGCTGATTTTGTTTCGGACCCTGAAGAGAAGGCGTCATGACAACCCCCCCCCCCCCTCCCACCCCTCTGTCGTTTGATTTTTTGGCCTGAGGAAGGAAGGTTTAGCCCCCCCCCCACCCCCCCTCCCCCTGTCGTTTGATTTTTCGGCCCCAGGAAGGAAGGTGTCTAGCTGCCTATCCCCCCCCCCCCCCCCCCCCCCCCCCCTGTCTCGTTTGATTTTTCGGCCCCTGAAAAGGAAAGCAAGGTCTAACTTCCAGGAGGCCTGAGGTTGAAGACCTAGTTTCAGATGATTTTTGCTTGGGCAATTCCCATGCCTGCTTACTATGAATGGGTGCAACATACTGTCACTCTTTACTGAAATGGTGCTCAAGCAACTGTCTTTGGCCTGATTTTTTTTTTCTTTTAGTAGTGACTTCCATTTTCAGATACACCCACTGTGAGGCCGAGTGTCCATTCATTACCTTTGAGGACCTGTTGGATAAACTTGAGGACTTGGTGTGTGACGTGGTTGATCGCATTCTAAAGTCACCACATGGAAGTCTTGTGCATGAACTGCACCCGGTGAGTTGGTTTAGGAACACAGATGAAAAGAGAGCTTGCGGTTGACACAGATATCCTTGATCCTCTGCAGTGTTCATTGGTTCATGAGGGCCTGTGACTCTTGCATGTCCTTTTGTTGGGTAATAATAATTGTTTGCTGTGAAGTCAAAAGACAGTCCAGTATCAGACAGTATTACAATGAAAACCTTGCTTGTTTTCTCAAAAACATTACCGATGACATTACTAATAGGAAACGTGCACTTAGCTTACCATTTCAGCCCAAAATTCTGTTGTGTACCTACACGACAAGGGAGACGACCCAAAGGCGCTGTAGCCAGGTACCCGGCATAGCCTCCCGTACCTCCCTATCCGGTGGCGTGAGCAGTGGTGTCACACCAATCTGTTCGCTTAGCTTACTGCAAACGGATGTGTTCAGCCTACAGGATCTTCGACTGTTTACGGTTGTGAACCGGTCGTACCGGTGGTTTGACATTGGCTGTGCTTGCCTTGGATTAGCTTCGTTCTCTTCGAGTGTGCAGTCTGGAAGAGTCCTTGTGACAGTCTTGGGGGGAAACAAAGTGTTAAGTGCTAAAGGATTGGCTGTGTGGGCTCTGGTGATTCCTTTGGATAAGACTAACTCGGCAGCGCTCAGTCACTTCTGACTCGCACGGCAGACTGCTACGAAGTTTTGGGGACTGGATGACAGTAACAAGCTTTGACTGTATGACGACTACGGAAGTCATGCTGGGTGACTTCTTGCTTTGGCGGGGACTTCGTTGGGTGGGGTGGTGTTAGGCCGTTCTCCGCTGCACACGAGGGACCTTCAACCTTCCGCCTTGCGGGACGGGCTACAGCTTTGTCGTAGCAGCCCGACGGTCTTCGAACAGGTTCCGCCCCCCCCCCCCTCCGTCTCTCTCGCCATGGCAAGGTAAGGCCTCAGTTCTTGCCCTTGACTGGCGTTCGGTGTGCCGGGCGGTGGCACGGGCCGTGAATCTGGCTGTTTATACGTAGGTCGCCTTCACATGTGCCAGCGAGCGTCCCAGTAGGAAAACCGGGACTCGTATTTCTGTCAAATGCATCTTTGGCTACTGAGCGTGAGCAGATAGTCTTTTTTAAGCAGAGAAAGAAGTAAAGCAGAGGGGCGCAGTGGGAGCGGGCTGGGCCCTTTACCTATTGGTCTGTGAATCGAAAGCACGCTCTGCTAAGTGATAGTCCTTTAAAAAAAAAACAAAAAAAAAACAGAAAGCAATGGCTCACCTGACCAAGAGAGGTGGTTGGTGGGGAAGGAACTACTGGGACTCTCTATAGAGGTTGCTTATGTTGTTTTGCGTGGCCTTGCGGAGCCACGCTCGCTCACCTTGCACTTTGGCTGCCTCCGCACTGTGTTTTTGTTATAGCTGTATATATTAGATACGGCTGCCATTTACACCGGGCAGAGAGAAGGTGTGAATTGTATGGGCTTGTACTTGGCGTGCAGTGCCCTTATAATACACTCATTACGACATAACCAGGTGGTCTCCGGAAAAGCGTGGGGTTCTTTTCCGTACTACCGCACGAAGGTTATCTTGCTCTGTGTAACTTAGACATGACTTCACGTTGCCATGTGGCAAGCAGTAGGTAAAGTTATGAATGAGTGAAGGGATAATGCGAGCGTGGGTGCGCTGGTCTGCGTGGCCTTCCAGGCCATGGCCGCTCGCCTCTCACCTTTGACTATGTTGCAGTAATAGCCTGCACGCGCTCTGGAGACTTCCAGTGGTCGGGCGAGATGCATGCGGTGTGCCTCCCTTGCTCCAGCTGCGCATCCGGTCACGCCTGCGGCACCTCTGGCGCCCTGGGTGGAAGAACATGGTCACAGCTTGGGGCTTCTTAAGCGCGAACGACCATCGCCGTCTCAGGACCAACCACCGCTACCGCTACAGACCGGCTTAGACGCACCCGCTCTGGAATGTTGGGGGACTGATGACTCGCCCGACAAGATCCCCCTTGCGCGCCCGCTCTCCCGAACCTGGCCCGCAGACTTTGCGGAACCTAGGAACCTATGCCAGAACTATCGCACGATCAGTCTTATATCCCACCCAAGCAAAGTCATGTTAAAGATCCTACTGAACAGGCTGAAGCCACAGGCAGAGGAAATCATAGCTGAGGAACAGGCAGGCTTCAGACCAAGGCGCAGCACAACAGAGCAGATCTTCAACCTGAGAGTTCTATGTGAGAGATACCTCCAGCACCAGCAGGACCTCTATCATATCTTTGTGGATTTTAAGAAAGCGTTTGACAGGGTGTGGCATGCAGCCCTTTGGTCCACAATGAAGCTATACAACATCAATGCCAACCTGATCAAAGTCATAGCAAACCTTTACAACAAGGCCACTAGCGCAGTCTGCTTCAACGGCAAAATAGGAAACAGGTTTAGGACTACAGTTGGAGTCAGACAAGGCTGCTTGCTCTCACCTACTCTTTTCAACATCTTCCTGGAAAGAATCATGACGGACGCTCTGAAAGATCATGAAGGAACTGTCAGTATTGGAGGCAGAACAATCACAAACTTGCGCTTTGCAGACGACATTTATGGCCTTGCAGGAACAGAGAAGGAGCTAGCTCAGCTGGTGGAAAAGCTGGATAGTACAGCCATTGCATATGGGATGGAAATCAGTGCAGAGAAGACCAAACTGATGACCAATAACGCCAGTGGCATTGGCACTGAAATCATGGTTGGAGGCCAAAAACTGGAAACAGTTAAGAAATTCAAATACTTAGGAGGCACTGTGACAGATGAGGGATCAAAACCAGAAATACTGTCCAGGATTGCGCAGACAACAACAGCACTGACAAGATTGAAGACCATATGGAAGGACAGAAACATCACACTCTGCTCCAAGATCAGACTGATGCGCTCCTTAGTCATCTCAGTGTTCTTGTATGCCTGCGAGTCTTGGACCCTCACAGCAGACCTAGAAAAGAGGATACAAGCCACTGAAATGAGATGTTTTCGAAGGCTGCTTGGCATCTCATACAGAGATCACATCACAAACGAGGAAGTGGGAAGCAGAATCAGGCAAGCCATCGGGCCCTATGAAGACTTATTAGTCATTGTGAGAAAACGCAAACTGAAGTGGTATGGGCATGTCACGCGTTCAGCAGGGCTTGCCAAAACAATCCTGCAAGGCACTGTGCAAGGGGGACGAAGGAGAGGAAGACAGAGGAAAAGATGGGAGGACAATATCTCAGAGTGGACAGGACTGAAGCTGGGTGATACGCTGAGAATGGCAGAGAACAGAGCGGAATGGAGGGAGCTGGTTGTTAAGTCATCAGTGGTGCCCCAACGGTCGGCAAGACTACGGGATATAGATAGATAGATAGATAGGAGCCTAAAAGGAAGGATTAAAGTCAGCCAGACGAGGCTTCTGGATACGGGGGGGACTGACGACTCGCCGGACGAGACCCCCCCCCCCCCCCCCCCCCATGCGCGCCCGCTCTCCCGAGCCTGGCCTGCATCGAGCTTGCTCGCCCCGCTCTGCAGAACCTAGGAAGCTAAAAGGAAGGATAAAGTCAGCTGGACGAGGCCTCTGGATACTGGGGGACTGATGACTCGCTGGGCGAGACCCCCCTTGCGCGCCCACTCTCTCGAGCCTGGCCCGCAGCGAGCTTACACGCCCTGCTCTGCGGAAACTAGACGGTGGCCACATGAGATAAGGAGAACTGCCGCTACTTGAGTCCAGTCCAGCAGCCACGTCGTTCGCCCCACTCCACTGTGAGTGACAGCGGCCCCAGCCGGACGAGGGTACTGGATGTTAGACGACTGCCGACTCACCGGATGAGACCCCCCTTGCGTGCCCGCTCTCCCGAGCCTGGCCCGCAGCGAGCTTGCTCACCCCGCTTTGCAGAAACTAGAAGGCGGCTAAGAGATGAGGAAAGAGAACCCCCGCTATCTGAGTCCAGTCCAGCAGCCACGTCGTTCGCCCCACTCCACGATGAGTGACAAGTGCCTCCAGCTGGACGCGGCTACTCTCGAGCGTAGCCCACAGTGGCCTTGTTCGCCCCGCCATGCTGAAGCTCGTAAGGGCGGAACTCATACGCAGCCCCGCAACTACTCGGTACCTGCCCAGCAGCAGTCCGTCTCGCTCCACAGTGACAAGTCACCCCACCCGGACGAAGCTACTGGACCCATGTGCGCGCGCGCCCTCTCGAGTGGGCCCACAGCGAACTTGTTGGCCCCACCTTACAGATCGTGTATGCAGCCCCGCTGCTACTCGGTACCAGTCCATCAGACCGTCGTCCGCCCCGCCCCTCGGTGAGTGACAGGCGCCCACAACCGGATGAAGCTTCCAGCCTGGCGCCTCCTCCTCCTTGCCCCTGGCTACTTCGCGTTCCTCGAGAGCCCGGCTGACCCCACACTCGCCCCGGCATGCATCTCCCACCCGCGTCACCCAATGCCGACGAGCCCCAGCTGTTGGCCAGTGGCTCCATCACGGTTCTCCATGGGATGACAGTCGACCTCGTCGCTGGAGGCCCCTGGTCCCCTTGACCTCGTCGAGGTGTTCCGCGCTCCGGCAGCAGAGCTCCAGAGCTATGTTGGCTTCCTCTCCGATTCCTCCGGCCCGGCGGTCGTGGATAGTGCCGCCCGCCTTCGCTGGTACGTGACTCCTGGTCGGCCCTCCATCGGCAGTGGTTAACCCGGCAGTGACAGCACAAGACTATTCAGCTTCGCTACGCTGCTCCCCCCCCCCCCCGGGGCTTGGTTGGGACCGCGACCTTTGTCCACTGTGCCCTGACCTGTGGGAGTTCGGAGCTGTTCGCGCAGAAGGTCGCCCGGCACGTCAAGGACACCGGGCTGCGATCTATGCCTCCGACAACGCCTTGGCCTCCGCCACCTACTGGATGCCTCGGCATGCTGTCCGCCGTTCCTACCCTGACCTCGCTGAAGGGAAGACGCGTCTACGACAGACCTGCTGCATGGTGATGCTGTCCCCTGTTCCTACCACGACCTCCTCGCTGAAGTGAAGACGCTGCTATGCAGACCCGGCGTGGTCGCTTGCCTCTTCGGTCCTAGCCTGCAGGCAGTAATGGACTCGACAGGGACCCCTGACCCAGCCGCTCTCCTCTGCCTCGTGAGACGCTTGCTGCCTCCAGACGACCCTTGGGCCTCCTGACCTCCTTTGATCTCCTCCAGTCCCTTCTTATGATGCAGCACTCTCCCCGGTGGACCACAGTCCCGGCAGTTCGGCGCGGAGCCTACGTTCTTCGTGACTGGAGGGAGTCGCTTGCCTACCTTCTACGCCCGCCTCATCACCAGGAGCTTGTGGACGGTGGTACAGGCCATGGACTTCGCCGTCAGCTGGGACCTGTTCGACGCTTTTCTGCAATTGCTTCTTGCACGATCTACCCATCAGACCGGCCTCCTTGTCAGCTTCAGCAAGTCAGACCCCGTGCCTTCCCTCTGGTGGTGCACTTGGATGTGCTTCAGGCCGACCGCAACATGGTGGGACTTCCAGAACCTCGGTTTCGGACGCTGGCGACCTTCGTCCGGCAGATGCTTCTAGCAGACGCAGTCCTCTCCAGAGTTGGACTTCATCTCCTGGGCCTGAGGACCGCGGCAGTGGATGTCATTCCCCTCGACTGGCTTCCTCCCATTCACCTCGGCTGCTCCAGCTTCCCTTCTGGCATCCGTTCCCTGGCGACTTCTCGACCCTGGTGCCGGTCTTCCCGATGCCTCGCCCTCGTCTCCCCTGCTGGACGATTCCCATCAGGCGCACCCCTCGACGCAGACGCGAGCCTCGCTGGATGGGACGCGCGCCTTCTACCGACGTTCCTCACTGCTTCCTGCCGCTGACCTCCAGGCCGCGTGGGCAGGCACCTCAATGGGTTGGAGCTGGCGGCGATTGGGTGAACCTTCATCCATGTGAGACACGCCTCCGACACCTGGAGCTTCTCGTCCTCTCCAACACCGCCACTGAGGGCTCCTACCTCCGATGGCGGCGCGGGTTCCTCTCCGATCCTTCTGCTGGCTCCTGTCACAGATCCTCTGATGGTGCGAAGATTGCGACTTTCCTCTCCGAGCATGACGCAACCTTGGCCTCCTGATGGTCCTGCTGACTCCTGCTCGTGGCGCGGCCGGCTTCTCGACACCGAGTGGGCGCTCTGCCCGATATCTTCAGAGGATCTGCGCGCAGTGCAAGGCAGCCATGTTCGACCCCTTCCGAACACAGTGGATTTGCCTGTTCCCCCTCGCAGCGGGGTGGCCCTCTTTGCAGATGCTTATCAGCCATTGCTGCTAGTCCCAAGGTCCTCCTCAAGCTCAAGGGTGCCTACGTGGTGCTTCGCTGGTGACCCTGTTCTGCTGGACCAAGGCTCAGGCCACCAACCTCACGAGCCTCGCCCTGCAGTTCCCTACCCAGCACACAATGTTCAAGCAACCCCGACAGACGTGGCTGTGCCAACCATGTCCTGAGCGACTTCACGCATGCCTGGGGATTGGGCGGCTCGCCCTCACTGCTAGAGGTTCTCAGGGGCACCGGTGGAGGTTATCGCTACAGCTCGCAGGCCTTCGACCAGGCACGTCCAAGAGGGACAGTGGCGAGTCCTGCGGTCCCAGGGCGACGACAGATCTGCCTACTCCGCTGGCATTGCGTCGAGCAGACCTTGACGCCGATCAGCTGCAGGAGATACCTGGCCACGACAGCGGACACGTGTCTCCACCTGGCGGACATCGCGGCCAATCGGTATCTTCCTGTCTCCGCAGGGGTTTTGCTGGAGATCAGGGCGCACGAGGTGCTAGCCCTGGCCACGAGCGTCGCCTTCACCCGCAGCTGCACCGTCGGGGCTTGGGATGGCCGTGGGTTGGCGGGCGTGATCTACCTTCGCCCGATGCTGCCACAGTGACGTTCAGGCCTCCGGGTGATCTGAGCCTGGACTGGGGCCTTCGCCGCGGCGCGACACTCCCTCCCGGCGCCTTGTGTAGCTTAGCTGAAATGGTCGGGAGTGTGGCTGGGGTGGGCGGCTCTGGTAGGCCCCTTACAGGGAATGTGAGTCTAGGCGGCACCCAGCTCCTATTCGCTATTCTTTCTGTTAGTAATGTCATCGGTAATGTTTTTGAGGAAACAAATTAATTTTTCTCTAAAATGTATTTTTTAAAAAAATACTTACCGATGACATTACTCAAAGGACCCTCCCACCTGCTCCGCTTGCCGCTCCTAAGCTAAGCTTCATACTGGTGTGACACCACTGCTCACGCCACCGGATGGGGAGGTACGGGAGGCTACTCCGGCTACCTGGCTACGGCGCCCTTGGGTCGCCTCATCGGGCATGTTAATTCCTATGCTGCATTTTAACCCATATCATACTGAGGCTAAAAGCTTCAAATTTGTACACTGCCATATGCAAGCTACATTATAGTACTTACAGATAAGATCTAGACCAATGGCTTTAGTTCAAGGGTGGTGCCAGAATAGCTTGGCACCTAAAGGCGCCAAGCTAATCTGGCACTACCCTTGAACTATTTTAGTCAAACTTATTTCACACACTGGTGTATTCCGAATGATATGGGTTTAGGTTTAGAAACTGTAGACATCTTTACTATGGAACACAGAAGTAAATTGATCCAGCAATGAGTGTAGATCGTCATGAGCCCCAGCTGACGGATGCCTTTTCTGAGATGTGATAGTTCCAAGTGAATAATTACTCTTGTAGATGAGATGGTTTATGCTAACCCATGTGGCTCTGACACACTGCACCAGATTCGGATTGGACATAATAGTTCAAGGGTGGCGCCAAGCTATTCTGAAACCACTCGAACTGTCATGGTCGATCTTTCTCCAGACATGTAATGGAGTCTTCAAACACAACTCTCCAAATTGATCATTTTGATCTTAGGACTCGTGTTATTATTATTTGTCAGATAGTATTTTTTGAAAGAAAACAGTCTATGACTTTTTTTTTTCTCAGGAGTTCAAGGCACCAAAGAAACCATTCCGACGAATGAACTACACTGATGCCATCGTCTGGTTGAAGGAAAATAACGTGACAAAGGATGACGGAACATTCTACGAGTTTGGAGATGTACGTGCAGTGTTCAACAAACATTAACCCTTTGGCTGTCGGTAGTGGTTTTAGTCACGATGATTCCTGCAGGAATCATCGCGACTAAAACCACTCCCGACAGCTAAAGGGTTAAGAACCAGACAAGCTTTACATACTTGCACGCATGCACACACATACATACACGCAAGAGCACATGCTTACACACACACACACACACACACACACACTTATTTAGCATTTCACGCTTGTGGTGTTCTTTGTTTTGAATGGAAGTATTGTGAAGTTTGGGGTCATGAAAAGAGTTGGTTTTTGGCTCACGTGCGAAGCAAAAGTGAGTATGTTTTGGGCCAGTGGTTGTCCGTCCGTCGTCCATGGTTAACTTGGTGTAGTGTTCTTTGTTTTGAATGGAAGTATTGTGAAGTTTGGGGTCATGAAAACAGTTGGTTTTTGGCTCACGTGCAAAGCAAAAGTGAGTCTATGTTTTGGGCCAGTGGTCGTCCGTCCGTCGTCCATGGTTAACTTTAACGTTGCCATTTTCTCGGAGACTCTCAAGCCACGTTTTTCAAACTTGGCCCAAGGATATTTTGTGGTAAGACCTTTCTAAACATACCAATTTGAGTGACCTCACAAAGGTCAAGGTCACAGGATCTGGAAATAGGTCCAAAATAGCTATATTTTGACATAATTTATTTTTTCTCAAATACTATTCACAACTTCAAAACCAAACTTGCTACAAAGATACCTGATGGTAAGACCTTTCTATACGTACTAATTTGGTTGATCCCTCGGAAAGGTCAAGGTCATGAGCTCAGGAAATAGGTGAAAAATAGCCATTTGTTTCCTCAAAATACATTACCGATGACATTACTATTAGGAATGCATCTTAGCTAGCATAATTTCAGCCAAAATTTTATTGTGTACCTACACGACAGGGGAGGCAACCTAGGGGCGCCATAACCTAGTACCCTGAATAGCCCCCGTCCGTTCTCATCCAGTCATGTGCCCAACAGATTCCCGCCAGTCTGCCAACTTCTCCACACCGAGTGGGCGCTCCGGACGGACATCTTAATAATAATAATAATAATAATACCGTTATTATATAGGCGCTTTTTCTCAATTTTGGGGAAATCGACTCAAAGCGCCGCGCCTGAAACCCAATACACACACTCACGAAACAGACACGGATTTACGCCATTTAAGACAAACACAGTACAAGACAAACGAAGGGCCAGTCAGCTACTGAAGTTACAGAGGTTTTTGATCGCTTGTATTTGAAATTTGTAAAGTGGCCTGAGACCGGTACCAAAGTGTGGGGGGATGGGGGGGGGGGGGGGGTGATGATCTGCAAAGAATGGGAGACCCCCATGATTGACCTCTTCGCGACGAGGTTGAATCACCAGCTTCCCCTCTTAGTCTCCCCCATTCCAGATTCACTAGCTTGTGCAGTCGATACTCTCTCCATTCAGTGGGACGGCCTCGTCGCGTATGCTTACCTGCCTACGGTGCTCGTCCACAAGGTCCTGCTCAAGCTCAAAGGGTGCAACGCGGTCCTGTTTCTGGTGGCTCCATTCTGCTGGACCAAGTCGTGGACCACCGACCTTCTGAACCTCGCCACGGGCCCTCCTCTGCGGCTCCCCACCCCACGCACGACGCTCAAGCAACCGCGGCAGGCGCTGTACCATCTGTGCCCCGAGCGACTCCTCCTCCACGCCTGGAGATTGTGCGGCAAGCCCTCGCCGCTAGAGGTTTCTCAAGTGCAGCAGTAGAAGCTATCACTACAGCCTGCAGACCCTCGACCCGACGAGTCTACGAGGGAAAGTGGCGAGTCCTGTGTGCCTGGTGTGACGACAAGCGCCTCTCCGCTACGGACCTGACCATTCCCCAGCTGGCCGAGTTCCTCCTCTGGCTCTTCGCCGACCGGTGTTTGGCACTGATCACCATTAGGGGCTACTTGGCCGTGATTGTTGACACGTACCGCCATTTGGACCGGCTGGACCCTGGTGCCTGCAGAGACCTCACCAACCTTATGGCCCACTTCGGCCTACAACGTCCTGCCCTTCGCTCGCTGATTCCGTGATGGGACCTACCCTGGGTACAGACGTGGCTCATTTTGAACTGCTTTGAACCACTCCCTTTGGCGCGGTTGATCGACATGACACTGCTTCCTACTGGCCCTCGCCTCTACTTCCAGGGTCAGCGAACTGCACGCTCTATCAGCACGCCCCTCCTGCTTACAGTTCCGGACAGATGGCTCTGTGCAACTACTGACCGACCTGGCTTTCCTAGCCAAGACCTGGTCTCCATTGGCCGCCCCACAGGTAATCACCATTCGGCCTTTGAGGCATTCAAGCCCTGCCCAGACTAGACAGCAGGACCCGGTGAGAACTTTACGTGTGTACCTGCGCCGGACCAAGCCGTTATGCAGGGGACGCACCTGCCTATTCCTCCTTCTGTCCCCAGGTAGAACTGACATACAGACGATATCCTCAGGGCTCCGATGGGTGATACGCTCCGCCTACCAGGACCTCTCCCCTGATGCAGCCAAACGAATGAACATCAGGGCGCACGAGGTCAGAGCTATGGCCGCAAGCCTCGCATTCGACCGCAACTGCGCCGTCAAAGACATTGTGGCGGCCGTGGGCTGGCGAGCAGAATCAACCTTCACCCGGTTCTACCTCTCCGGCCAGCGGGAAAACATGACGCTGGTGGGAGACATCGCCGCGGCGCAACACTCCCTTCCGGCACCCTCAGTGCCGTACGTAATTCTTAGCTGAAATTATCAGGAGGTGCTCCGGGGAGGGAGAGTCTCGTTAGCGGTATTTAGTGGTGTTATAACCGGCACCCACCTCCTATTTGCTATTCTTCCTAATAGTAATGTCATCAGTAATGTATTTTGAGGAAACAAATAAATTTTTCTCTAAAATGTATTTTTTCGTAAATTACTTACCGATGACATTACTCAAAGGACCCTCCCACCTGCCCCGCTTGCCACTCATCAGCTAAGCAAACAGACTGGCGGGAATCTGTTTGGCACGTGACCGGATGGGAACGGAGGGGGGGCTATTCAGGGTACTAGGTTATGGCGCCCCCTAGGTACACAACCAAATTTTGTAGGTACACAACCAAATTTGGGGCTGAAATTATGCTAGCTAAGATGCATTCCTAATAGTAATGTCATCAGTAAGTATTTTTCGAAAAAATACATTTTAGAGAAAAATAGCCATATTTTGACAAAAGATGTTTATTCTCAAATAAAATTCATAACTTAAAACCCAAATCTGGTACCGAGATACCTGATGGTAAGATCTATCTATGCATACTAGTTTAAATGACCCCTTTGAAGGTCAAGGGTCACAAGAGGCTGGCAAATGTGTGTAAAATGCTGATTTTTGATAAAATTGTAGGTATTCCCAAATTTTTCAACCAAATTTGGTACAAAGATAGCTGACCTTCCTATGCCTACTAATTTAGTTGACTCATCACAAAGGTCAAGGGTCATGGGGGGGGGGGGGTTGACAGATGTGTGAAAATACTTACATTTTCAGAAAACATGGATTTTGCTGCTGCAGAAGCCAGCCCTTGTCACAAAGGTCACACATGTGTAAATCGGTCATGCACGTGAGCCATAATGGCTTTGCCTTTCTTGTTTTTTTTTGCTTTCTGGAGTTTTATTCTGCTTTCTGGAGATATTTTTTTCCAGGCATGGTATGCTAGAAGAATTTTGCTTTCAAGGCAAAGTGGAATGTAATCTGTTATTTTTAATCGTACAGGATATTCCTGAGGCGCCAGAACGGAAAATGACAGACTCGATCAACGAGCCGATTTTGCTGTGCCGGTTCCCCGCCGAGATCAAGTCTTTCTACATGCCACGCTGTCCAGAGGACAAACGCCTGACTGAATCTGTAAGCTGTGGAGGCTTTTACATGTTCACCCTTGACTCATTCAGCCCGGCGCACTTATTTCCCAAATTTTGGAGGCTTCATCTAACGACTATGCACCTGTTGCAGGAGAAGGGTCAACTATGATAATTCAAGGGTAGTGCCAGATTAGCTTGGCGCCGACAGGCGCCAAGCTAATCTTGCACTACCCTTGAATTATCATGGTCGACCCATCTCCTGCTGTAGTGCGTCGAGGCTGAATGAGTTCAATCTTTCACTGATAGACATGCAAACATCAACTGCAGGAGGCAAAGAACCTCATGCTGTTCTTTGCTTTCTGTTCATATCCATGTTTTTTTTTTTTGACTGATGGGAATGTTCAGTGTCAAATATGCCTGGCTTTGAAAGACATCAATTTGTGTCCACTGGCAGCGCAGTGGTTAACCTTTCGCACCATTGAATTCCAACTAGCGAGGACATTGTGGATGTCAGCTCAGCCGCGGCATTCTTATATGCAGTTAAACTCCTTACTCATACTTGGTGGGTGTGAGACCCCCTCATACTTTTAACCCTTTTCATTCTGATACACTCTTGCTTGAAATAAAGTTGACTGTAGCAGTTCAAGGGTGGTGCCAGAATAGCTTAGCGCCTCAGGCTCCAAGCTATCCTGGCACCACCCTTGAACTAAAATGGTTGATTTATCCTCTAATCTGTAATGAAGCTTTCCTAGGACCGTAAGCAGATTTTAAGAGTCAGCCTCAGGATTTAATGGGTTAATGGAGAGCCATAACAACGTATGTCATGGTTGTGAGGGCACCAGTACTTTTGTTTAATCTGTTATGTATGTCACTTCAAAAAACCATAAACATTACAGTAGTGAACGCTTTTTAAAGTCTGCATGTTTATTATGATACTGTTGATAAGTTATGTAGGTCTATTTTCATATTTAGACGTGATTGGGATGAAAACGCAAACACACATGGGGGCATACACACCCTTGACAAACTGTGAAAGTTAATACATTACTGTTCTGAATGGGCGATAAATTGGCCATGATAGTTTAAGGTAGTGCCAGATTTGCATCTACTTTTACATTTTTTTTTGTTTGTTTATTGTTCATCTGCTGTTTTATGTTTTGTATCTCTTCAGAAAGGTTTGTGCTCTTTGCTGTGTGACATTTGACACTTTGTGATCTTGTACCATGTTTCAGGTTGATCTGCTTATGCCCAACGTGGGGGAGATCGTGGGGGGTTCCATGAGGATCTGGAATGTGGATGAGCTGGAGGCAGGGTTCAAACGAGAAGGCATCGACCCTGCACCTTATTACTGGTATATAGACCAGGTTAGTTGTGTTGGTAATTATACAGATCAGCCCTAATTATGCGCCTCTATATACTACAGTATTGGATATAATGCACACAGGTCTCTGACCCCCACTGGTCAACATCAGCCTTAGCTGACCTAAGTACATGCCTGCGTGGCCAGCTAAGGCTGATGTCGGCCCTACCAAGTGTTTTTCTTCACAGATCCAACACTACAATAACAGAATCGCGACCTGGTGGTGCCAACATACTCTGGCACCGCCCTTGAACCATCATAGTTGATCTGCTTCATGATCTTTGATGTAGTACTAGTAGCCTTCACATAACTCCCAAGTTGTGGCCCTAAGCATTACATTTTAGAACTTTTACAAGTTTTCAACACTTTACTGGCTTCTTTGACCCATTACCCTTTTCAATATGCACACATACACTCATGGACAACCATAGTCAGCTTATCAAAATTTGGATGCTGATCTGTGATTTGGACCTTATAGCTTATTACCGTAAAGTCCAAAATCCCAGGGCAGCATACATATAATATTATTGTGCTGTTTGCAGCTTCTGAGAATCATGAGAACCTATGCCTCTTGCTTGTTTGAACTTTGCACCCAGCCCCAAAAATATTTGTTTCTGTTTTCAGCGGCGTTATGGCACATGTCCTCATGGTGGTTATGGTCTGGGTGTGGAGCGTTTCCTGTGCTGGATTCTCAACCGCTACCACATTCGCGAGGCCTGTCTGTATCCACGCTTCGTCGAGCGGTGCAAGCCATAAAGATCATATCTCTCACAGACCTCAGGTTTCCTCACCAAAACCCACACAGACAAATTCTGGAACAACCAGTTTTTATCAAGTGCTCCGTAGAATTCTTCACTACACTCTCCCAAGTGAAAATAAGCATTGAATGAGACATTAACCCTTATACTGTGGCTAAACGCTTCAAATGTGTACACTGCCACATGCAATCTACATTACAGTACTTACAGATAAGGATATAGACCAATGGCTTTAGTTCAAGGGTGGTGCCAGAATAGCTTGGTGCCGATAGGCACCAAGCTATTCTGGCACCACCCTTGAACTATTTTAGTCAAACTTATTTCACCCACTGGTGTATTCTGAATGATAGGGGTTAACAATTGCAATGCAGACACTGTCGCACTTTGCTGCCGGATAACTGCAACATCCACAGACACAAAATTGGCCAGCAAGAGGCATTTGTCCTCATGAGCCTCCGCATTTGTGGGGGCTGATGATGATCTATGTCTCTTTTGCTTGCTGTGCTTCGGCAGTCAAGAGGATAAGATCTATCACACGTACTGCAGTCTAATCGCTCACAATCTATGTTCTTATTTCATCATTGAAATAAATAAGACAGTAGTCTGCCTTTGCTTATGCTTTGCATACAGCTTCTTGTTGCAAATCTCGCAGCTTGTTCCTACCCTCATTGGAAATCTTTGACCAAATTTTTATATGCACACATTGCCAAGCATTGCACATTTTTCTAGTACTCAGGTCACATGCAAATCCATATATTCACCCCTTTACTGCCAGTGCACATTGGATCATAGATATTTGTAGATTTACAGCCCAGTTACTCCCTACCCCTTGATTGACACCAATTTACATGGGGCCAGCAACTCCAGAGCACATGTTGGGGGTAGTGGGGGGGGGGGGGAGGTGTCTATGATCATCTTTCTCTTGCAATTGCATGTTGTGTTCTGTAGCCTGGTAGTGAAGGGGTAAATATCTACAGGGAAGGGGTTATTAAAACATACTTGTAGTCTTAATGTATATTGAGTTCTGTGTAATAAACAAAAAGCTTATAGGATTGGTTTTGGTTTAGACTGTGTTATTATTGGTTGGGTTTTGCAATTACATGCTCATGTACGCAGCATGTACAGTTCTTTCCATCTGCAAGAATCACAGGTCCTCATGTGCCTCTGGGTATGCAGGTGCTCATGAGATTCTATAACACTTGCATAGAGACATTGGTTCGTTCACATGCGCAAACTGAGGAACTGAGTTGACATGTTGTCGTTTTCAATAATACTACCAAGTTATGCTGTCAGTGATAACAATACAATGGGCACAAGTGGACAAGACATCATACACATTTGGTTTGGAAGGTTATCAGTAGGGATGACAGTTTTCATGTCTGTCTAATAGTTTAGCAAAATATAATAATTTATTTACTACACATAGCAAACCTACTTACGTGTAGTTACTGTGCGTGTTTACAAGCAGCACTTGTTTTTACTGTTAAAAAATTACGGACAAACTGTGAGTGATGTTGTTTTTGTTGGGATGATCCCTGCATGAATCAGTTAACAAAAATTGTGACATAAATACAGCCAAAGGATTAGTTAGACAAAAGTTAAGTTATTTCATTGTTGTAGTTTATCCTTGTGGCATGAACTTTGTAAAAGACAAAGCTTGACATGAGTTCATTGTGCTTAATGTTACATGTACTGGTTTGAAGTCGTTCATGGATGAGAAATGGACGTTGTAAGGGTGGAATAAAAATGTCACCAAATTAACAGCGTGTGTGTGCATGTGTGTGTCTATGCATGTGTGTCTATGCATGTGTGTGCAGAAAACAATTTTGAGAATACAGGATATTTTTGGTGGGTGGGGGGAGGGGGGGGGGGGCAACCTGTGCGCCAACAGGTGTGTGACTGCCGATATACGAAATACAATAAAATGCAGTTTCTGTGATTAAGCTCGCACATGTGCGACGCGCACTCGATACATCAAGGTAGTTTGTATTCCGTACATCGATCAACATGCCCACTCGTCGGGCGCGTATGTAGTGGTTTTTTTTTTTTTTTTTTTTTTTTTTTTTTGGGGGGGGGGGGGGGATGTCTAAATATCGGAATGCACGTAAGACTGATGTCCTCTAAAGAGAACCATGCTGGAGACGGATCGATCATGATAGTTAAAGGGTGGTTCCAAAACGACTTGGTGCCTTTAGGTGCCAAGCTATTCTGGAACCACCCTTCAACTATCATGATCAAACCATATATCGATGGTCCATGAGGCACAGGTAGTGCTAGATTATTCAGCCTTTCGAGTCTTGGCGAATGAGTTGCCTGGAAAACCAGGTACTGGTACTTGAGCAATCTTGGTTGTAGTGCGATAGTTAATGACCCTTTGTATGTTGGTAGCGGTTTTCGACCTGCAGGAGTCATTGCAACAAAAACCGCTTCCGCAAGCCAAAGGGTTAATGATTAACAACATTACGTTTAAAAATGTTTGTAACTACCAAAACTTTCACCCTTGTGAAATGCAGGATCATTTGTCATTGTCAGGGTTGCGCAAGTTTAGTTGTTTTGTTTGTTGTTTTTTCTGCACGGAATCCTAGTCATAATTCCATCACTATCCGGCAAGGAACACGGACATAAATAGGGTCAGCAAGAGGCAAAAAAACCTCATGAGCCCCCGCATCTGCGGAGTCTCATGAGGTTCTTTACCTCAGTCTTGCATTTATGGGTGATGTTGGCATTTTATCGACACTGAGTGAAAGGGTTACACGGCCAAGCACGAACTCTTCCCCCCCCCCCCCCTCCCCCCCCCCCCCACCCCCCCGGATAGTCATACAAGACCCTTTATGAACACAACCGGCCAGTCTGAATGCAAAGTTCTCCACCAACAACTTTATTTTCAACAAGCGGCCCAGGCCACCTGGCACCTTCATCAAAACATGAAGTCAAGTCTGGACTCCAAGCCGTCAGGGGCACCGTGACCGTAGTCATGGTTTTGCAGACTGTTCGTGTACTCTTGCGTCATGGAGTTGAAAAAGTTGCTTGCCCGGCCGTTGGTCTTTCCTCGTTCCTGTTCCGCTGCGGCCGGCTGAGAACCTTGTGTGCCGCTGGACTTCGGGACCTATACAAATGTACATGTAAGGGGTGATGAAAAATCATTTGGTACAATTTCCTGAAGGTCTACTGTCGAATTGGGGGTGGAGGGGGGGGGGGAAGAAAGAGAGAGTTATAGGCAGGAATGCAGTGACGTAGGAATCGCCAAACATAAAGAAATTTAAAAGTTACCGAACAAGTGACTGACTCGGTGATATTTTTCGAAGTAAAAATTGAATCAGTCTTGTTACGTTGAGTGTTCGTTTTGGATTCCGCCTCAGGGGGATTCATCGTGTGTATGATAACATGATGCAGTTTTGGCCTGGTTTTACGCCGATAGGCGTGTTTTTTTGTTTGTTTGGTTTTTTTTTTTTTTTTTTTTTTTTGTGGATCACAGCTACATAAACCTTAACGTCATGAAAATTTCATAGTTGCTTCGTGAAAAAACCTTCAATGTTCCGCGCCGCACCTACACAATTTTCAGTGCTTGTCGCCCCGAATCGCGGCTACCGTGGTGGCCGCAATTCTCGGGGAGAAAACCAGTGTGACAGTAATTTACACACACACACACACACACACACACACACACACACACACACACACACACACACACCCACACACACACACACACACACACACACGCGCGCGCGCGCGCACGCCACGCGCACCGACGTACACACACACGCTTACCGAGTAGTCACATTTATGAGGGCCATTCTTCATGTGATTGGGGATGTCTTTAGTGCCGTACATCTTCAGGGCTATGTTGGTCACTTGCCCATTCTCATCACGACTGGCATCCTGCATCAAATATGTTGATAATACTTTAAATAATAACAATAATAATGAAGAAAGACCGCTTCAAACACCTCCAGATAAAAGCCCAGAGAGAGCTCCGCAACATGCAGGACACCTGGTGGGACGGCAAAGCAAAAGAACTTGAACACTTCGCTGAATCCAACAACTCCAAGGGGTTTTTCAGCGCTATGAAAGCTGTCTACGGCCCTGCCAGACCCAGCACAACCCCTCTCTTTTCCGCCGACGGCTTCACCTTGCTAAAGGACAAAGGCGCTGGAGAGAACACTTCTCAAATCTGCTGAACCTGCCTTCCACTGTCGATCCCTCGGCCCTGGACATGATTCCCCAGAAACCGACACTGGATGACCTTGACCTCCCGCCAACCCTGGACGAGGTCAAGAAAGCGATCAACCAGACTAGCTCCGGCAAGGCTGCAGGCATGGACGGCATCCCCGCAGAGCTCTCCAAGGCAGCTGGACCTGAGACCCTTGATGCCTTCCTCAACATTCTGACGTGCTTCTGGGCAGAGGAGAACATGCCACAGGAATTTAGAGATGCTACAATCGTCTCCCTGTTCAAGAACAAGGGCAGCAAAGCAGACTGTGCCAATTACCGAGGGATCTCACTCTTGTCCATTGCTGGCAAGATCCTTGCGAGAGTCATCCTCAACCGCCTGATCAGCTCTGTATCTGAGGAAGCACTCTCAGAGGCTCAATGCGGCTTCAGACCCGGCCGCAGCACAGTCGACATGGTCTTCTCTGTGAGGCAGGTCCAGGAGATTGATTGATTGTACATTGCTTACGTCCGACAGCACAAGGCTTTCTCAGGACGCGCCTGCAATGCTTGTGAAAAAAAATAACGAACATTGAATGTATGTCGCCAGCGGGCAAATACGTTAATAACCTAACACATGTGCCTAAATAAAGCTAGACCATTTAGCAACACACATCCATATCAAGACTACAGGCAGTGCAGACAGTAGGAGAGTTTAAAAAGGCAATACAGTTGAATGGACAAAGGTAGACAGAAACACGTGCCCAGAATAGAGAGAAAACCCACCCTGTGGGGCTGACCAGGGTGACCTGGAATTAAAAATACTAACCCCACCAAGTCCCCAGGCAGACCCGTGGGGGTCCAGGAGAAATGCATTGAGCAGCACATGGACTTCTACGCTGTCTCATCGATCTGACCAAAGCATTTGACACCGTAAACAGAGAGCGCTTGGGCATCCTCGCAAGCTCGCTGCCCAGGAAGTTCACCAACATCATCCGCCTCTTCCATGATGGAATGGTAGGAGTTGTCCAGTCAAACGGCGACACATCCGCACCCTTCGACATTTCCAACGGTGTGAAACAAGGTTGTGTTCTTGCCCCCGTGATGTTCAACCTGTTCTTCACGTGTGTCCTGACCCATGCAGTACGCGACCTTGAGAAGGGAGTGTACCTGAAGTACAGACTAGACGGCTCTCTCTTCGACCTCCGTCGACTGAACGCCAGGACCAAGACCATCGAGAGACTGATCCTTGAGGCGCTGTTTGCCGATGACTGTGCGCTGATGGCGCACACGGAGTCTGACCTCCAGACCATCGTCAACAGGTTCTCGGAAGCCTCTCGACTGTTTGGCCTCACCATCAGTCTCAGCAAGACCGAGGTTCTGCACCAACTGGCCTCAGGCACAAGAGCCCCCCCACCCAAAGTGTACATCGAAGGCACCGAGCTGAATACTGTCGACCAGTTCAGGTACCTTGGGAGCATCATCTCTTCTGACGGTACTATCGACAAGGAAATCGCAGCTCGCATCAGCAAAACCAGCCAAGTCCTAGGTCGCCTGCGCACTCGTGTGTTGAATAACAACAACGTCAAGCTTTCCACCAAGATCGAAGTCTACAAGGCAGTAGTTCTCCCCAGTCTCCTCTACGGCTGTGAGTCATGGACGCTGTACAGAAAGCACCTCAAGCAGCTTGAACATTTCCATATGAGATCCCTGCGCTCACTCATGGGCATCAAATGGCAAGACAAGGTGACAAACCTGGAAGTCCTGGACAATGCTGGCTTAGTGAGTGTTGAAGCCTTGATCTTAAAGACACAACTCCGCTGGACAGGTCATGTCATACGCATGGATGATTCTCGCATGCTACGCCAACTCCTGTATGGTGCACTCTCAAAAGGCCACAGGAAGCAAGGACGACCAAAGAAACGCTTCAAAGACTGCATAAGAGACAGCCTCAAGCACTGCGTCTTCCCGGTAAAGGAACTTGAAGCACAAGCACAAGACAGATCCGGCTGGCGTGCCGCCACCAGGAAAGCCTGCACGCTCTTTGAACACAATCGGCGCGAACGGATCATCAGTACCAGAGCTCGCAGAAAGACAGCGTCGACTCTCCCCACAGCTACGTTCCAGTGCCCCCATTGTCCTCGCAGGTGTGGCTCCAGGATTGGCTTGGCCAGCCACACCCGCACCCACAAATAGAAGTCATGCACAATGACGACATCATCGGTTTCGATGGTCTACCCATAATGAAAACTCACTATTTAGCGCCTAACCTCAACTGAAAGAGCTCTAAGCGCTTTCAAGTGACGAGCATTCAGCTAAATTGTTACACCAGTAGCTCTTTGCCTACGGCAGGCGCCTCCAGCCGCCGCAAGACAACTTCCCGTAGCACACGGTGGGCGGCGGCTGAGATCCGTCCAACCAAGGTTTGCTTGCAGTGCGTGTACTTGTCTATTTTTAGTGCTGAATATGTCTTTACGAGCCGCTACTTGACAAGTGCACTGGATCCTGAAATGAACTCGTAACAGAATTGCTTAACTCATTCAGCCCGACGGCCGTCTTTCCCAACTGAATTTGACTAATGACTATGCACCAGTTGCAGGAGATGGATCGACCATGATAATTCAAGGGCAGTGTCACATTAGCTTGGCGCTGACAGACGCCAAGCTAATCTGGCAATACCCACTTGAATTATCATGGTCCACCCATCTCCTGCTGTAGTGTCACTGTGTGTCAGGACTGAATGATGGGTTAATGACAATTCATAATACAGTGTTACTTAGTAGGCAAGCAGATGAAAGTAACAAAATTACAGCCGCACAAAAAGATATCATATCATCATCACGCTGATCACCATTGTCATCTTAGTTCATTCACCTAAAAATGAAAGTGCCCAGTTTGAAGCCGAAGCGACTGCAGAGGCCGATGAGACTGTGCCGTACTCGTTTGTCAGTGTATATCTTGGAAAAAGAGCAGCGGATGTAAATTAGCTCTTTGCCAGTGAGAGGCTGCAGGGGTTCATGAGAATCTAGTTCTCTTGGATATGGAAACCGCTTAACCCCTTGACCGCCAATGACGATACCGTACGACGGGAAAGACGCGTAGTTAACCCATATAACCCCAAGGCCTCAACTACCAAATTTTGGAGGTGTCAGTTAACCGGCGCCGATGTACCAATTGCAGGTGACGAATCGACCATGATAATTCAAGGGTAGTGCCAGATTAGCTCGGCGCCAAGCTAATCTGGCACTACCCTTGAATTATCATGGTCGATCCATCTCCTGCTGTAGTGGGTTAAGCGTCTTTTCTGCCGAGCGGTATCATCAGCTGCAGTCAAGGAGCTAACTGAATGTGTGAAGTACGTGCATTTTCTGGCCTACTTATTATTGAGGGTGACTTGAATGTGTGGGTACCTTGTCGTAGACTCTGAGGCGCCAAGCACCTCGCGGATTCTCGCCCCACGTGTGGACAGACATGAGCGGCCATTGCTTGAAACCGGCGGGCGATTTGTCATAGTCTCTCTCATTCATCAGTGTGGTCTCCGTGCCTACAGAAAAAGAAAAATCCCGCACTGGTTGTCTCCCTCGATTCGCGGCGCTGAGCAACGCCACAATCGGGGGACCGAGACAACCAGTGTGCAAAACTGAAGCCTTGGTGGTAAGAATGACAATGAGGAGACGACGATGGCGGTGATGACGAAAATGCCGACAACAAGGATAATGATGATGATGAGCAGAGATCATTGCATGAAACCTGATCAGTACAGGTCTGTCATTTTCTCTCTTCCATTTGTTGCTGCCCGTTTTGTGTCTACCGTACTGAAAATACGGTAGACCTTGAAATGGGGCTGGTCGGAGCGCATCCCGGAGCATGCAAATGACGGCGTTTTTGGCGTTCAGGGCAGAAATTCTGGTAAAGAAGTAACAAGATAAAAACGACGTCACGTCTAACTACGCAAACCTTGCTAGAGAACGTCTTTTTGGCGCCGTATGTGACACTCGTGCCAGTGTTACAGCTGGTGTGCGTCGTGTGTGTGTGTTTCTTGGGTTTTTGTTCGTGTGGTGTGTGTTTTTTTATGTGACACTGTGCCGTGTGTGTGTGTGTGTGTGTGTGTGTGTGTGTGTGTGTGTGTGTGTGTGTGTGTGTGTGTGTCAGTGTGTGTGTGTGTGTGTGTGTGTGTGTGTGTGTGTGTGTGTGTGTGTGTGAGACAGCGACTAGAGCCCGCGTTTAATGACGGAGACGCTTGAAATTGTATGATTTTGTCACTAAAAGAATAATATCGAGGTTAAAGTCTCTTCTATTTATAAAAGAGACTTTTTTTTTAGGACGGGTTGCGGTGGGGCGAATTTAATAGCATGTCCATGATGTCAAAGGCGGGCAGGCTAAACCTCTAACAATTGAAGTAACTAGATAAAAATTACGTCATGTCTAGTTACGCTAACCTAGCTGCTGAACGTACATTTGGCGCGAAGCGCCGTATGTGTGTATGTATGTGCGTATGTATGTGTGTGCGTATGCATGTAAACAAGAGAATCTCCGATATTTCTGTACACACAAGCTTGAAACTTGGCGAAATACTTTCTTAAGTGGGTGGCTAAGAGAGCCTCCGAGCATATTGTAATTGAATGTCTCATTGAAGACATAAACAACCGTTTATAGGAAGTCGATTGGTCTGGTGTTGGCGATGAGGATGGGATGAACCATAACCGACCCACAAAGTCCCTTGTATATGAGAGTTGTCAGTCCTTGCTGTCAATGGTTTCTACCTTTTGTCTTTGACCTGATTCTGATGTTGAATTATCTTCTATTAAAAAACTCTCGCAGATCTGCCAATGCGTCAGTGAGTTTTATAAGGGGCGCAGGACATACTCGTCATTGATTTGTCAAAAAGGTCATTTGTCATGACGTAAGTTTTAGTTTTTAAGTAATTTTATATTTTACGTGATATGAGTTTCACTTTCGCTTCATAGGCTTCAGAAAATGGTGACAAAACTAGAACTTCACAGTACAATTTCAGTCTTGCTATAATTTGTGTGAAAGCAGGTTGACTTTACCTAGCTACATGATATACTAAGAACACGGGTCACTTGCTTGCTCTTCTGAAAGCGCGTAGATATGTGTGTGCGTGTTAGTGCGTGCATGCGCGCGCGCTCCGAACATCTCCAAGCGGCATAGATCCTCATGCGCCTGGAGAGCGCATGAGGATCTATTCCTCCTGGAGATGAGCGCATGTTTGTGAGAGAGAGAGCCGCGCGCGCGAGAGAGAATGACGTCATATTTAGAGTATTATGTCAGTGTCTGCGTAGTGACGGATTTGCCTCTTTTACGTCACCGCCACTGTCTGACTTTTTCTAGAAGTAAAGTTTTTTTTTAGTGTTTTAATTCTTTTCTGAAAAGAGTTAATTTTTACTAAAGAAGTTGAAAGGATACAAAGCTGGCTAATGAACTCATCCAATGTCTTTTTCCAAACTAGCTATACTGATGCAAAAGTTCAAGTAAATATGACCGAAATTACGGACTCTAATCTGGGTCAACCGATTTCCTATAAACGGATCTTTATGTCTTCAATGAGACATTCAATTACAATATGCTTGGAGGCTCACTTAGCCACCCACTTAAGAAAGTATTTCGCCAAGTTTCAAGCTTGTGTGTACAGAAATATCGGATATTCTTACATACATACGCACACACATACATACGTACATACGGCGCTTCGCGCCAAATGTACGTTCAGCAGTGAGGTTAGTGTAACTATACATGACGTAATTTTTATTTTGTTACTTCAATTGTTAGAGGTTTAGCCTGTCCGCCTTTGACATCATGGACATGCTATTAAATTTGCCCCACCGCGACCCGTCCTTAAAAAAAATCCCTTCTATAAACAGAAGGGACTTTAAAAAGTGTTCTTAAAAGACACTGAGATGCTCTCTCAAGAGAATTAGTTGTCTTGAAGGTCAAAAAGCGTCACCTGTCATGAAAGACCAATGCAGAGCCACCTAAGTGATGGTCTTTAACCCTTTTCATCCTGATACTCCCGTTGCTTGAAGTAAATCTGACACTGATTATTCAAGGATGGTGCCAGAATAGCTTGGCGCCTCAGGCGCCAAGCTATTCTGGCACCACCCTTGAACTAAAATAATTGATCGATCTCCTAATCAGTAATGTTGCCTTCATAGGACAATAAGCAATTTTAAAAAAAAAATCAGCCTCATGATGTAATGGGTTAACGACAGGTGATATGTCGTAAGGGTGGTCGATAGAAACAGATTCTGCTGTGCATGGATTTTACAGTTATCGTTCCCCGAGTTCTAGCGGTGAAGAGGTCAGTCAACTGCTTTAGCTGATGAGTAACGTGACTCACACCACTTTACCAAGTTACATTTCTCTTTCAGAATATCGTCGAGTATCGTCCATTCCATGTTTTATATACATGTTTTAATATATACATGTAAAAGGGGCATACATGAGGGAGAGACGAGTGTGACGGAGATGGCTCCTCGCTTGCTGTAGGTCATGGTGAGTTCCACCTGCACATGCTCCAAGTAGTTGACCTCGTTGTCCTGACCTTGACACCCGTCCGTCTGGATGATCACCTCAGCATAACTGCCGCTCGTCAACGCCCTGCAAAGCGGAATTGCGTTTGAAGGTTAAGTGTTCTTCTCAAACCCTTTGGCTGTCGGTAGAGATTTGTGTCACGATGAATCCCGCGGGAATCATGGCGACAAAAACCTCTACGGACAGCCAAAGGGTTAACTACGAAGAGGCACAGATTCCCAGGATGCAGAAACTCATGCGAATCAATGTCTCTTGGGTGTAATTTTATTAATAAGAGGGATCGTGGTTCTGAAGTCGTGGTGAATTCACTGAACGAGTCACGAAGCACAGGTAGAAGGTGGGTGTAAGCGCACATGCTACGTTTTTCCCACACTTCGCTGTGGCCTATTACCACGGATGCAGCAGAGACAGCAGTGACACTCAACAATACCGAAAAGCTTGAATCATATTTAGGGTTTAACATCGAGCAAGCGGCTACCCAATGCGCACAAAGTCATCGGGCCGTCGTCGGCCCGATGACCTCGTGCGCATTGGGCAAGGCCATCGGCTTGACGATCGGAGATTCCGACGCTCCACCACCTGAGCTATCCCGGCCCCGCACTCTTGTTAACGGCCGATGCACTTTTCTTGAAGAACAGAAAATCCCAAGAAAGAAAGAAACACGCCGAGCGGAAATGTCACACGTGTGTTGCAGTTGTCCTTTTCTAAGCGTGTTTCTTTCATTGTTGGGATCTTCTGCGCATTTCACACGCTTGGGAGTCACCTGTTCGGTCTGGATTACTTAAAGAAGGACTTACTGTGGTAGATTGGACAAGCCGTCAGCCGTGACAGTACAGAGATGTTGCTCCGCGACATTGACCCATGACTGTGGATTGGCCATCAACACCAGTTCCTTGGCGTTGAGCAGGCCGAATCCGAAGGCAGGGTTGACGCAGAAGCCGGCCGCGTTCTGAATCCAGCCTTCGTTGTTTCTCAGGGGACCGATCTTGGAGGTCCACGCCACGAGGTGCTGCACGTCACGCCACGTCAGGTCCGGGCTGTGACAGAGGAATAAAATGGCAGTGTAAGACGCAAGAACGGCCTTGATGCAGATTGGGTCGATTTAGCTTTGTAATTTTGAGCGAGGGAAGGAACGCGCCAAATGACTCACTCCCGGGCAGGATCGACTCGGGATTACTTTAAAGGTAAACCAAACGCACATTGGATGTCCCCCCGTCGATTCGCTGCCGCTGAGGGGGTAGCGAATCGAGGGAGACAACCAGTGTGATACCAAACGGTGGGTCACCGTTTGGTCACCGAAATTCATTTTGGCATGTTTCACCGACCAAGATAAAAACAATTCTGCTGCAAACAGCGAAGACGAAGAAGAAGAAAGGACAGCAGGAAAAGGCGCCATTACTTGGCCTCCAAGAGGAGCGCGAATATCCCGGCAGCCATGGGGGCGGCAGCGGAAGTTCCTGTGTGCTTGGAGGTGCACTGGTCGTGAAGGTCAGCGCTGATCTGTATACACAACAAACATGGCACGATGGTAAAAGACAAGTTGCTGGCATACTGAACATGTTGAGGGGTGGTTGTCTGCGCACATGCCTTCATTTTTCATTATTTTACGTGGCATATTAACCCCTTAACTGATATTTATTTTACGTGGCTTCAATGCCAGAGGACGCAAACTCGTGTCTTTAAAAGAACGACAAGTTCAACACCGCATAATCCCATCAACCCAAGGAACACGGAAATGAATAGAGCCAGCAAGAGGCAAAGAACATCGTGAGCCCCCGCAGATGCGGGGGCTCATGATGTTCTTTGCCTCTTGCAGCTGGGTGACTGATGTCAACAGGACTGCTTGGAGACTATGCCAGAAGGCTGTTCACTTTGTGAAGACCTTTATTACTGACCACTTGGTGGTCAGCGCCATTGCCGCTGGAGTATGTCGTAGCGAAAGTGGAGGCGCATTTCTCTCCATACCACGGCACCTCGCCATGCTCTGAGGCGGAGGACACAGACAGCGTGTATGGGGAGGAAGTGTAACCGTCACAGTTGCAGTTGTCTCCCATCCGGCCCCCGTTACCGGACGCCCACGCGTAGATCACACCTTTGCCTCCTCTTCCCTGAAACACACATGTCAAATGTACGTGTAACTGACATGTACCTGCAATCTACGTGGAATTTACAAACAACATACCGTAATGTACGGCAAGGCACAGAATCACAGGCATTGATCTACTATCTCTCCCTCTCTCTCTCTCAAGCAATATACAATCAATCAATCAATCTCTCAGAGTCCGAAATAGCTCAGACGGTTAAACGTCGAAGCAGGAGAGCGAAGGGAATCGCCGGGTCGTGGGTTCGAATCCCGTCCCGGCCCCGGTAGCTGGACTCACAATCCAGGGGGAAAAACGGATTTGTTCAATAGCATGTCCGTTGAAAGGTCCTGGTAAATCAAAGTGGCACAGTTGGAGTGCGCCTGAGTTGATCAGTGTTCAGGTCGTACTCCATAGGCAATAGATTTCCCTGTCCCCCATAACCCGCCCGTCAGGGCCGTCCATGATCACCACGGTGCTGTGGACGTTAAACCCGAAATAACCATCTCTCTCTCTCTCTCTCCCTCTCCCCCCCCCCCCCCACCCCTCGCTCTCTTTTTGCGGGGAATCCTTTTCACGTTATCTTTTTTTCCTCTTCTGGTTTTTTTTTTTTGTTTTTGTTTTTTTTGGTTGCTTGCTCTCGTTTATAATTGATTGCACTGTAATGTTTTACGTTGAATGGGAGTTACGAGCAGAAACAGAAATCCCTCATTGTGGGATAACATGCTTTTTTTCGTCTTCTTAACTTATTGTAATCTTGTATTGTCTTGTAATACATTCATTTCTCGTCTTATCATATCGTGAACAACAATAAGAAGGCAAAATTGGATAGTCTAAGTGCATACATACTCATATTTTATTAGTTTAAGAGACCAAATAATCTCTTTTCTCGTCGTATTATATCGTGAACACCAACAGGAAGGTAAAATTGTCTGGTCTAAGGGCACACATACTCTTACTTTATTACTTCAAATAAACAAATGATCTCACTCCTTTGGTCCTGGCGCAAAAATAACACATGTTATTGTTTTGCATGTGAACCCCTTCCTAGCCAGTGGACGCGGATCGTCTTTCTGCAGTCTTCGTTAACCCATTCAAAACGTGTCGCCTTCGGCGGCACGTCTCGAATGAGTTAATACAATTCCAAATAGCATCAGCCATCCAAGAAACATGGACACCAAGTGGTGTCGGCAAGAAGTATAGATCCTTATGTGTCCCCGCTTGCGGGGGCTCATGAGGATCTATGTCTCTTGCAGCTGGACTGTGATCAGTCTTTCTCGGCAGTGAAGGAGTTAATCCCTTCACCCCGGAGCAAGTTAACCCCTTTGTAGGAACCCTTGGTCCTGGTATGTGGCCTGGCCGTGTCCCCGCTGGACATCAAGTGGTGTTTGACTAGAGCAGCCTTTGGCCATAATTATACCTCTTGTTTTACCAATGCCATATACCGCCTCTTGGCCAAATACCGAAATAAATGTATATTTTGGCCAAACCGCTCAACGGCCAATATGACCAGTTGCACGGTAGAGCTCTTATCACAAAAACAAAAGTAATTATGGTCTACAATTTTAGTGTTTAGTACTTTGGGCGTATCAGACAATACGATTTTCTGCTCAGAATGTATCGGTCAACCTTTGCGTGATTAGCAACTCCTTCCCCACCCCCCACCACCACTCCTCCACCGCATCCTTCCAAACGCCTCCCCTCTCCCCTCCCCCTCACAAAGAGTTTGGAGGTTGCGGCCATACCTCCCCGAAAAAAATCCTGCGCCAATGGTTAACCCTTTGGTTGTCGGTAGCGCATTTTGTCGAGGTGATTCCTGCCGAAATCAGACCTCGACCAACAAAAAAAGCGCGCTACCGACAGCCAGGAATCATGACCTCGACACAAAAAAAAAAAGCGCTACCAACAGCCAAATGGTTAAGGCCTCCGCACCTTTTTGATGCCCATCTCCAGGGCCTTGCCGGCCATGTGCCCGGGCCCCTCCACCGTCACGCCGTCGTCGTTCGGTCCCCAGCTGGCCGAGAAAATGTCCACGTGGCTCAGGTTGAAGCTTAGGGCCTGAGCCTCCAAGCTGTCCGTCACCTTTCCGTCCAGCATCCGCACGCCTAGAACGAGTTGACGTTTAAGCGCGGCGAGGTTTCGTTGGCAAACGAACGACTCCCAGCAACAAACGAGAGCCACTGAAGTCACGGCGGATAACCAGGTTATAGACCTACCACAAGCATATGCAACACTCCATACATCTCCAAGAGGCATAGATCCTCATGAGCCCCCCCCCCCCGCCCCGGGGGGGGGGGGGCTCATGAGGATCTATGCCTCTTGGAGATGTATGAAGTGTTGTCTATACTTGGGGGAGGGGGGGGGGGGGCATTAGGATATGTGCCTCTTGGAGATGTTAGGAGTGTTGTCTATGGTACACACTGGTTATCAGCTGGAAGCTCTTGATGAGATGTTTGGAGTGTTGTCTGCTCACGGTACAAACTGGTTATTCAGTCGCCGTGACTTGGCTTCGTTGTTGATAGTCGTCCTTCGTAAACATAACCAGTCCAATAGTATACTTCCCATTTTTGTGCTTACCTTCTTTTCCGAGCATATCTCCTACTTTGAGCATACCCCCATTTTAAACATAGCTCAATATTTTTAGAACAGTTTTGAACTTACCTCCAATTTTGCTGTTGAAGGCGACGCCGACGCCACAAATTCCGTTGTTAGCCACCATGGCGATCTCTCCAGCACATCGAGTACCGTGTCTGCACGCAAACAAGTAGGGAAATGTTAGTATGATGTTAGTATATAATGTTGCAAAGAGAGAAAATGAAATACGCGCACACACACAGTGACACAGGCTTTCTCCCTCCCTCCCACCCTCTCTCTCTTCGCGCGATAAGTTAACATGAAGGTGTAGCGTCCCTAGCATGTGTCTTATTTAACATATTAGACCGGTTGGCGACATACTTTCAATATTTTGGGGTGGTTTTTTTGTTTGTTTGTTTGGTTGGTTGGATTTTTTTCAGTGGAGGCACGTCCTGAGAAAGTATTGATGCTGTCGGGACGTTAAGCAATGTACAACCAACTCTCTCTCTCTCTCTCTCTCTCTCTCTCTCTCTCTCTCTCTCTCTCTCTCTCTCTCTCTCTCTCTCTCTCTCTCAGTCTCTCTCTCTCTCTCTCAGTCTCTCTCTCTCTCTCCCGCGCGCGCGCGCACACAAAAAGGCACACACACACACACACACACACACACACACACACACACACACACACACACACACACACACACACACACACACACACACACACACACACACCGGCACAGAGGAAACAAAATATTGAAAGGGAATAACAAAGCTGAACCTAGCCAGCATGGCATTAGACAATGACGTACTTGTTGATCCTTTACTGATGCATACACATGTGTGTGGAGCGTTGACTCAGTCGTGCTGGATCCGGATACGCGGCTTTTTGCCACGTATCCGGATGCAGCACGTCTCGAATGAATAAGTTAACTTGTGCTCACTGCCTGTAAGTCATTTGGGACCTTAACTCATTCTGCCCGCGACACACCACAGAAAGATATGGCTCGAACATAATAGTTTCAAGGGTGGTGGCAGAACAGCCTATAGGCGCCAAGCTATTCTGCCACCACCCTTGAACTATCATAGTCGATCTGTCTCCTGAACTGTAATGCAGTCCTCAGAGGATAATTCCAAAATGTGGGTATTTCGTACCTCTGGCACAATGAGTTAAGGCCTCGGCGGCAAGGTGCACATTCAATGGCCAGCACTCAAGGGGTGAGGACGGAATGCTGAACAATTTGTGTTTGTTTGTTTTGTTGTTGTTGTGTTGTTGTTGTTTTTTTGGGGGTTGTTTTTAAATTAATTTTCAATTGTAAACCACATAGCTTGCTTTACTCTCCCAATGCGCAAAAGGCCATCGGGCCGACGTGGCGTTGGCCCGCGCACGGCCGTGCGCCGGCGGGCCAACGGCGGCCCGATGGCCTTTGCGCACTGGGCTCTTCATGCACCCCATCCCCACCACCCATTATTTCGAAGCGAACAAAGTAGGCCAACCTTTACTCATCCCCACCTCCCCCTCCCCCCACCATCACCCACGCCCATCCACATCCTCCCCCCCCCCCCACACCCCCCATCACTTACTTATTCTCGTTTGTGATGTCATATCGGGGCATGGGGTCTGGATCATCGTCGTTGAGATCTCCACTGGCGTAAGGGTCCTGTCAACAAACACAATAATAATAATAACAAAAATAATAATGATGACGATGATGAAGCAGTAATTGTAGCAGTAGTAGTAGTAACCCCTTCACTGCTGAGAAAAAATGAACGCGATCTAAATGAAAGACTCAGATCTTCATTGTTACGTGGTAGTCGTGGTCGTAATATGATGCAGTCACACCGGACACAATCACGTAGGGTTCTTGTTGAAAAAACCTCACTCAGTTTGCAACTCGTCACATGTTGCACTGGAGTAACAGTTCCAAGAGTACTTTATTTCTCACGATGCACTCTTAGCACAATGCATCCACACTTTGATGCACTATCTCTCACAAACGCATCCACACTTTGATACACTGTCTCCTACAATGCATGCACACACTCTCACTCATTTATACTATCATAAATTTCCAGAATAATCCCGCAAATTACACAACTCAACCAATCAAAAAAGAAAATGTAACCAAAATCATTAATATTCATTAAAAAGAACACTAGATTTTTCTACAATCTTCTATTAAAATCTAGGTGCAGTACGTAAACGTTATGAAATGTAACAAATATGTGTACTACAAAACTTTGACGTCATGTTTGAGGTCACTAAAACAATCGCGACTTTACCAGAACTTTCCAGCTTAATCTAGGTTGCTACAAATGAGCAAAATGTGCAAGTGACATTCTAGTCACACACAAAAATCGATCGCAATTCTCCATGCAAAAGGAAGCGAATCATACTAAAAAGGTACACGATTCTAATCTAAAATAACTCAACTGAACATCGGATCTTTTTCTATGACCAATACACACATGCCCTAAAAAGAATAACACAACCACAAACGTAACATTCATGGGCCTCGGCGATTGCAGGGGCTCATGTGGAATTATACCTCTTGCTGAAACCAGTTTGTATCCATGTTCCTTGGAAGGCTGCGGCTTTCGCTCGTTGAATGAACAAAGATTTCAGAACATTCGTCCACTGGCAGTGAAATGTGTGTGTGTGTGTGTGTGTGTGTGGTTTTTTTTTTTTTAAAATAATTATTAGCATTATTATTATTACAGCGCATTGCCGGTAAAGCCACTTTCCCAGTTGCAAATGGCAATTGCCATTTGTTCTAAATAATCAGTCAATAATCAATCATATGCACAGGTCTCTAATAAATATACTAACACTAATAAGTATTACGATGATGAATTGATTATAATTATGATGATTATTAGTCCACAAGCTAGGAAGGTGTACCGTGCACCCCCCCCCCCCCCACCCAGTACTCAATAAGATGGGTTTCAAAGTGTTCCTTAGTATGTCCTGAGATGTTTAAGCCATGTTCCCCGAAAATCCTTAGGAACACACCAGAGATATAGCCGATGGCGCAAGGGTACCCCCATTCACGCTCTTCGCAGGTGGTAAAATGAGGTTGAGAAACATTTTACTCTAAATAAATCAGAGTTCATTCCAGAAGCCTAAATATTATGTTATGGCGCATGTTCTGCATCCTCTGCAAAAACAGAATGAAAAAATATTTAATCTCTGGCTCACAGTGAAGGTATTTGTGCACCCAGCAAACGACTATTTCCGCGAAATCGCAACAAAAAAAAAGACAAAAATAATGTGTCAGATGCCTTCAGACATTTTGTATAGCGCTGGCAGTCCATTTTCAGGCTTACATCATTACAACAGAATGTCACAATTATTATAAACTTAACTAGATGATGCTGTGATCACTGTGAATGCCACAGTGGTTGATTTTGTATCCCTACCCCCAAGTTGTAAAAATACACAAAATTAATTAGAAAAAACTACTAAAGTTATTCCATTTCATTTTGACCTCTCTTTACCTATTAAGTTTCAATAATGTGAGCATAAAGGGCAAGAAAATAAGGAAAGTCGGCATCCTTTACGGTACATTCGTGGTGAATGATAGCTTTTTTCCCATTTAAAATTGCCGAATTGGGAAAAGTACGTTGTTTCCGGTGCCCTCAGAAATTTTGTATACAACCGATAGGTCTTTGTTAGGTTTTATTGGTTAGGATAGAGTACCACAGTTACTCCCAACCTGATTTTGTGATGCTATGATGCATTTAGGGGCCACAGTGGCTGAATCTGCTGCCCTACCCCCATTTTACCAGTACGCAAAGTAACGCAAAATAATTATAAAAATTGCTTACGTCATACTCCTCTGTTTAAATATTTTTTGTTGCCAGTTTTTTTTTTAAAGTATGCGTATTGAGCAAAAAAAGTTGTGATCATTTCATTAATTTTAATGTAACCCATCAATTTAATTGTAACTATTTTTAACTGGCTGGTCTTTTAGGTGATATTTTACCTAACGTAAGGCGGGTCTAGTAAGGTCTCCCCTTTTCCTTTCATTTATTTTCATCTAGAAATGTGTAAATATGAATATGCGTAATAAAGTTTCATGGTTCCTAATAGCCAAAACAATGTTATCAAAATACTTAGTTTCCACATGTCGACCACGAGATCTCCACTTCCACCTTCTGCAACGTTCAATTTTTTTATGGCCGTATTTAAATCTTATATTGTTCTGGCTGCCAATAAGTGAGCTGTCAAGAGCTAGGCAGCATGTTTTCAGAGTTTGGTGTACAGGGGCGTGTCTTCTGGTCAGAACTGCCAGCAGACCTCTTCTCTGTATGGACATGTTTGGAGAATGTGCTAAGGAGACTGATTTTCTACGCCAAATTCGCATAGGGCTGTTTCCACATGACCCAGTCTCACGAGGTAAGTCCAGCAGGGTTCTTACGGTCTGTGAACATTTGTGAAAGTTGTTAAAAAATGACAAGGCTTTTTCAGGGCCCTGGAAAGTCTGTCAATTTCAGTCCTTTTCCTCAAAGTCTGTGAAAGTTTGTAAAAAATGACAACGTGCTGGCAAATTTTTGTCTACTTCTTTTGTTTCTCCCCCAATTTGTGACTATTCCATTGCGAACGATCTTGCTGACGCTTGTTGCAAGTGATCTATATTTAGCTCTGATCATAAAGTGACTGCATGGCCTTTCTGCCGAACATTCTGATTGGTTGTTTACGCTTCTACCGAAGTCCGCCATTCGCTAAGCGTTCTTTTATTTTGGTATCTCTTCATGCATTAGGCACGGAAGCTTCAAATAATTGCTGATACAGAGTGATCTGATTAAAGTGTGTAAGCTTTCAGGCTTCAGTTTGGGTTTGTGAAATGTTCCTGCTTTTCTGTATGGACCCAGTCCAGAGTAATCAGTGCGTAGATGAAAGATGGTGGCCTGGCTCTCCCTGTTCAGCTTGTTGATGTCATCTGCCCACGGGCTGCAGCCGCCATTCTGCTGTTGCCAATCACTTTGTTGTTGTAGTGTCTCCATTCCCAGCTAGTCCAGAATGCACTGGAATCCACTGCAGCACTATTTTGTGGACAGGGCATCCAGTCTATCTTGAAGCTTCCTGGTGAGATCAGTGGATCAAGCTGCTGCCTTTCCCTAGCTAGTGCTCTGCTGCTGTGTTGAGCACCTGCAGATCTGTACGATAGTTGGAGCTGCTGCCACCAGCTGGTAAGGAGAGGGAGGTAGTAGTGGTCTGCACAACAGATGTACACGCCACTTCCTTCATTCCGCACGGCATCTTGTGTGGTATCACAGCTGCTGTGAGGGTAGCGCTTGTGCACAACCTCCAGCAAGACGGCTTTGTGCAGTGCTGCGACCTTTGGCAAAGAGACCTGGAACATTGTTTATGTTGTCTTGAAGGCTCTTTCGAGATGTCCAGGTATCTGAAGGGAGCTGTTCACACATCTATGGGCTTGGTTTCAGGACGTCAGTGTTAGCCCTTTGCAGGACCTTCAGTTGGCGGTTCAGACTTTGCATTTCTGACTGTTCTTGGTCTGCTCCTGTAGTCTCCCATGCTGTCGGTGTTTAGTAAGTCTCTTCATCGTGTGTGCTGTTCTGCATTCCAGTGGCTCCAAAATGTCCTCCATTTCCTAAATTGGGGTGCTCCAGATGGCTCTAAGAATGTCACTGCATCATGAGAATGACCCATTTTCTGCATCTTGTCAAGTCAGGCTTTTTGGGTTTTGCAGGCAGTGTTTCATGTTGTCGATGTATCTTGGTACCGCACAACTGGTCTGACCGAGCAGGTGTTTGCTTGTGCCAGGATGCTGTAATTTGCGCCAATGTGGTCCCCACCAGTTTCTTCATCAGGACTTTTTTTTGCAGCTCTAGCTTCCATGGCTTCAATGTGAGGCCTCCACGTGAATCCAGTAATTTATTTGTTGCCAGTAAAGTTGGCCTGTCTGTCTTTGGTACTGGAAGGTCTCCAGTTTTGAGTTGACCTCTTCCGTCTGATTAAAAGAGATGGTCTAGCTCAGTTTGAGTGGCCTCTTTCAGTCCAGCTGCTGACTCTATTGGCAGCATCCTGGATTCTGCAGGATGCTATTTCTTTATGTTCTGCTGCGCTCTACACTGCAAAGTCATCCGCATGGAGGATGTTCGAGACGAACCTTGGTACTGTTGTACTGATGTCATTAAGGTAGACCAAAAACAGCATCAGACACAACATCTCCCTGAGGTACACCTTCCCCGAGTTTGACGAGAGTGCTGAATGTGCAGACGGTAGAAGCTTCAGCGGCAGCCCCTGTTATGCATGCCTTAAATAAAAAGAATTACAATTAAATTAATGGGTCACATTGAAATTAATGAAATGATCACAAATGTTTATGCTCAATATGGCGGTATTTTGTTAAGAAAACTGGCAACAAAATTATTTAATCAGAGGAGCAATTGTTATGATCATTTTTCGTTCCTTTGCGTACAGGTAAAATGGGGGTAGGGCAGCAGATTCAGCCACTGTGGCCCCTAAATGCATCACAGCATCATAAAATCAGGTTGGGAGTAACTGTGGTACTCTATCCTAACCAATAAAACCTTTAAAAAAAACTACCAGTTGTATACAAAATTTCTGAGGGCATCAGAAACAACGTACGTTTCCCAAATCGGCAATTTTAAATGGGAAAAAGCTATCATTCACCACGAACATACCGTAAAGGATGCCGACTTTTCTTATTTTCTTGCACTTTATGCTCACATTATTGAAACTTAATAGGTAAAGAGAGGTCAAAATAAAATGGAATAACTTAAGCAATTTTTTTCTAATTAATTTTGTGTATTTTTACAACTTGGGGGTAGGGATACAAAATCAACCACTGTGGCACTCACAGTGATCACAGCATCACCTAGTCAAGTTTATAATAATTGTGACATCCTGTTTTAATGATGTAAACTTGAAAATGGACTGTCAGTGCTATAGAAAATGTCTGAAGGCATCTAACACATTATTTTTGTCTTTTTTTGCGATTTCGCGGAAATGATCGTTTGCTGGGTGCACAAATACCTTCACTGTGAGCCAGGGATTCAATATTGTTTTCATTCTGTTTTTTGCAAAGGATGCAGAAGGTGTGCCTTGACATAATATTGTCTGATTTGGACTTCTGGAATGAATTCTGATTTATTTAGAGTAAAATGTTTCTCAACCTCATTTTACCACCTGCGAAGAGCGTGAATGGGGGTACCCTTGCGCCATCGGCTATATCTCTGGTGTGTTCCTAAGGATTTTCGGGGAACATGGCTTAAACATCTCAGGACATACTAAGGAACACTTTGAAACCCATCTTATTGAGTCCTGGGGGGGGGGGGGGAGGGGGGGGTGCACGGTAGACCTTGCTAGCTTATGGACTATATTGAGCACTTGTTATAACTGATTAATGATACATTATTTACATGTATTTATCAATGATAAAGCAGTTACATGTATTTATTATCAATAATGATCTTTCTTCAATTGATGACTGCAAAGGTGCTTAAACGAACTTACATAATTCAATGCCAAATCCGTGTTGTTGTGCTCAATACCTGCACAGACAAAATACATTAATGATTGATTGATTGTACATTGCTTAACGTCCCGACAGCAACAAGGCTTTCTCAGGACGTGCCTGCACTGCTTGTGAAAAAAATAAACTAAACAGAACATTGAATGTATGTCGCCAGCCGGTCAAACACATTAAATAAACCTAACACATGGGGCCTAAATAAAGCCAAGACCATTTAGCAACACACATCCAATATCAAGAGCTACAGGCAGTGCAGACAGTAGGGAGAGTTTTAAAAAGGCAAATACAGGTGAATGGACAAAGGGTAGACAGAAACACATGCCCCAGAATAGAGAAAAACCCACCCTGTGGAGCTGACCAGGGTGACCCTGGGAACTAAAAAATACCTAACCCCACCCAAGTCCCCCAGGGCAGACCCGGGTGGGGGCCAAAATACATTAACATGCGTATTAACGTTTGTACTCAAGGTAGTGTAAACATACTCTTATCTATTTTCTGATAAAACTTTTAAAATATAAATCTCCGCATTGACTCCACCTAAAAGGATTTTTTTTAAATCAAATCGCTTCACTGATATTCACTTACTTTCTACGATGAAAAAAAAAAAAAAAAAAAAAAACGAAGGAAAAAAATAAAGTAGCGTTTGCTAGTGGACAGTTGTCTTTTTGATGGCATGTACTACGACCGCACTGGAAACAACCAGTGTGTTCGTAGTACATGCCATACACCAATGAGGTTTTTATTCTGCTGTCTTAGTTTTGCAACAGTCTGTCCTGTGAACTCAAGAGACAGTAAGTCTCTCTTTTTGTTAGTCCATTTTTTACATTGAAATCTGCTTTTCGCAATAATGGATTTATAGTTGTTTTGCCTTCACGGGGCAGCCTTCTGGTGTCACAGATCAAAATGACCCCTGCGCTGGGTCTATCCGGGGTCATTTTAGCGTGATAGTTTTGCACGAGGGGACCAACACGCCAAAATGAGCATCACGACAGATGGAATGTTGTCAACTTGATTTACACACGCTAGGTTAACCCTGGGTCATGTGATCCACTGCCGATCTGACGTGGTAATCATTTTGGCGTGTTACACCGGTAGCTCACCATCATCAAGGACGGAGACGACGACACCCTTGCCGGTGATGCGCATCCTCCACACGTCCTCAATGTGAAGATCCAGGGGTCCCTCCGACTGTCGGGTCGGCCTCGCGTCAGATCCATCCCCATGCTGAAGAAATCAGATTGGGTCGGTTCAATGATTGAGTGCTTTGTTTAGTTTCACTGTGTGCAAGCATCGAGGTCTACGTTGTAACGACCTTGACAGTCTAATAACGCTTACCGTTTGAAGGAGTGCTCCAAAGATAGACTCACTCGGGGAGCATGCCACAAGTACACTTCTATTCAAATGAGATGCTTCGCATCTCATTTGAATCGAAGTGTACATGTGGCGTGCTCCCCGAGACGGCCTGTCTGAGTAGTGTTCCCAAAACTGGTAAGGAATCTGTTACAACGCTGGTTGGCACTCCCCTGAATCCTCCACATGATTTGTGACAAAGTGTATAATTGTCACAAAGCCCAGTGGATCCTTTGTGACAATTTGTCACAAAACCGTCGTGCGAATTCCACGAACTTTGTGACGACCAACACTCCAAAGAACTGCCGTCCACGAGATTTGTGTCAATTTTTACATTGTCATAAAGCTCGTTACAACTGTCTCACGGCGAGAGGTTTGGTCGGGTGTTGGCGATGAGGATAGTGATGATGTCCATGTTTCGAGAATAAATGTTATTCCACAACCTCGAGAAAGTACAGAATTAAGTCCACTGAGAGATCCTAGTTTTTAAATTAGTGAGGTGTCTTGTAAAGGCTGCGGTTTAGTGCAGAAAACAGATCGACCGTGATAGTTCAATGGTAGTGCTGCCGGCTCAATGGCGGCTTTCTGAGGGGTAACGGGAAGGGGGAGGGGGGGGGTATAATGTATAAGAACATCGTGAACCTTCCACAAATCGAAAAGCGTCGGGGGGCGGGGGGAGCAAACTCCGAAGAGTGGACTTTAATATATCATTATAATAATTTCTGGCCAGGATAGGAGGGGTCGGGGTGTCCGAAACTCTGGAAAACCCTGTCCCAGATCCGCCCCCGCACGTACAAAAATTCTTTATCCTGTTTCACGTCCATGATTACTTTTCGGGATTTTGCGTCAATTTGGCACCGATCTGAGAGTTCAACTGTGAAACTTTGTGACAGTCGGAAAATTTACACCACTGAACATTTCGTCGTATTAAACAGCAAAAAAATTTTTATTTGCACCGTCACTAGAAGCAACTCTCGGCTCCCAAATCATCACCATTCACGGTTTTACCCATAAGTGTTTGCTCGATCGTCATATGCGACGTTGGCAAAATGAACAGATATGACTCTGTTGAGGTGTCTGATATCCCTCCTACTTCCTTCTTGCGCCATTTAGAGTTTTGAGACAGACGGACGCATACATACAGACAGACAGCCGGGCAGGCAGACATACATCCTCTTTAGTCACGTCCACAATTCCTCCCTAGTTCAACATGATAGGTGATCACGCAGATAAAATGACACAGGGGCAGTTGAAACTGTACTCGCGTGTCGGTAGCGGTTTTTGTCGCGATGATTCCTACACGAATCATCGCGACAAAAACCGCTACCGACACTGACGCAATGGGTTGAAAGCAGGTACGCGGAAAGATCACAATAAACGACTTTGTGCAAATGCACTTTATTCAGTGAACAGAATTTCACACGATTGGTGGTTCATTTGAGGACAAAATGCCTTGAACCCCACCGGTTCCATTCACATCATTGCGTGACAGATTCCGACAGAACATGCCATGGTACCCAAATAAATTCATTTACGTACAATGTACCACTGGTTCCGGAATTGAGGATCGTTGAAACTGACGGTTCCATCATCTCGTACTTTCAAGTCCACTTCTCGTTTCACGCGGGATCTTGCCACCTGCTGTTCCGCCCAGTTAACCTGTGACAAAGTTTGAATAAAATTATTGGGACTGTACATTTATTGACGATGTACGTCATCTATGACATTGTCAGCTACATGAACTTTGGTCAGTTAACTATGACATCACTTTCATAATGACATCATAGCTACTATGTGTGTGTGTGTGTGTGTGTGTGTGTGTGTGTGTGTGTGTGTGTGTGTGTGTGTGTGTGTGTGTGTGTGTGTGTTTTGTCTTAGTAACTGACATCAAGACAAATTCCAAAGTTCTTATTGTTTTGTACATGGAAACATATGGCAATAATCTATCTTATCTTATCTATCTTATCTTGTAATATTTCTAAAGAACATTTGCATCACCTACTACGTCACTCGTTGTTTTAAGACGACGTGCTGTCCAATATGGAGTCGACTTTTAAAAAATCATATTTATTGTCATTGTTTTACCAGCTCTTCATCACAATTGCGTCCATAGGTTGCTTAACCCTTTTAGCCCAGGATCCCTACAGCAGGAGATGGCTTAACCATGATAATTCAAGGATAGTACCAGATTAGCTAGGCGCCTGAAGGCGCAAGCTAATCTGGCACTACCCTTGAATTATCATGGTCAATCCACCTCCTGCAACTGGTACATAGTCGTTCAGTGACACTTGCAAAATTTTGGAAAAGCACCCGTGGAGCTAAAAGGGTTAATCCAGCCCTAAAAAGTAAACGCGAAACCTGTAAAATGCACCCCCAAAAAAATCCTAACAAAGAACAAAGGACAATTACAACAATAATCTCCGTTGCAATTGTCCTGTCTATGGGATTGTTACAGGACAATTACAACCGAGATTATTGTTGTAATTGTCCTTTCTGAACGTGTGTCTATTTCTTTGTTTGGATTTTCTTCGCATATATGTTGCATAGGGGTCATTGAGCCGACAGAATAGTGAGGTTACGTTTACGCCGGACGGCGAGTCCCAGCAACGAACGAGAGCGACTAAAATCACGACGAATAACCAGAAGCAAAACAGCAGTCCAAATATCTCGAAACGGGGCATAAATCCCCATGACCCCGAGGCGTCATGAGGATTTATGCCTCTTGGAGATGTTTAGAATGTTGTCTACGCTTTCTGTAGAATCTAATTTTCAGCCGTCGTTTGATGTTGGGAGTCGTTCAGCGTGAACGTAACCTCATTTTAATGGAAAATGCTCGCTCCCCTCCCCCTGCCCCCCCCCCCACCCTGCCCCCCCCCCTGCCCCCCCCCTCCCCACCATAGGTCTCCTACGTATACGTTTAGTTTAACTCAGGTGTGTATTGACAATCTAAACATTCAACATTATTTCACTTGACAAGACTGAAACAAGAAAAACAAAAGGATAGCAACCATCCAAATCATAAAGCCAAAAGCACAGACCACCCAAAATTGTGAATGTTACCGAGAATCCTAAATAAATTAATTTACTTTTACCTCCACCCACTGCTGATCTGATCTGTTGTATAGTGCTTATTATTTTTTAAGGAAAATCGTCCACACAAGTAACTGCATGTCAACGAAGGAATGGCCGTCACCGACTGGCTGGTCTGTCTGGTCGGAAACTGTTGGGTCCTAACCTCGGCGTCGACCCAACCTCGGCCAAAGTGACATATACTACTCACAAATAGTAAGGAATATTAACTTTTCAGCTTGAATTATTAAAAGTCCTCAGAATGGGTATAATCACGGGTATATCAGTGATTAGCCGTCCCACTGGCCTACTCTTTCACAACATTGGTGTGACATATACTGCTCACAAAAAGTAAAGGACGTAGTACTTTTTGCTTGAATTATTAAAATGTCCCCAAACGTTTAAACATAATCAGACCAAAAAGGTGACAGCAGTTTGCAGATGCAAGGTGTTTTCCGACATTTTAGTAATTCAAACTGAAATTATGACGTCCCTTACTTTTTGTGAGCAGTATATGTCACACCAATGTTGTGAAAGTGTAGGCCAGTGGGATGGCTAATCACTGATATACCCGTGATTATACCCATTCTGAGGACTTTTAGTAATTCAAGCTGAAAAGTTAATATACCTTACTATTTGCGAGCAGTATATGTCACTCTGGCCGAGGTTGGGTCGACACCGAAGTTGGGACCCAACAGAAACCAACTCCTGCCATCTAGCGGAAATTGCCTTTTAAAGGGCAGATTACTTTGGGGCCGAGTCGCAACAGAACCGGAAAGGTCTCCTTCCGGCAGTTGCCTCCCCCTGAAATTTCAGTAGTCATCTCCCTTTTCCCTTGTGTCTAATTAGCTTTGGAGAACGAATAACAGCGTTCGCCAATGCTGGCGGGAGAAAACCAGAAGAGCGAATCGCAGTGTCTGTTTTTACCTCACACGCGTTTCCGCCCGTGCAAGAGGCATAGATTCTCCTGAGATCCTGCGTTCGCAAGGGCTCGTGAGAATCTATGCCTCGTGCTTTCAGCCATGTGTCTTCGTCATTAAAAACTTTTATGTGTACATAGAAGGAGAGATAGGAGATTGAAAACGCGTCAGATAGGAGCTCGAATTAAAAGGTCAGTTACTTCAGTAATCGTACTCCCTCTGAAAACCCACACAAGTCAATTTTGAAACGCGTCGTAATTTATTCGAGACGCGCTCGTGTACCAGAATGCAGCACGTGTCGTAGGAATCACTGAGAAAGACTGCAAGATTTTAACGCAAGTTTTAGGATGATTTTCAGTTTGCTCTCTCCATCGTCGCCGCCTGGAGTCTGCCAATTAGTAGGCTCCTGCAACGACCACTGAAGATCCAAATCCAGATCAAGTGGAACGCCCACTACCGCCGTGACTGTTCTAAAATACACGTATGTAACAGATGATTACAAAACGCTGCACACAGGTCTAGTTATGGTTCATTTAGACACAGAACAATCCAGTTCAGCATACGTCATCTTTATATCAAGTAACCTGACAAAGACTCCACTCCGTTGTAGAAATACAACACTTGCAGCAAGAGAAACACTGAGAAACAGCTAAAATTAGGCTGACGCGCTTACGGCAGCGCAGAATAAACTGATAAGTGCGATTACGCGTGGCTTTTGCTGCGTGTCTAAACTGCTGTTTAAGTTCATTAGGTGTGTCGACAAGGCATAACAAACAAAAATATTGCTGAAATGTGTCTTAGTTTTATGCGTACTGGTACTTTAACTGGTCGTTTGTCCGCACCAAGATATCAGTGGCATAAGAACCGGGGGGGGGGGGGGGGGGGTGCATGAAAATGTAGCCTAAGGTACGGTGGGCCCTGCCCCCCCCCCCCCCCCCCATGAAAATTTAGCGGGGGGGGGGGGGGGGCGAGGAGGGAAGACTTATAGGAGACCATGTACCCTGCACTTTGATGGCAATTCAGTTACAGGAGGGCTGTCTATTCGAAATGTCCTGTACGCAGAGAAGTTGCCAAGGTATGAAGGCCTACTTATTCTCACAGCTAGACTACATGCGACGGTGCTGCTCTTCAAAGTTGATTTTGGACCTTCAGCCTACAGCCGTCAGGTGCAAAATCACAAATCCGGCGCGACAGCACACGCCTTTTTACACCCACCCGGACATAAACAATGATGGCCTCCGTTTTAAAATGTCAATTTTCAAAAGCAGGTAGTTTCTAGTTCAAAACCTCTTCCATCCGCAAGAGGCGTAGATTCTCATGAGCCCCTGCAGACGCAGCGGCTCATGAGAATCTATGCCTCTCGGTAACAGTGAACAGTTCCAGCTGCTCCTAAAATTGAGGGTGTGACGTGGGTTTAGTCGTTAGACTGTGTCTCACGTCACGCATTAACCTTTGACTCCTGCTGTCTGGTGAAACCGTTTGAAGACAAAGTCAAACGTCAAAGGTTTAAAATGTGTCAGGCTTTCATATCCTGAAGGCCTGTGAGTTGTGGTCACTAAGTGGGTGGGGATGGAGGGTGGGGGTGGGAGAATTTAGGCTTAACTGAGCTGCGAAATAGTACGGAAATGAACCGCTACACATATTAGATAATATGGAGGACAGAATTGGGAACTCCTATACTTTACTGAAGCGGTTCCTTTGCTCTTGTATCACCACTGAAAACCAAAGGCCCTTGTAGTTACCGATAATTAGCTGACCTCATTTCAAGTTTACCAGGAAATTTTAAAGGTAACGTTATTTTTGTGTGGGGGAGGTGGGGTAGAGTCAGTGGGGTGGGGGGTGGGGGAAACAAATGTCACAGAGTAACGTCCGCTGGAGAATTATATGGTAAAACTGAACATAGCAAACCACCATTTTTCTTTAAATATTAAACCACACCGCGCACGCACACACACTCATACGCACAGATGTGAACGTCATCATTGTGCATCACAAACTAGCTGGCATCTTGAGATTAACCACTTCCCTGCCGAGACAAACGGAACACCACCCAGCCTGTTGCCGGCGGGGGCTCATGAGGATCTATGCCACTTGCTGACACCACTTTGTAGCCATTTCCTTAGAAGGCGTCGGTTTTTTTGCATTAAATAAACAATTATTTTCGAAGCACGTATCTGCGTCCACGACTGAGCAGGGAAGAGATTAAAGGCGGAGCCGAATATGCTTTTCTTACTGATTGGTGTCTTCTTATTCTGTATGTACGCATCCTTTGATAATATTCTGAAGTTTCGTTTCAGTACCTCAGTCTGTTGGTGATTTTACACGCTCGTTTTATCTGGATTGTTAGGAACTTGTTTGGTAGATTTCACTTCGCTAGTGATAACACGCGCACACTTGCGCTAGCACGCCATTCCAGTAATGCTACTGAACAAGACCGTTTGAGGAATATCTAAAGCTACCAATTACCATTCTGTCATTTTATATGCTGCGCACACACGGCAGATGAATGCCGCTGGTGCTCGCGGAAAGAGCTGACAATAAATCAGCCGATCTCAATATGCATGTCACGCGCGACAGATGTGACTTAATATTAAAATTAGACGAAAATTAAATTAAAGGTTTTGTTTTATTGCCGGGAGAGTATGATGCAAACGTTAGCGCACACGGATTGGTAGGCCTAACCGCCGGTTAAGTCATTCAAGGCGATCTCCACAAATAGCTGCGAATATGAGTGTCGTATACGACACTCCTGCAGCTATTAACGCGGGGCGCCTTGAATGACAATTCATTCAGCCCGACGCACGTATTTCAGTCCCAAATTTTGGAGGCGTCATCTAACGACTATGCACCTGTTGCAGATCGACCATGATAATTCATGGCGGGTAGTGCCAGATTAGCTTGGCGCCGATAGGCGCCAAGCTAATCTGGCACTACCCTTGAATTATCATGGTCGACCCTTCTCCTGCTGTAATGCGTCAGGGCTGAATGAGTTAACAGTTTTTACTCGAAAAAGGCGGCGTGAACTGACAGAGCAGCGGCTTAGTTTAGCGAAATGAACTCAGATTTATGAACAGCTAATCAGTAAGGGTGTCGGGGTTTGATAGTTTACAGTCCAAAAGCTGATCTGTTACTTTAGGCCGTAAGGTCCAAAATCACAGACCGGCACACAGATGTACATTTATAATTGTTCAGAGAAGTGTCAGAGCCTGATAGTGAGCAAGTGGTTCAGTTATCAACAATACAACGCAAAAGCTAAAACCTTATTTTTCAGCGTTCTGCTGCCATCTGTCGTAATGAAAACAAAGTCGGTGCTGTTCTACATAAGTAAACGCGTTGTTCGTTATAGCTTCGTTATAAATTGTTGTGTTGTATACTATACTCTATATCAGTTACATTCTACAATCTAGCGATAATAAATTTACCATTTAGGTGATTTCTTTTTCACATGTACTGAAAGGAATGAAGAGGCCCGTAACACGGTAAGACCCGGTATAGACTGTGTGGCCAAATTTAACTCGATTCAAGTGATCACACAACCTAAAAAATCCGGGACAACTGAATACCGATAGCAAACAGGACTAAGGTTTGGGTAATCACACGACTGAGTTATCTCGGATTGAAAATCGAATTATGGTGATCACACGACCTACAAAAATAACTGAAGTTAGATTATTGCGGGCGTGCTAGCTACCCCCCCCCCCCCCCCGCCCCCCCCCCCCCCCACACACACACACACACAACGGAAGTGGGTTGGCGACTTGTTCCGATACAACTAGTCAGGGAGACGACACAGGACCGCACACTTGTTGACAGGTAAAACGATTTCTGCGCATTTTGCATTGTAACAAAAGGACGGTTTTGGCATTATTCAGCTAGTGATTTTTACACTGTTTGGGTGCAGCGTAAAGTATATTGAAGTAGGAGAGAGTGGGGTGTACAAGATGCGTGCAGATGAAAAGGGAGGAAAGCGGGGCGGACCTGGGGTCGGGGGCACAAACATCCTGTCTTCTCTCTCTCTTTCACCACACACCCCCCCCCCCCCCCCCCCATACCTTCTGCCTGAGGATCGGGGGCACAAGCTTCCTGTTTTCTCTCCCCCTCCCCCCCCCCCACACACATCGTCGTTTGATTTTACGGCAGTCATAAGGTTCTTCACCCCACCATCCCTCCCCTTCCCCAGGCCATTAAAAGCAATAAATTTACACACACGATAATAACGCCCATGGAAAAAAAATTGTCCGTACATGGGCTGAGGGAGTTGTCCTCCCAGAGACTTCGTTTGTCATTCCAATAATTTCTGTGGTCAATGCCATACTATCTATATATCCACCGATGTATTCACAAACAAACAACTCGTACATTATGACTTCATCCACGAGTCCCCTCTCCCTCCCCTCAATACCGCTTGCACGACATTTCAAGGGACTCGAGATACCACGTACTTTTCCTGTGAAAATTGACTTTACCCTGGTTCTGAGTGTCACCTATTCATATTTCCCTTTGAGTAGACTATTCAAAACGAGGCTTTCAAACTCTTTGGTCAATTATTTCAGCCAAACGCACCACGCCGTATGTGTCTTAAGACTAAAACAAAAAGCACGACTTTCCATTTCACATTTTATTGGGTGTTTTTCAAATACAAAATGACACACTGCTTAATTAGTCTGGGCCTCGCTGTCAATTTCAGTGTTATAGATAATGAATATGTTACAGTCTTCAAACTCTCCTGAGTTTGTTAGTCACTCGAAAATGCGGGTGACCCGCTACTTAGTTCGGGTTAGCAAACACGCTGTATTCTGGCCCGCGTAACATTTTAGCCCCACTTGTGATCAGTTTAAACCAATATAAATGCCCGTTAACCCGGTCTATATCTGCTAGTGACCAAAAGTGGTTTACTTTAGAATGTGTTCATGTGAAAAATCTGGCAGTTTGTTCCATCTGCAAGAGGCATATATTCTCATGAGCCCTTGCAGCCGCAAGGGCTCACGAGAATATATGCCTCTTGCTTGCAAGGAGTGAACTTGGTCCATCCCCTATTTTGACTTGAGGTGCTCATCCGGGGTTATCTGCGACAGGAACCGTTTCGTTCGGTCCCTGGAAAATAAGCTGTTTGGACGTTCTCGCTGTTAAGGGTAAGGTCACTACTGTGACGGTCGCAATGGCATCTCGTCCGTCACACAACGCTGGCAACGGGTTGTTGAACTTGTCAGATTGGGTTTCTGCAATATTCGTTGATTTAACACCAAAAAGCCCTGCCTGCCGACCTAGGAACGTGGATTCAAAGTGGTCGCAGCAAGAGGCATAGATCCTCATGAGACCCCGCAACTGCGGGGGTTCATGGGGATCTATATACCTCTTGCAGTTGGGTGGTGTTTAAATTTTCTCGGCAGTGAACGGGTTAAATAAGTGCAAATGTAAACATCAGTTTTCTTTCGGGAGGGTTTGAACAGCCATTTTTACAGGGTCGGTAAATTAATACGGCCCAGCTCATCTCTGTTGGAATCAGTGCCTGTGGCCCCAAGGTGGACCCGCTGTGCTGAAATTTCGCTTGCACCATCTACATTTGTTCGACCGTATCCTGATGTAGACAAAGCTCCACTGTAGTTACCTGTTCATCCTGGACCAGGCGCCTGGTGTGGTGATGGGAACTACGCTTGGATCTATGCGGGACATCGTTACGACGCAGGATGTAGTGATCGTCAAAATTCGGAATCTAGAAACAAACGAAACAATAGTGAAAATCAATAAAATCAACATCAGAAAGAACATAACTATTAAGCAAAGGGTCCATGGGCCGACAGAACAATAAGAAATAACACTATGAAAGTGGAGAATGCAAAGAAGTCAAAGGTTCAATATTTCAGTATTAATGTTTAATTTTGGTGTTGTGTTTGTTTGTTTTTTGGAGAGAGAGAGAGAGAGAGAGAGAGAGAGAGAGAGAGAGAGAGAGAGAGAGAGAGAGAGAGAGAGAGAGAGAGAGAATGACGATGATTATGATGTCGAAACTTAATAACGCAAGGATACAGATTTAGATTTTATAAAAACCTGTCTTACAATATGTCCCTGGTGTTTAGCGAGAGAGAAAGAGAAAGTAATTCCCCTTTAGTCATATCATATTTGTTGTTGTTAGTATAGCCTAAATATTTAATGCGCCCTATTTATTCTACATTCATTAGTGTAGTCAAACGAATATTTGCAAGAGTTGGTCTAATAATAATAAAAAAAAGAAGTTGTCTAATGTATCCATTAAGTTGCTGGTACATTTGTTTCAATACAGTGGTGTATTGCCCTTGTTTCAATACAGTGGTGTATTGCCCTCTTTACAATAAAATCCTGGTAGCATTCACTTGTCTTAAAACAAATCTGACCCCCAGCCGAGTACATATAAGTGGTATCCCAGTAAACAAATGTCCACCGGGCCGACATCGGCCGCAGTTGGCCCGGACACAGCCGTGCACGGGCCAACTGGACGGACGTCTTCCCGATGCTCTAGTTTTGGCTGCAGGAATTAGCTTTTACGTTCGAACACATCATTCTTGCATTCTACAATCACCCAGATTCCCTCTACACAAAACACAGATGTAAAAATAAATTATCCGTGTCAGTGATAGGCATATGTCCTCATGAGCCCCTGCAGACAATAGGGACCTATAAGGATCTGTGCTTCTTGTGCGCGTGTGTGTGCCCACGGTTTGATCCCTGTGTGAAAGTTTGCTTAAAACTTGTCTCTTTTAAATGTGATCACAGATCTTAATAAAAAAAAAAAAAAAATTTTCCGGCTGCTCGGTCTTCGACATGAGACACAGATCATCATGGGCCTTCTGAAGCCTGCACTGAGGGCTCATGAGGATCAATACTTGTTGTAGATGTGATTACACCCCTGTTTGAACCATTTGGCAACAGCTGCCGCTGCCTTTGTCTCATAGATGAAATGAACTGGTGGTAGATCAACAAGCCTTTGCAAACTGACGGAAACACGCACTGTTCTTGTACACCGGCAGACGCATCGACTGTACACAGCTCAGCACAGCTGTTGTGGCTATTCCCACAGGCAATTGATATTGAATTTTTATTTATTTATTTATTTTGTAATTTTACTTTAATATATATATATATATATATATATATATATATATATATATATATATATATATATATATATATATATATATATATATAATAATGCATAGCATTTATATGGCGCATTTCTCATATTTATAACTCAATGCGCAGAATATATATATATATATATATATATATATATATATATATATATATATATATATATATATATATATATATATATATATATATATATATATATATATATATATATATATATATATATATATATATATATATATATATATATTATAATAATTATTTTGTTTTATTTTATTTATTTATTTAATTTATTATTATTTTTTATTATTTTATTTATTTATTTTTTTTTTTGGGGGGGGGAGGTCCCAGATCACTACATGTGCAAGGGACTACATTAAATATTAATTAATGAACCTGAATGGTCCCGGGGGCTCATGAGGATCTATGCCTCTTGCTGAGACATGTTTGTATCTGTGTTCCTTGGGAGGCTGTGGCTTTTGCTCGTAAAATGAACAAACTTTTCAGAAACAAAGTATGCGTACAGTGGCAGTGAAAAGTCTGAACAAATACAAACGAACAGCGTTGTCGGTAACATTTGATACAAAAATCAAAATGTCTCGTTAACTCATTCGCGGCCAGCCGCATCCGGATGCGCGGCTTATGCCTCATTTGAGGCGTCACGCATCAAGAGACGATAATGCCTCAAAAATATACGTAGGCCTACATGTAGTCCATGCACCTCTGTATACATGTCCACTTCGCCCCCCCCCCCCCCACCCCCCCCCCCCCCCCCAAAAAAAAAAAAAGGGGGGGGGGGAGGGCGGTTTAACCCAAAATTTTAATACAGAATACCTGGGTGGTCACTGTCAAGGACTGGATAGGTCTACTGTACTATACCAAAAAAAAAAAAAAAAAAAAAAAAAAAAATCCAGGCCAAAAAGGTGACTGCCGCTTTTCTTCTTCACACTCTCAAGATCATTAGCGACTGAACTGTAGCCTATACTTGTTTGTTTGTCTGTTTTGGAAACGGAGAAAGAAACGCGAAACGTAAAACCCGAAATATCAAGCGTGTTCTAAGCGTGTTTCTTTCTCCGTTGGGTTCTTCTCTACTGTACAACACCCGGCTCACGTCTGGCCTGGGCCTCTTCTTTAGGCCCTCCTTGAACTAAATGTGATCGGGCGTCTCTCTTTCTTCTAGGCATCTCAGGACAGACTTCAATGGTGGAATGAGCTGTCGACAGCAGCTTCTCTCAGTCTCTCAGTCAGGGTGCTGAGTGAGTGACATGAGAAAGTGAACGAGTAAGCGAGTGGTTGCGCGTTGCGTGAGTGAGTGAATGAGCGAGAGAATGAGTGAATGGGTGGGTTAGTAAATGGACGAAGCAGAGTGCGGTTTTTCCCCCCATTTATTTAGATTTGTCATTCTTGCGTTGTCTTAGGTATACTCTAATAGTGCATGCACCGCTCGTGAATAAGATGGACAAAGCGTTTTGCCCCGACAGTGAGTGATACTTTTGAGACATTGCCCTGTATCTTAGTGAATTGAAGGCTACGAAACCTTTTATCAAAATCTTCCCTTTACGTATGGAAACCTAACGCCCAAATGTGGTCCATCTCAGCCTGCAAATAAGCAATGCAGAGGCGTATGAGAATCACTGTATCTTGCGGCAAACATAGGGCCGTGCAAAGGAGATTCTGCCATCATTTTATGAATGTAGCCTACTCATCATTTACCGATCATCATATCTCCAACAGGTGGCTTTCTATTATAAAGCGTGCTGATCGTCAGATTTTTAGTATTGATTCAGTAAAGGACGCAACATACAGCAGAACTTGTTTTGAGCGGCGACCCTTATGAGAAATCACCTGTCGTTAAAGACCACCATTTAGGTGGCCTTAGCCACCTAAATGATGATCTTTAATGACAGGTGACACTTTTTGCCCTTCACAGTTTCATTTGAGAGAGCACCTGTCGTTTAAGACCACTTTTTCCCTTGCAGGAAAGGCGGCCGCTCAAAAAGGGTTCTACTGTATTCTCCCAGTGAACTCATTAAGTGTATTCATTCGCGAGAGGTAAGATCCTCACGAGCCCCCGCAATTTAATGGAGCAGATATGATGAACCTCAGTAAACTCAATCGAACTCCAAGGGGCATACACCCTCATGAGCCCCCGCAAATGCGGGGGCTCATGAGGATCTATGCCTCTTGCAATGGGACGAAAACGTCGGGGATCATGAGGACGTATGCCTTTCGCTGAATATAATTTACATCTGTGAGGAGGCGGTCCGAGGGTGTTCAACATACGATTACTAAGGTGACCACCAATGCCCACTCATCCGGTCCTCATAGCCAAGTCTGGTTTCATATTTCTGTCATATTTTCAGCATCGAGCGAATTGTTAATGAACGCATTCCTCGAATTAACCTCTTCACTGCCGAGAAAAAGATGAACACCACCCACCTGCAAGAGGTACAGAACCTCATCAGCCCCGCAGTTGCGGGGGCACATGAGGGTCTATGCCTCTAGCTGAAACCACTTTGTATTTGGGGTCCTTTGACGGCATAGGCCAGTGAGATCCTTGGCAAACACCGACAAGCAAAGAAACCTTGGGTTACAGCTGACATCTTTGCTCTATGTGACAAGCGTCGAGAATTAAAGAAAAAGAAATCAGAGGTAGAAGGAGCTAAACAATACAGGGAATTTAACCAGGATATCAAGAAAAACATGAAAAAGGCAAAGAATAAGTGGATTGAATATCAGTGTAAACACGTAGAAGAAAATCTGAACAAAAATAATAGCAAAAAAGCATACCAGATGGTGAAAGACCTGACCAGTGTAAAACAAGGACGCTCCTCGATCATTCAAGATAGTGAAGGGAACTATCTTACGGAAGACCAAGACATACTGAAGAGATGGACAGAATATTGCTCAGATTTGTATAACCACCGAGCTACAGGGGACCCAGGCATACTTGTCAACCCACCCGTGACCAACAATGGCAACTATCCCATCCTCCGAGAAGAAGTAGAGGTTGCAGTGAAGTCGCTGAAAAAAAGGGGAAGGCAGCAGGAGCAGACAACATCCCTGCAGAGCTAGTCCAAGAAGGGGGAGAAGACATGATAAGCGCCTTACTAACAATCTGCAATAAGATCTGGCAGTCAGGGGATTGGCCCACACCATGGACCCAATCACTTATAATAACACTCCCCAAAAAAGGCAACTTACGTCAATGCCAGAATTATCGCACGATCAGTCTTATGTGCCACCCAAGCAAAGCCATGTTAAAGATCCTACTGAACAGGCTGAAGCCACAGGCAGAGAAAATCATAGCTGAGGAACAGGCAGGCTTCAGACCAGGGCGCAGCACAACTGAGCAGATCTTTAACCTGAGAATTCTATGTGAGAGGTACCTCCAGCACCAGCAAGACCTCTATCATGTCTTTGTGGATTTTAAGAAAGCGTTTGACAGGGTGTGGCATGCAGCCCTTTGGTCCACCATGTAGCTATACAACATCAATGCCAACCTGATCAAAGTCATAGCAAACCTTTACAACAAGGCCACTAGCGCAGTCTGCTTCAACGGCAAAACAGGAAACTGGTTTAGGACTACAGTCGGAGTCAGACAAGGGTGCTTGCTCTCACCTACTCTTTCCAACATCTTCCTGGAAAGAATCATGACAGACGCTCTGAAAGATCATGAAGGAACTGACGGTCAGCATTGGAGGCAGAACAATCACGAACTTGCGCTTTGCGCTTTGCGGACGACATTGATGGCCTTGCAGAAACAGAGAAGGAGCTAGCTCAGCTGGTGGAAAAGCTGGACAGTACAGTCATTGCCTATGGGATGCAAATCGGTGCAGAGAAGACCAAACTGATGACAAATAACACCAGTGGCAATGGCACTGACGTCATGATTGGAAGTCAAAAACTGGAAAAAGTTAATAAATTCAAATACTTAGAAGCCATTGTGACAGATGAGGGATCAAAACGAGAAATACTGTCCAGGATTGCGCAGACAACAACAGCACTCGGACAAGATTGAAGACCATATGGAAGGACAGAAACATCACGCTCTACTCCAAGATCGGACTGATGCGCTCCTTAGTCATCTCAGTGTTCTTGTATGCCTGTGAGTCATGGACCCTCACAGCAGACCTTGAAAGGAGATACAAGGCACTGAAATGAGAATTTTTCGAAGGCTGCTTGGCATTTCATACAGGCAAGCCATCGGGCCCTATGAAGACATATTAGCCATTATGAAAAAAAGCATTAGCCATTATGAAAAAAACGCAAACTGAAGTGGTATGGGCATGTCACGCGTGCAGCAGGGCTTGCCAAAACAATCCCGCAAGGCACTGTGCAAGGAGGACGAACTGAGGAGAGGAAGACAGAGGAAAAGAAGGGAGGACAATATCTCAGAGTGGACAGGACTGAAGCTGGGCGATAATAATAATAATAATAATAATAATAATACATAGTTCTTGTATAGCGCTGTTCTCCAGGAAAACACTGGACTCACTGCGCATGCACAACAGCACACCCTTTCTCTCTCAGACACACACGCACAATTATACACTACTTTAAACCACCCCCATCCCTTCCCCACACCTTACATTCACTTCCTCTGGGATCAGAATAGGTGGCAGTCAGTCAACAGTTAGCTATATATGAGCTAAGTGTTAAATGCCCGACAAAAAAGAAAAGTCTTTAAGTGAGCCTTGAACTGTGACAATGTAGGCAGATTCCGCATTTCCGTTGGCAGCGAGTTCCACACACTTGGGGCGAAAAAGGTGAAAGAACGCTCCCCGATACGCTAAGAATGACAGAGAACAGAGAGGAATGGAGGGAGATGGTTGCCAAGTCATCAGTGGTGCCCCAACGGTCGGCAAGACTACGGGATATAGATAGACGGCATAGGGTTCATTGACGTTGAAGTTACAATGATTAACCCATTCAGCCCTGACACACTACAGCAGGAGATGAGTCGACCATGATAATTCAAGGGTAGTGCCAGATTAGCTTGGCGCCTGTCGGCGCCAAGCTAATCTGGCACAGCCCTTGAATTATCATGGTCGATCCACCTCCTGCAACTGGTGCCTAGTCTTTAGATGACGCCTCCAAAATTTGGGAAATACGCACGTCGGGCTGAATGAGAAAACAGAAACACACAATCTGCGTCCACTGTCAGTGATGGGGTTAATCAATTGAAAATTCATTTCGTTCTTGTCGCATTTTTTTTTGGGGGGTGGTCTCATAAATTTAAAAAAAAATGGCAGAAATCAGTCAAGAAATAGAAATGTGACCAAAAAACAGCGTGAATCTGAATTTATTCAATCAATTCTTTTACTGTCTTTCACTTTTGTTTTGATACTAGACGCACATACAGGAGAGTAGAGAAAACGTCCGTCCAGAGAACATGGATATAAAGTTTGGGTAAGCAAGAGGCATAGATCCACCGGAGCACCTACGTGTGGGGGGGCTCATGAGGATCTACGAGAGTGTCATTTCATTTGTCATACTAACAGCTTAACCCATTGAACACCACGGTCGCATTTTCCAAATGTTGCAGGTGTCACCGAACGGCCATGCACCAACCAGATAGGTGAGGCTAGCGCTGGCAGAATTGTACTCAAACCAAGGGGAATTACAGCGCTGGACAGACAAACAGTTAGATCCCCTGCCCCCGCCTATCAGGCACCCAATCACCAGCCCACAGAGAAATACGCAGGTATAGAACAAGACGATCATTTCCATCCTCAATCTAACTGTTTGTCTGTCCAGCGCTGTAATTCCCCTTGGTTTGAGTACAGGCCATGCACCAGTTGCAAGAGATACATTGACCATGATGATTCAAGGGTAGTGCCAGATTAGCTTGGCGCCTTCAGGCGCCAAGCTAATCTGGCACTACCCTTGAATCATCATGGTCAGTCAATCTCCTGCTGTTGGGCGTCGGGGCTGTGCCGTCTAAGTAACAAGTACACAATAAGTATTATCAGCAAGTGGCATAGTCCTCAGGAGCCCCGCAACTGCGGGGGCTCATGAGGATCTATACCTGTAACAGGTGGAGTTTGGTTCACATTGTCTCTGCAGTGAAAGGGTTAGTTAATACCTCTATAGAGAAACCAAACCTGTCCACCGACTGTAGACGTCATTTTTGAACGCATTTTTTTTTTTTAATGATCCTTTACACAATGCCGCAAAGATGGACGGCAACGAGATGATTAAAATATGACACGGGGTTTCATGTGCACGTGATTAGGCAGGTGAAAAAGACTGCAGCAAAACAAACTCTATCTAAATCCGGTCTTGGAAGATTAGAGGGGACGTTTTGCCGTTGTCCAATCCTTTTAGCGCGTATCTTTCCGTGTCTGAAAAGGGCTTTTGTATTTATTTAATAATAATAATAATACCGTTATTATATAGGCGCTTTTTCTCAATTTTGGGGAAATCGACTCAAAGCGCCGCGCCTGAAACCCAACACACACACACTCACGAAACAGACGCCATTTAAGACAAACACAGTACAAACACAGTACAAGACAAACGAAGGGCCAGTCAGCTACTGAAGTTACAGAGATTTTTGATCGTTTGTATTTGAAATTTGTAAAGTGGCCTGAGACCGGTACCAAAGTGGGGGTGGAAGAACCGGAGTACCCGGAGAAAGAACCCCCGACGGTCCGCCCGAATTAACGGTGACACTTACCAGAGGAGAAAAGTCCAACGCCGGAACCCGGTATCGAACCGCGCACCTTTGGCATTGGTGGCAGACGCCTTAACCACTGCGCCACGGACCGCCCCAAAAACGATGAAGAAAGCTGTGTCCAAATTTAGTCGACTCCAGAAACATCTTTTTTAACCGGTAAAGCATGTTCTTAATTAAACGAACTTTAGTTCGCGAACTCTGACGAACTAGAGTTCACGATCTCGGACGAACCAGGTTGGTTCTTAATTGGACGATCTAAAGATACGGCGAACCTAGTTCGAAGTAGTTCACGAACCTCGACAAACCATAGTTCGCTGTCGGAAAAGGTTCGCTATAAGCGAGATACGAGAACAACACAGTGCTGGATTAGTATTCTTGATCGTCGTAGGCGATCATTTGACCGACGTCCGCCATAGTTGGCCCGCGCATAGCCATGCGCGGACCAACTATGGCTGACGTCGGCCTGAGGACATTGTCTTTACTGTGAATGTTCTTCATTTTCATTCTAATTATTTTGTTCAGCGATTGATTTACTGTCGTTCGAAACGTCTGGGCAATCTGTTCAATTTGATCGGTTGTCCCTGACCATCCATCCATCCATCCATCCATATTCATACTACGCAGTAAATTTCGGATTTAACAAATAGCCAGGGGAAGCCACTTTTTCTTGTCCGACGATTGCTATAAGCGAAGTAATTTAACCCTTTTAGCGCCAACGCCCCACAGCAGGAGACTGATTGACCATGATAATTCAAGGGTAGTGCCAGATTAGCTTAGCGCCTGCAGGCGCCAAGCTAATCTGGCACTACCCTTGAATTATCATGGTCAATCCACTTCCTGCAAGTGGAAGGCTACATAGTCGTATTTAACACTTCCGAAATTCGGGAAATGCGCCCATGGCGCTAAAAGGGTTAAATAGAAACAGTGCTGTCGGGACCTCTGAAAAAGTGTTGTTAAATCCGACTTTTGTTATATCCCATCTTTGTTATAAGCGAAAGAGCCGTATGTATTTATTCCGCAAGTCCCTAAAATCCCATTGGTCGTTTAGCATCATGGACGTGTACATTATAAGTTATTGGTCGGAGGGGTTTGCTACACGGACCCTTGTAGGCCTGAGGGAAATCAAAGGAATCTTTGTACCCCGAAGGCCGAAGGCCTGAGGGGTACAATGGTTCGTTTGACCTCCCGAAGGCCTACAAGGGTCCGTGCAGCAAGCCCCTGCTACCAATAACGTATGTTTTCATTCCTCCACTATTTCGTAAAGAAATCAAGAAGAAATCTTCCGACCTGGATAACGCCAGACATGACTGACGTAAAAGGAATATATATTTATACATAATAGACATGACGTAATTTAAAATATTTCATGACGTTGCCGTCTCCACTAGTGCGCCTGTTGTTTCAAACAACACTAAGCCTTGTACTTTAGAACGTTTGGTGATCTTTTATAGAACAAAACTGGCATCCAAGACGCGTCAGAAAGAGGGTTACAAAAAGTCCGCCATTTGTCGCGACAAGGGTTTGTGTATTCACGGTCACATGGTACGGTTTGCGCTAAAGAGACTTTTCGTGTGACGTAGGGATGAAAACAATTTAAGTTATTGGTCGCAGGGGTTTGCTACAAGGACCCTTAAAAGTCTGAGGGAGGTCAAAGGAACCATTGTACCCTGAAGGCCGAAGGCCTGAGGAGTACAATGGTTCCTTTGACCTCCCGAAGGCCTACAAAGGTCCGTGCAGCAAGCCCCTGCTACCAATAACGTATGTGTTTTCATTCCTCCACTATTTTCGTAAATAAAACCAAGAAGACATCTTCGGACCTGGATCACGCCAGACATGACTGACGTCAAAGGAATATATATTTATACATAATAGACTTATGACGTAATTGAAAATATTTCAAGACGTTGCCGTCTCAAGTACTGAGTGTGCTTGTTGTTTCGAACAACACTAAGTAACTTTTTACTTTAGAACGTTTTGGAGATCTTTTATAGAACACAACTCGCATTCAAGATGCGTCACAAAGAGGGCTACAAGAAGTCTGCCATTTTTCTCTACAAGGGTTTTTGTATAACAGTCACATCATTGGTACGGTTTGCGCTAAGGAGACTGGTTGTGTGACGTAGGGAGGAAAACAATAGCATTTATATCAGCGTCAGTCTTCATGGATAAATCAGTGCAGGAAACAGAAGGTCCTCGGGCCGACATCAGCCTGAGTTGGCCCGTGCAACGGGCCAACTGAGGCTGATGTCGGCCCGAGGACCTTTTGCCCGACGCGTAGCGAGTATAGTCAGTCAGTGTAGTCCGTCAGTAATCGACATGAACCGATCAGTTGTGTTCACTGACCAGAAACCGATTTTAATGGGCCAACTCAGGCTGATGTCGGCCCGGGGGCCTTTTTCCCGACGTAGTGTAGCGAATCTAGTCAGTCAGTCAGTTTAGTCAGTAGTGGACATGGAACTGATTGTGTACACTGACTAGAATCTGATCAGAAGCGGGCTATCACCAGCTGTTTATGGCCCGGCCGGTGTGCTGTTCGTGTGCGTCAGCTCATACTTCAAGAACTTGAAGTCAGCACGCACACGTTCAGGGCGACAGAGAAAGATAAGATCGTGTAACGCAACCAAATTTCCATACGCGAGACAAGTACTGAAGTGCATAAGGTCCTCAGGCCGACGTCAGTCAGGCTTAGTTGGCCTGCGCGGCACATCCCTGCGCGGACCAGCTGTAAGGCCGTGGTCGGCCCGGAGACCCCTTACTCTCTGGGTAGGAGATAATACGCGTGTATGCTGACCGCACATGTTTCGACGGAAAAAAAGTGGATTAAAAAGCCCGGACAAACATGCGATATCGCATGTTTGTCCGGGCTTTTAATCCACTTTTCTCCGCCGAAACACGCGCAATTTTGACTATTATTCTATTAATCGTCTATTGATAGTTCATACAAAGACAACGACCTGTTGGTAGGACCGTAATATTAGTATGATTTCACTTACTACATGTAGAAAGAAAGAAAAATCCACTAGTGTCACTAACATTGGCACTGACTATTAACGATTGCATATGACACCAGTCACAAGAATGTGAGAAACATACTGATGGTTTAAATAATGTACAAAATGTTGTGTCAGTGTGTCTTCCAAATGGTGGAAATGTGTGCACACAGCTGACTTTGCTCCAGTTTCAGTTTGCTGATATAAATTGAAAGACCAACATATAAAAAAAGAAATTAAAAAAAAAAAAAAGCATAACACTTCCACGCTGACTTACACTTTAGAAATCTCACCGGCTGTAGAAAACGTAAACTGAAGTTGGTCAAAATTCATCTTGTATTAAGTAATCCTACAGAACCTGAGTTGTGCACGTCGTTTTCAGTCCTACAGTGAGTCCGCTACGGGGTGACATGGGTAACCGGCAATAGACGATTCGCGTGAACGTTGCCCTCGAAAACGTACAGCCCGTGCATGAAAATGTGCACGTAGCGGCTGATCGCTGTACAGTGAATGCAAGTATCAAATACGAGATTTTTTGTGTGTGCACGAAATGTTTGCTCGAAGTACAGTACATTTACGGGACGTGCTTTACCGCGCGGTTAGCGCCCGAAATGCAGCGTCAAACGTAACCGATACCTTGAACTGTAAAATAAAGCACAGTTGCTACGGCTGTTCAACGCGCCATTTCTTCATTTCCTTCCCACGGCCAGCTGAGTGAGCCGCATTGACTGTGATGACGGCTAAAGAGTGGTGCCTGAGTAGCCTGACGCCTAGACTGACTTGACCACATGTGCTCAAGGGTAGTGCCTGGTTAATTTGGCGCCCAGCGGGCGCCAAGTTAACCAGGCACTGTCCTTGAATCGTCCTGGTCGTTCCGTAGACTGATATCCCGCAACAGTCATGGTCCACTTTACATAGTCATTGACAGGAAGCATTGGTGGATTCAGAAATGTTAGCTTCGTCAAGCTAAGTGTTAATGATTGCGGCAAACTGACTGCAATTAATCAACAACAATTGAAACACCGCACTTGTCGACTCTGCTGACAATTGCCAATCAGTTTGGATACCAGTCGTTTTAAACACACCAAATAGGAAGAACACGTGTGAGTTGACTGTCAGTCTGTCTGTCGCGTTGTATGTGCGTTTGTAAGTAGGGGCAGTATGTGATACATTAGAAGCTGATTAATAACAGTAGCAACGGCAAGCTCGAAAAATGGTTACCTCAGCCAAAACTTACACCGTTGTTAAATTTAAATGAAGAATAATTGTCATTATCACTGTCTCTTGAGAGAGAGAGAGAGAGAGAGAGAGAGAGAGAGAGAGAGAGAGAGAGAGAGAGAGAGAGAGAGAGAGAGAGAGAGAGAGAGAGAGAGAACAAACGATTTATTGCTCAGAGCGACGGCCCATTGCAATGGGGAGCAGTGGGATGCGGAGGATAAAAAAATCGAAAATAATCGAAGCGATATGAAAACACCGAGGTGAGTGTGTGTGTGTGTGTGTGTGTGTGTGTGTGTGTGTGTGTGTGTGTGTGTGTGTGTGTGTGTGTGTGTGTGTGTGTGTGTGTGAGAGAGAGAGAGAGAGAGAGAGAGAGACTGAGAGAGAGACAGACAGACAGACAGACAGACAGAGACAGACAGACAGACAGAGAGAGAGAGAGAGAGAATACATGAATGAATGAATGAATGAATGAATGAATGATACTTTATTTCTCAAGGATGGAAACAATAGGCGCACAGGCCTCTTTTCATGTTTGTCCTTGCTAAACTACAACATTAAAAGCAACATTAAAACCATATGTTTGAACAGCACAAAACAAGCGGCTACACCCACAGGTCACTCAGTTGTGTTACATTCCGATACAAGTTCCAAAGTCGCTGAAGATTACACACACACACACACACACACACACACACACACACACACACACACACACACACACACCACACACACACACACACACACACAGCAAAAAGACAGGGTTTTTTTTTTTTTTTTTTTTTTTTTTGGGGGGGGGGGGGGGGTGCGATGCGATGTAAAGTGTATTTATAGAAAGAGAAAGAAATGAAATGAAATGAAACTTTATTTTCCAAGGATTAAAGAAGAGAGAGAGAGAGAGAGAGAGAGAGAGAGAGAGAGAGAGAGAGAGAGAGAGAGAGAGAGAGAGAGAAACACACACACACACACACACACACACACACACACCACACACACACACACACACACACACACACACACACCGTGAGGAACACACAGGCGTCTCTGTTTGGGTCAGTCTGCAGTTTTATCTATTCGATAAACGTATTCTGTCTTTAACTTAAGACTGTCTGCAATCTTTCCTCTATGACTTTTCAGTTAGAACCACAATATAACCAAATTGTAACCAAATAAACTGCGCCCTCGTCAGTTTATATTCCATGTAATCAAAAGCAACCAACCGTCCTAATATTTCCCTCCAACAATTGTTGAGCCAATTGATGCAAGTCCTTCGGCGAGCCCTGCACGTCGTCAAGAAAGATAGATTCTCATAAGCCCCTGCAACTGTTCTTGCTATTCTGGACCGCATCCATTTGCATATTCCTGTTAACCCATTTTGCCCCAGGACCCTGGTGATGCCGGATTGATCATGATAATTTAAAGATAGTGCCAGATGAGCTTGTCATCTGGCACTGCCCTTGAATTATTATGATCAATCCATCTCCTGCAACTGGTACATAGTCGTTCAGTAACACTTTCAAAATTTAAGAAAAGCACCCGTGGGGCTGAAAGGGTCAAGGCTGTCATTTGGGTTGATGTGCGTGTCTGAACAATAAGTCTAAAACATTGACCGATCGTTTCCGTTGGCAAGATCTAATATTAGCAATAACAGTTCCTTAGCCATTTATTTCATCCTAAAGAGGAACAGATTTTCATGAGCCCGTGCCAGCAGCCTGAACCCATTACATCAGTCCTATGGGCTGATTTTTTAAAATTTGCTTATGAAGGCTACATTATAGATTAGGAGATAGATCAACCATTTTAGTTCAAGGGTGGTGCCAGAATAGCTTGGCGCCTCAGGCGCCAAGCTATTCTGGTACCACCCTTGAACTATCATAGTTAAACTAATTTCAAGGGCGGAGTAGTGTATCAAGATGAAAAGGCTAAATTGTCCTGAAGTTCTTTCAGCAGAAAGCTATTCATCAGCCCGTTTAGTCAAACTGCGAGACATCGAATCTCATGAGGCAACAGAGGCAGCTCAGTGGCTTTGAGGATCTCTAGCACTACAGCGATCGGATTATTCTGCTGATGTGCAGGGGCTCATGAGCACCTAAGCCTGTTGCAGTTTTGGGTCGGTCCCCTACTGAGTTAGCTCCCCAAGCTGAAGCTGAACGAGTGTGCCCGCCTTAGTTCTGTGCCAGGCACTAAGCAAGGTGCTCAGCTGTAGCAGATAGATTCTTAGTACTCCATAAGCCAGTCATGGCTACCGTGCACCCCCCCCCCCCCCCGACCCCCTCCCCAGTACTCAATAACACGGGTTTCAAAGTGTACCTTAGTATGTCGTGAGATGTTTAAGCTATGTTCCCCTAAAATCCTTAGGAACACACCAGAGATATAGCCGATGGCTCTTCGGGGATGCTAAAATGAGGTTGAGAAACATTTTCCTCTAAATAAATCAGAATTCATTCCAGAAGCCCATATAAGGCAATATTATGATAAGGCACACCTTCTGTGTCCTCTGCAAAAAAAAAAACAGAATGAAATAATATTGAATCTCTGGCTCACAGTGAAGGTATTTGTGCACCCAGTAAACGGCCATTTCCGCGAAATCGCAAAAAAGACAAAAATAATGTGTCACATGCCTTCAGACATTTTCTATAGCAATGGCAGTCCATTTTCAGGCTTACATCATTAAAACAGGAAGTTACAATTATTATAAACTTGACTAGATGATGCTGTGATCACTGTGAGTGCCACAGTGGTTGATTTTGTATCACTACCCCCAAGTTGTAAAAATGCACAAAATATATTAGAAAAAAATACTAAAGTTATTCCATTTCATTTTTACCTCTCTTTACCTATTAAATTTCAATAATGTGAGCATAAAGTGCAAGAAAATAAGGAAAGTCGGCATCCTGTACGGTACGTTCGTGGTGAATGATAGCTTTTTCCCATTTAAAATTGCCGAATTGGGAAAGGTACGTCGTTTCCGATGCCCTCAGAAATTTTGTATACAACTGATAGGTCTTTTTTTTTTTTTAGGTTTTATTTGTTAGGATAGAGTACCACAGTTACTCCCAAACTAATTTTATGATGCTGTGATGCATTTAGGGGCCACAGTGGCTGAATCTGCTGCCCTACCCCCATTTTACCAGTACGCAAAGAAACGCAAAATGATCATAAAAATTGCTTACGTCATACGCCTCTGTTTAAATATTTTTTGTTGCCAGTTTTTTTTTAAAAAAACAAAGTATGCATATTGAGCATACAAATTTGTGATCATTTCATTAACTTCAATGTGACCCATCAATTTAATTTTAATTGTAACTATTTTTAACTGGCTGGTCTTTAGGTGATATTTTACCTGGCGTAAGGCGGGTCTAGTAAGGGCTCCCCTTTTCTTTTCATTTATTTTCGTCTAGAAATGTGTAAATCTGGATATGCGTATAACGTTGTATGGTTTCTAACAGCCAAAACAATGTTATTATCAAAATACTTAGTTTCCACATGTCCACCACGGGATCACCACTTCCACCCCCATTTTTTGGCCTTCTTCTTCTGCAACATTCAATTCCTTTATGGCCGTCTTTAAATCTTATATTGTTCTGGCTGCCAATAAGTGAGCTGTCAAGAGCTCGGCAGCATGTTTTCAGAGTTTGGTGTACAGTTTTATGATCATTTTGCGTTTCTTTGCTTACTGGTAAAATGGGGGTAGGGCAGCAGATTCAGCACTGTGGCCCCTAAATGCATCACAGCATCATAAAATTAGGTTGGGAGTAACTGTGGTGCTCTATCCTAACCAATAAAACCGCCTAAAAAAGACCTATCAGTTGTATACAAAATTTCTGAGGGCATCAAAAACAACGTACCTTTCCCAATTCGGCAATTTTAAATGGGAAAAAAGCTATCATTCACCACGAACGTACCGTACAGGATGCAGACTTATTTTCTTGCACTTTATGCTCACATTATTGAAATTTAATAGGTAAAGAAATGTCAAAATAAAATGGAATAACTTTAGTAATTTTTCTAGTTAATTTTGTGTATTTTTACAACTTATGGGTAGTGATACAAAATCAACCACTGTGGCACTCACACAACACAGTGATCACAGCATCACCTAGTCAAGTTTATAATAATTGTGACATCCTGTTTTAATGATGTAAGCCTGAAAATGGACTGCCATTGCTATAGAAAATGTTTGAAGGCATCCGACACATTATTTTTGTCTTTTTTGAGATTTCGCGGAAATGGCCGTTTACTGGGTGCACAAATACCTTCACTGTGAGCCAGAGATTCAATATTATTTCATTCTGGTTTTTGCAGAGGACGCAGAAGGTGTGCCTTATCATAATATTGCCTTATATGGGCTTCTGGAATGAATTCTGATTATTTAGAGGAAAATGTTTCTCAAACTCATTTTAGCATCCCCGAAGAGCGTAAATGGGGGTACCATTGGACCATCGGCAAAATCTCGGGTGTGTTCCTAAGGATTTTAGGGGAACATGGCTTAAACATCTTAGGACATACTAAGGTACATTTTGAAACCCATCTTATTGAGTACTGAGGAAGGGGGGGGGGGGGGGGCACGGTAGACCGGGCTAGCTTCTGGACTATAGTGGATGGCACAGGACTACGCTCACTCACTCAACTGACCCAAGGATCAAGCTGTATGAAACACGCTTTTCATGAGCCTCCGCATTTCGACTGAAGATACTCATGACTGATCTATACCAGAGAGAGAGAGGCAAACTAGTAGTATTTTTTCAAGGCGGATCCGCGCACAGTTTCAGTGTCTAGCGAGGCTCCATACGCCTTAACATGTATGGGAATCGGTCTTTCAGATTAAATATTCAAACGATGAGATAGTTTTCTGACTTAAAAATCTATCAGTTCAGTCACCCGTACCGGCCTGAGGGGAGGCCGCGTAGACATGATTACCAAGACTGCCGGGCTCACGAACGGCTGAAGACGGACTGAGACTTATAAGAACCACCGCGCCTCGCCGCTGCAGGAATCAGCCTTTTACACAGCTTGAGAATCAATGAAAATTCTGCGAATACCGCCTATTCACATTGCAAATGGATAACCTTCAGGTCATTAGTAAGACGGCCACCGGACTGAAGTTCAGTTGTATTACGGTAGAATCACTGAGTGATCTTTACTTGAAGGGATGCCGCCACCCTCTTCTTTGTTTGCTTTATATCTCTGCCCCTTCATCCAATAAAAACGTCATCGTGGGTTTTATCCTGCAATTATAGCACCTCATCTCATCTTCGGCGTCAGAGAAATATCAATTTCGCGCTGTTGACAGACGCCATTTTCCCGTCTCTTATTGCAATCTCCGGACCGCAATACCGGATATCTTTTCACCGCAAGAGCCGGGAAATTTCCCAAAACCGGATAGCGGGGCAGGGGACGAGCTGAATACTAATGCATTTGCAAGCTGAGTCACAAACCCTCGTCCGTAGGAGGAATAAATGACGTCAAGCCTCAATTAACTGTTACGAGCTAGGAGGTGTGTGCCATCTCGACACATCTGGAGTCAAGTTATGAATGTAGAATAGGGTTGAGGTTGGAGTGGTGTGGGGCTGGGTGTGTAAGCGGCGGGGGATGGGAGTGGTGTGTGGGTATGTGTGTGTGTGTGTGTGTGTGTGTGTGTGTGTGTGTGGGGGGGGGGTGATGGGGTGGGAGGGGGTGGGGGGAGGACTGGGGGTGGGGGTGGGGGGAGGCGGTAGGGTCGATCACGCGGACCTTTCGAGCAAGAGCCCAATGCTATAGTCAGTACCGACTGAGCTACTCACAGTCAGATCAGTATCAGAATTTAGTAAGAGACCAACTGACATTATTGCCCATAGATCCTCTGGCTACGCGAGCTCATGAGGATCTATGATTCTTTCACCACACATCCTCATAATCCTATATAGTCATGAGCCTGCAGGTTCCTATGAGGATCTATGCTTCGTGTGTTTCATTCAAGCCTCAGGAGGGCTCTCATGGAGATCTGAGTCTCCAGCAGACGAAAGGGTGAAGCTCAAAATTGCTGATCGTGTGTGGGCAGGCAATGTATTCACTGACATTGTTAGATGAACTCTTATGACTAACACAATGATTTTGTTCGACGTGTACAATGTTTAGTGACTGGTAAAACTGCCCATCATTTTGATACAATAGGGTTGGGTGTCAGTAGAAATGCCCATATGCTAAAATGGCACGCCCGATCGCCGGATGGATGTGAACTACACACTGGTTGTCTACCTCGATTCGCTGCCGCGATCAGCGGCAGTGCAGCGGCAGCGAAGTCGAGGGAGACAACCAGTGTGTATGAACTACTGCTTATTTACACTAAGTTGAGGGTAGGCGTTAGGGTGGGTGGATGAATTCATTTACCATTTAATCCGCCCACTACATAGTCCCTAGAACCTTTGGGTCCTATTTTGCCGCCACTGCTTATTGGAACACGCGTAGGCTGCTGATCTGACGTAGGGGTGATTTCGCGGGCGTGTCACCGGCATAATGATAATTTTGTTGTTGTTGTTGGTACCATGTACGGCATCCCCGCGGGAAGTCCTCAGTTAGCGCCGAGGCTGAAAGACCCAGGCCTACATGTAACAACGAACTACCCAACAGAGAGAGAGAGAGAGAGAGAGAGAGAGAGAGAGAGAGAGAGAGAGAGAGAGAGAGAGAGAGAGAGAGAGAGAGAGAGAGAGAGAGAGAGAGAGAGAGAGAGAGACTGAGGGAGAGAGAGAGAAACATCCTTCGAAAGGAAAAGGGGAGACTGCCAGTGCTAATATTTTAGGAAGGTTACAAAGGAAAGTAGGTAAAAGCACTGTCAGGGGAGAGAAGTGTGCATGATAGTGCTTTTACCTACTTTCCTTTGTAACCTTCCGAAAATATTAGCACTGGCAGTCTCCCCTTTTCTTTTCATTTATTACTACAATATCGACTGCAACCCCTTCCCCCTTTTGGTAGGTTCTCTTTTAGGGTGCATGGAAATTTAACTCTAGGTGGTGGCATGGAATGTATGCCCCTGCAGACACCACAGTAAAATGTGGCTGTCATTGCAGGTAGGCAGAAATTCCTGCCTCATCCAGTATTGCCGATGGTGTGCTGAAGAGGTCCACAAGACCGAAACAGCTGTCCACACCGGCTAAATATCTGGACCCCCCTTGGGGGACCTAGATTTAAATTTCCATGCACTGAGTGGCTGGAACAGTGGAATATGTGATACGACCCCCCCCCCCCCCCCCCTTTCGGGGCAGCTTCCATATGCATTGCTTCCAGTCACTTTCTTAGCGCACCCCTCTTTCCTATCTCTTTTTTTGTGTGTGTGCTTTGGCCACAGTAGATCTATGATCACTGGTCAATCATGCACACTTCTCTCCCCTGACAGTGCTTTTACCTACTTTCCTTTGTAACCATCCTTCGAAAGGCAAAGAACAACACTGTTAAACTTTCTTTACGTTTTACACGCTTGGCAGTCATCTTTTTTGTCTTGATTCTACATTATACACGTACACTATGTCAATAGAACAAAAACCGCGAAATTCTAGGATTTGCTACCATCTGAAGAGTACATACCAGTTCATGGTGATAGATAATAATAATAATAATAATAATAATAATAATAATAATAATAATAATAATAATAATAATAATAATAATAATAATGAAGATTTATAGGGCGCCTAACCTCTTAATAAGCTGTAGGCGCCTAGATCGACTATGATACTATTTCAATTTATTGGCTTATTTTTAGGGTATACAGGGCCGTCTCACGGCGGGTTGCTACTTCGAGGGTGGTGACAGAATAGCTTGGCGCCAAGAGGCGCCAAGCTATTCTGGCACCACCCTTAAATTATCATGGTCGACTTGGTGCTCTAGTGTGTTCAGACTGGATGGGTTAACCCCCCTTGTGAATGCAGCCTCCGGTACTGTGAAGAGGACTGGCGGCTGCATGCACAATGATATTAACTCATTTGGCTTCGACGCCTTTCAGCGGGAGATGGATTGACCAAATAATTCAAGGGACTGAAGTGCAGATTAGCTTGGCGCCATTAGGCAATCTGCACTTCCCTTGAATTTTCATGGTCAATCCATCTCTGGCAATGGTACACGGTCTTTAGGCGACCCCTCCAAATTTGTGGAAATGCGGCCATCGGGTGTAATGGTATAAGTACTGACAAAAGAACGACAGCTGTCCTGTGATGGCAAAAGACAGTAAATCCATCTCCTGCGAAAAGCGAGATTTTCATGGCATTACAAAATGGACTTACTATCAATTGCCTTCCGACGGAGGATGGTCTCTGAACACACAATCGGAAATCTAGCTGTAGATCATGTAATGCATACATTTGATGGACGTTAATGTTTTAGACATACGAGGCACTTTTACGAGGAGTACAGACTGATCGGTATCACACGCAGTCATGTTTCAGTCCGCAGAACCACAAAGTTTTAGTTTCATTCTCAGCGTGTTCAGTTAATCTATGATTTTGGACCTTACAGTGTCATGCCGTATGGTCCAAAGTCATAGAACAGCATGTACGTGCCGATACACTCTGTGTGTGATAAATTACTGTATAATGCAGCTACTTTCCACAAAATCTTACGGACACTAGACACGTTTTACACTAAATTCTCTTTTACCAAGAACGTGAATTAATGCCTTTACTGTCGAGAGTAAAGACAATCCAAATGCAAGAGACGTGGATCCTCATGAGCCCCCGCAGTTGCACTCATGAGGATCTATGTTTCTTGCTGGCACCACTTTCTGTCCATGTTTCTTGGACGGCTCGGATCTGACGTTGAATTTAACAAAGATTTCTGAAACACGTTTTGTGAACACTAATAGTGATCGAAGCGTATAAGTATCACAGATTATGTTGTTCCTTATTGGCAGAAGCGTTCAAAACTTATCAAATTGACATGTTCACGTTGCAATTGCAGGGCATTTTAATTTATCAGATTCCAAACTTTAACGTTGCCATGTTGAAATAACACGCCAACGTGAAATTTAAAGAAGTACCCAACGGAGAAAGAAACACGCTTAGAAAAAACGGTACAACACAATTTATTAATATTTCGGGTAAATACCCTTTGTCAAAATAGACAAACAAACTGTTTGTTTGTCTATTTTGACAAAGGGTATTTACCCGAAATATTAATAAATTGTGTTGTACCGTTTTTTCTAAGCGTGTTTCTTTCTCCGTTGGGTACTTCTTTGCATTTCACACGCTTGGCAGTCACCTTTTTGGTCTGGATTGCAACGTGAAATTTGAGTTTGACAAAATGAAGGCTCATGACATTGAATAGAAGAATACTAACATGCATTAGCTGCGGTTCAATTAAGGAGTAGCTTTTAGCCTTTTATTTTAGCATCCTAGTACTGTGATACTTTTCATATGAGCAGGGCAGGTGCAGCCGAATAAGCGAGAGGCATAGAACCTCTTGAGCCTAGAAGGAATCCAAGTTATATGAGGTTCACTTAAGACGCAGATTAATTCTGGAAGTTCAACACTCTTCAGCTGAGCTGGATAGATGCAGCCGAATGAGCAGTAAGCATAGATCCTCATGATCCCGTGCTGCAGCAAGAGGCATATATTCTCGTGAGCTCCCTTCATTGGGCAGACCGGGTCTGTAGAGATTAATGGGGATCCACGCGTATCGCAGACGGTGTTCGCTGTAGTGTATTGATAACTCATTCAAGGCGTCCCGCAAGAATAGATGCGAAAGTGCCGCAGCTATTGATGCGTGGCGCCATTAATGAGCTAATAAGAACCTGAAAACATGTTGTTATTAGCAGATGATAGTCTTACCGGAAATGGTTTCTTTCACGGTCGCCGGGAACAATTTCCGCTACTCGTATGTGTCGCCGATGTATTTGTCCCAGACGGAAAAATAAAACCCGGCTTTCGCGCTAACATGGAAATTATCTACTGTTTCAGTCCGTACATGAATTAAATAGGTCTCAATCTATGTATGAATATGATAATGTGTTCTGCCTACACATCAGCGTATCTGCTTCGATACAACACAGTGCGAAAGAATATCACTGTCAGTGTCTGTAACACGTCGGTGTATCATAAGTTTGGCTTTTGGCTCGTCGTAAAATCATGAAATGCACTAAAGTAATACGACTATTATTTTTTTTAAGCGAGCTGCTCCATAGCGGGCTTTGATTGCCAAAATTCACCGACACAACGGGTTATAAATGTTGTCTTGTCACAACTAAGACTTTTCTACTCTTCGTTTCACAATCCATGTGAGTAGGCACACGTACCAGAGGGTTTCCATCGCGGTTTGAGCGTAACAGCAAGAACTCCCCTGCGTGGAAAGGAGAAAAGCAGAAAAATCTGTCCGTCTTTTTACAACATTCAAACTTCATCATTTAAGTTCGTAATTTTGTCCAGATTATTGTAAGACATACTAATAACAGTTATAAAGTTGTTACTGCGAAGTATTAGCTCCTTGCTGCCTGGAGTAGTTCGCTTTAAACTCTACCATGACACGTTTAATCCGTTCAATATCGAGAATAATTGAACACTAACCAACTCCAAGAGGTATAGATCCTTATGAGCCCCCACAATTGCGGGGGCTCATGAGGATATATGCCTCTTGCTGAAATCACTTTGTTTCCGTGTTCCTTTGACTGCTGAGGATCTTAGACGTTGAGTTTACAATGATTTAAACTGTGTCAACGGACGTACATTTCATCTCTGAAATATGTGTTCACTGAACGACCAAACGTCACAACTGTCCAAAGAACATCGACACAAAAGTGGTCTCAGCAAGAGGTATAGATCCTCATGAGCCCCCGCAGTCGCGGGGGCTCATGAGATTCTATACCTCTTGCAGTTGGATCGCGTTCAGTTTTTCTCGGGTGTCAAAGGGTTAACTGATTATTCTCTCCCCTCAAGGTACGGTCACGACCAAGATATTCTGGCACCAGCCGTTGACATGACCCAAATATTTTTGGACTGACCAGCATGTGTGCTGGACTGTGATTTTGGACTCTGCGGCACTACGCCGAAAGGTCCAAACTCACTGACCGATACAAACCTCAAATCCCACCTTCATCCATTCCTGTATCTGAGCATGGGAGAACTTTGTGACTGACTTCGTGACCCCACCTCGTGACATTCAAGTCTTATCTAGTTCCAGACATTAAGCAGTCGCTAGGTACAACGATACCGTTGAACAAGACCAGTGCGTTGGCTTACGAAATTTTAAAATTCAACCTTGCTGCTGCCAGCCGCTAAGTATGGTGTATCCAGCAAATAATGTAACCCCTTTACCGCCGAGAAAAAAGAAAATTGAACGCGCTCCAAGTGCAAGAGGCATAGATCCTCATGAGCCCCCGCCTCATGCTGGCACCACTTTGTATCCGTGTTCCTTGCGAGGCTGGGACTCGCTGGAGTTCAATTAACAAGAAGATGGGATGAATCATAACCCACAAAGTCCCTTCTATATGAGAGCTGTCGTCGCTGTCAATGGTCTCTACCTTTTGTCTTTGACCTGATTCTGATGTTGAATTATATCCTATTGAAAAAGTCTCGCAGATGTTCCAATGCGTCAGTGAGTTCAATAAGGGGCGCAGGACATATGCGTCATTGATTTGTCAAACGTCATTTGTCATGACGTAAGTTTTAGTTTTTACGCAATTTTATATTTTACGTGATATGAGTTTTACTTTCGCTTCATAGGCTTGAGAAAATGGTGACAAAACTAGAACTTCACGGTACAATTTCAGTCCTGCTATAATTTGTGTGAAAGCAGGTTGACTTTACCTGGCTACATGATATACTCAGTACACGGGTCACATGCATGCTCTTCTGAAAGCGCGTCAATGTGTGTGTGTGTGTGCGTGTTAGTGAGTGCGTACGCGCGCGCTCCAAACATCTCCTGCACATTTGAAGACTATAGCCTCGCTTGGAATCTTTAAAACGAAACTTTTCGATTACCTGATGAGCCAAACATAACAGCACTGGGCATTTATTTAACTCATTCTACCCCAACACCGAAATCCCCAAATTTTGCCGTTGTCCTCTGAAGACTGCATTGGAGTGCAGGACACAGATCGACCATGATAGTTCAAGGGTGATGCCAGAATAGCTTGGCGCCCAGCATCACCCTTGAACTGTCATGGTCGATCCATATCTTGCTGTGGTGTGTCTGGGGTAGAATGAGTTAAACAAACCCTGATGGTTAATACTTTCATGTAATACGTGCATTTATGTATAGTGTGTGTGTGTGTGTGTGTGTGTGTGTGTGTGTGTGTGTGTGTGTGTGTGTGTGTGTGTGTGTGTGTGTGTGTGTGTGTGTGTGTGTGTGTGTGTGGTGTAAGATGAATGTTGAGTGTTATTATTATTTTGTGTATATAATTTTTTTTAATTTTATTATTATTTTGGTTTTATTTTTTTAAACATTATTGTTGCATGAAATAATGTATGTAAATATTATGTCTTTATTATTTTATTTTTTTAACCTATTTTATGTTGTAGACGGCAAGTTTGTAAAATGACGATTTGTTTCTGTGAAAACTTTTTACCGTTGATAAATAAAGTTCCATCATCATCATCATCCAAGAGGCATACACCTCATGCGCCTGGAGGGCGCATGAGGATCTATTCCTCCTGGAGATGCGCGCATGTTTGTGAGAGAGAGAGAGAGAGAGAGAGAGAGAGAGAGAGAGAGAGAGAGAGAGAGAGAGAGAGAGAGAGAGAGAGACTGAGCCGCGCCCGCGAGAGAGAATGACGTTGTCACGACACGGTTGTTGTTTTTTTCGTCTATTTTTGTGGGGGAGTAAGTTAAGAGGGGTGACTGGGTTTAGTTAGTCACCGGGTAGCGATAGCCTAGGTGTCTAGTATTTGGCCTGTACACGAGTATTTGCTGCTGTGCGAGAGTTTGCAGATCGGCGTAAAGCACGTGGCCGCCCAGTCTGAATGCGATCGGGTGGTTAGTGTTTCACGTGTTTCCACATCACATGATGTAGTGAGAGTTTTTTGCCAACCCAAAGTTATCCAAATTGATAGTCAGTCGCGTTTCCACCAGCGAACGAAAACAGTCGTCTTTTCAACGTAGTCTCTGAGGGGGTTTGTGCGGGCGTAGTTTTCCATTCAGCCGCCGCCTCAAGTAGCTGTGTTGTCCCACCTGTGGCGTCCCTACGAAACGGCCCTGGTCGAGCCCGGGAGTCGGTGTCCTAGGAAGAGAAGAAGAGCTGCGACGACTTTACCCCTGGCTTGTCTTGTCTTGTTTGTCTTCGTCCTAGCCGGGGCGTCTTCACGGATGACAGTAAGTACACGCAACGATTCTCTAGTGGCCATTTGCTCGGGGGGGGGGGGGGGGGGGGTGTTTGTGTCTGCTTGTTCCGTTATTATGGTGGCTAGTGTGTATTGGTGGGCAGGCGTAGAATAGAATAGAATAGAAGAGAATAGAATGTAGAAGTGAATGCCATCTGTTGTAGTTTCTAGGGTAGTTAGCGTTGAATTGGTTATGGGGATTTAACGCGGAGCAGGCGACTAAAGCCATTTCACTATTTAACGTCGGAGGGTGAATTCGGAAGTGAGTCACGGGGTGACGTGTAAATATGTATTCTGCTGAAGTTGAATTTATTGTTGCAGGAAGCGTGATGCGATTGTACATATGTATTTTCTGGAGGTTGAATTTATTGTTGCAGGAAAGAGGTGAAGGGAATATAAAGGCGGCAATTGAAGTTGCAGGAAGGGTGATGTGATTATTTTGTTTCTTTTGTTATGTATTTATGTGTATTTTTGCACCTGTGTTTTAGTGCATCCTATTCCAAATCTGGTTCCTAATCTAATGGTGTACTGAGAGTGGAGGCTGACTGTCACTCCGCCTTGTGGGGCTACAACGCCGAACCTGGGTGCCTTTGCGAGTGTCGCGGCGCGCCTCGTTTAGTCAGGTCGGGTCGTCCCGTTTAATAACTTCTAACTTGTTAGGTATAATTTCGGTGTATAATCTTGTAAAGAACGTCATACATTGTGAGATTTATTTCATCTCCTCGTAATGACTGTATTGTGAGAGGGGCTTTATCACGGTGACATTTTGAGTTATTGTATTATTTAAAAGCAGCCTGTGTTGCGGAAGACCCTATCGCGGAAGCAAGAGCGTCGAGTTGAACTGCGCTTAACGGTTGTGCTTCCGGCGAGAAGGTCCCGTGACGTGAAATATATTGTTTAACTTACTTTCAGTCAGGTTAAATTAAGGACATTTGCTCCATTTGTATACGTGATATTGTTTGTTCTGAAACGTTGTTAGTTAAAGGAGCCTTGCGCTGTGAATGTCTAGTTTGCGAAGGCATTAGTTTGATTCGAACTTGTCGTTCGTGATCCCGCTGGGGAGATCTAGTAGCTTACGGATTATATTCATTTTTCTCGATCTTCACTTGTGTTTTAGTACGCATTTTTGGTTCATCATATAGTTGATATCGTGCTGTTTGAAGTACTGTTACTTAAGGAGCCATGTGCTGTAAGAGACTCTTCTCGGAAGCAAAGGCGTAGGTCTGTTGGCGTTAGCGCCTGACGCTTATGCTTTCGGCGGGGTCCAGTGGCTGTTGATTTAAGCTTTTCAGTCTCAGTTTCGTTGGTATTAAGGATAGTAGTTTTATTATATATATCATTTTGTACTTTATTTAGGATATTTAGTTTATTGTATATTAGATTCCTCAGCCTGTTATATTAGGGATATTTTGGTTTATTATATATTTGTTATTTTGTATTGTGTATAGTGGTTATTTGGAGTGGGGAGTTTGGACGTATGTGTGTGTGAATGTGACGTGTGAGTGCGTGGTTAGGATTGAGTGTGAATAGTTGGTGGTTGTTAGGGTTTTATATAATAAAGTCGTCTTCATTGTTCCTCTGGTGTTTGTGTTAGGTTTGTGTTAGTGTGGGTTGGGTGTATCTCGAGCGGTAGCGCTCATAGCTCGCGCCCCGGAAGCGGGGTCGTGACAGACGTCATATTTGGGTCAATCGACATCCCGAAACGGTTGTTTGTCTTCAATGAGACATTCAATCACAATATGCTCGGAGGCTCTCTTAGCCACCCACTTAAGAAAGTATTTGCCAAGTTTCAAGCTTGTGTGTACAGAAATATCGGAGATTCTCTTGTTTACATACATACGCACACACATACATACATACATATGCACATACGGCGCTTCCCGCCAAATGTACGTTCAGCAGCGAGGTTAGCGTAACCAGACATGACGTAATTTTTATCTTGTTACTTCAATTGTTAGAGGCTTGCCCGCCTTTGACATGGACATGTTATTAAATTCGCCCCCACCGCGACCCGTCCTAAAAAGACCCTTCTATAAATAGAAGAGACTTAAAAAGGTTTGAAACACAACCTGCGTCCACTCGCAGTGAAGGGGTTAAATCAATGTATATGAAAACTGTAGCATACAGGTTCACCGGTGGAACCACAAGGAACACGCTTCTGAAAGAGACGTAGTACTGATGATCCTCATGAGCCGCCGCCAGTT
>BTPG01000001.1:75046035-75238535 GCA_036245525.1 Semisulcospira habei | reverse complement strand
GGTGTCTGACTTGGAAACCCAGAATTATACACATACCCAGTTTCCATAAGGATGGTAAAGACAGTCACCCGTTTTAGGTCTTTCGTCTACACACACACACACACACACACACACACACACACACACACACACACACACACACACACACACACACACACACGCACGCACACACACAACATACGCACACACACACACACAACATACGCACACGCACACACACACACACACACACACACACACACACACACACACACACACACACACACACACACACACGCGGCACACGTGACGTGATGATGAATTGGGTATGGCTGGGGAAATGAACTAGTGAAAAGCAGCGTTGTAGAGGTGGATTTTGAGAAGTGATTTAAATGAGGAGAGCGTTTGACAGTTACGGACAGGGGCGGGGAGGCTGTTCCAAATGGCGGGGGCAAAGATGGGAAAACGGGCACGACGGCCACGTGTTTTACATTTGAAATTGGGAAGGCGAAATTTACGTGTGTCAAAGGAAGAGCGGAGGGTGCGAGATGGAGTATACTGATGAAGTAAGTCAGAGATATAAGCAGGAGAAGTCAGTTGATAGAGTTGAAGCACATGCAGGACAGTTTTATACAGCGTTCTCAGTCCGGCAGTTGTACAGGCAGCTAGTGGAGTTTTTCAAGGGCGGGGCGGATATGGTCATGCCGTACGCACGCGCAGAACTACTTGAAACGGGCAGCACTGTTTCGCACTCTCTGCAGTTTATCTAGCTGGGTTTTAGGCAGGCCGGAAAGGAGGGAGTTACAGTAGTCTAACGGCCGTGATAAAACAAAGGAGGAGACGAGGCTTGCAGTTGCTGAAGATGAAATACGTTTTAGTTTCTTTGCTGTTGATATTATATTAGCCTACTGAATGTTTGCATGCATCAGTGCCTACCAGTATAGATATGCTCTAGTTTGAAACGCCGGAACGAACATCAACTGTGACAACAACAACAACAACAAAGAACAACAGCAACACAACAAACAAAAGTCCTGTGGTGTGACCGAACTCTAACTAGGACTATACTCATTTCATTCTCATTTTCGCGATTACTCATTATTAAACGAGATTGTTCTGCCTGGCTATGCACAAAGAAGTTGTCATTATTGCGGGAGATGGAAGAGCCGCAGTAGTTCAAGGGTAGTCCCCCCCCCCCACACCCCTCTCACCCTGTGTCGTCTGCGTCATACACACGCGCGCGCACGCACGCACACACAGGCACGTGCATGCACACACCTATCCACCCACCTACCCACCCACACAGTAGGTAGGCGTCCTTCAGTCTCGCGAGGCTGAGGAGTAGCACTACTGAGTGTCGTCAGTGGAACATACACGTCCCCCCTCCCCCTCCCCCCTCCCCCTCCCCCCTCCCCCTCCCCCCTCCCCCTCCCCACTCCCCCTCCCCTCCCTCCTCCCCCCCCCCCCCACACACACAGCCTTCCGCCCTTCCTTAACTCATTGTGCCCAAGGTATAAAATACGCACATTTTGGAGTTATCCTCTGAGGTCTGCATTACAATTCGGGAGACAGATCGACTATGATAGTTCAAAGTTGGTGGCAGAATAGCTTAGCGCCTATAGGTGCCAAACTATTCTGCCACCACCCTTCAAACTATCATGGTCGAGCTTTGTTGCAAAGCACGTTTGCAGTTTTATTTCACGATTGAAAACGGTATAGGATGAATTGTGCGAGTGCCAAACATAATATTGCTGTCCAAAACGGAACAACCTCATAGAATACTTCATCAGTTCTTGTCACTTTGCAGGCAAGTTTACCATAAAACACCGACACATGGCAACAGATGGGAACAAAAGAAACGTACAACAAGCTTTGTTTACTCGTGTTGTACCGTTTTTTCTAAGCGTGTTTCTTTCTCCGTTGGGTACTTCTTTGCATTTCACACGCTTGGCAGTCACCTTTTTGGTCTGGATTGTTTGTTTACTCGACATATTTTATAGTATATATGTGTGTATGTCAGCTACAGTCATATGAAATCTATTTGTCTTTCACTCCTCGTCCTATAAAGTAAATTTAATTGGAGAAAATCGAGGCCAGCAAGAGGCTTAGATCCTCATGAGCCCATGCAACTGCAGGGGCTCATGAAGATCTATGCCTCTTGACGATGTAGTTTAATTTTGCATTGGCCTATACACTAACTGAAGACAACAGATTGGACAATTGTAATTTACCATCATAAGCAATTTAGAAATGTATTTCCGGCAGGACCTTTATTATCCGTGGCCTACATAACTGTTACATTAACTCATTCGAGACGTACCGCATCCGGATACGCGGGATAAAGCCGCGTATCCGGATGCGGCACGTCTCGAAAGTATTAATGTGTTATCTCCCACAATAATTATCTATTAAATTATGATATTTACATTTAGTCCGATCTCTTATGGTCGATTTAGATGTGAATTGTGCATTTTGAAGTTGTATTTCCGACATTTTGGACAGTAGTCCTCCATCCGATGAGCGTTTTTGACACCTGAGGCATCACGGATTCAGTTTGGTTTCAATGGCAACCGTACTTCAATATAGTCGCTAAAACCCTGCGAGATTTAGATTTCTGACCATACAACACAAACAACTGAAAATATTTTAAAATAAATTATAGAATTTGTTTTTGAGTATTCAGTTGAGACAGAGACTGTTATTTGCATAATTTGCTGCTTGTACGTTTGTTCTTTGGGTTTGTTGTACACTATTCATATTTACATATTTCCATTTGAACGTGTAATAGTCAGAATCTTTAGAGATGCTTTTGAGCTGCTGTTGTAGCAACTGTTTTCTGCATTTTACATGGTCGCAATAGTGTTTAAATACATGTAATGGCTAGCAATACATTACACATAACATCTGCTCACACAAGCAGCTCATGCTTGTCTCTCAGGACATGTAACATGACGCTATACCTATCAAACAACTGCTATTGATCGAGGACGAGAACAAATAAAGGTTAAAGGCAGGTACATATTGTGCTGAATTCGTGTATTTTTGTTAGGGCAATATCTTTAGAACCGTTGGACCCATATGACTCAAACCTTACAAGATGATAGCCTTTGATAAACGGAAGTGTACTTAACAAATCAAGCCGTTGTAGTCATCGTCAAGGTTACGGAGGCAATGTTTGTTTTTGATCTTTTCAAGCGAGATCTTTGAAAAAGTTTGATTAATTTATTCCAGACGTGAGATAGCAATACACTATATTCAGTAATGGACATTGTTTTGTGCACAAGTGACGCCATTTCCTTGAAGTTCAAGGCCGTGGCAATCGTATTTGTTTCACATTGTGTATTCTTCTCAGGACCATTTACATGACTGTAACGGTTAACTGGCTTTGACTGAAACATGAGTTAGAAATAGTACTTGTTATTGAAATGATAGCCCTTGATAGCTTGTAGTATTATGATAAACAGTTAGGTTCCTGCATCCAAGGTCAAGGCTATAGTAGTCATGTTTGTTTGAAATCAATCTAGTCCATAATTATATCCAAAAGCGTTTGACAGGTTCGTTTCAGATTTGCCATGGTAATAATTGTTACAGGTGTAAAGTGTTTAGTGCAAGAAATGTATCACTGTGATGTAGGATCACGGTCGTTGCAGCCATCTTGTATTGCACTTTTTCCATTCCCTGTTTTAAAATTTGTTTTATTATTTTTTTAATCGTTATTTAAATAGTTTCTATAACTGTCTGATTTTTGGTGCAGCCAGCTCTCACTCCATACACTGTTAGTATAAGTGTCTGTGCATTTTTTTTTTTTAAATGTTTGCTCATGGCCACAGATCTCTTTTGGCTGTTGTCAGAAAGATGTGGGGGGAGTGCGTGGGCACGAAACCCTTCTACACACAAACGTATTGTCATAAACGTATTCCGTGTGTCGTTGCTCTTTGTCAAAGGAAAAAAAATGTAATATGTAATACATGATATCACCGTCATCAATCAAATTTGGATTTAAAACCGACTTTAACCTTCGTTCGAAATTGTAATAAACAAAATTACAATAGAATTGTCCTTGCTGTGACCTTGACCTCGAAGCAGAAGGCGTAACATTTGTTGAAACTAAACTTTGTAGTGTTGAGTCAATTCACGCACAATCTTAAATAATAATAATAATAATAATGTACATTTATATAGCGCTTAACCTCCATATGAATGATGCTCTAAGCGCTTTACAAGAGCAAAAATCACATAACAAAAAGTACAAAAAGGTAAAAGCTACAATAACTATTACAAAAAATAAAGTGACCCATATCAAAAGCTCGCACTCACACACACACACACACACACACACACACACACACACACACACACACACACACACACACACACACACACACACACACGCGCGCGCGCGCGCACACACACACACACAAACACACACACACACACACACACACACACACACACACACCGATACACACAAATAAAGCGGTCTAAATGTGATTAAAAAATCATTAAGAGAATCAACAGGAAAAAGAATGGCAATGACCTTGACATCAAAGTCAAGGACTTTATAATATTATTGCAGAATTGTTCTTGTTCCAGAATATCAATCCATAGTGTTTGTTTTAATCGGTCTAACAGTTTTCAGGAAATTGGCTGAAAATACAATCAATGTAGAAATCACTGTGACCTTGACCTTGAAAGTAAAAAACACTGGTATGACTTGTCATGTTCTTTCTGTTACAACTGTAATCTCTTGAACGACCAGGAAGCAGGTTTAAAGAGCGCTTTCGAGAAAATGTTGTTGAGACAGATAAATCCATAAATTTAATAGATACAGGCCGCTATCTTGACCTTCATGTTAGATATGCTGCTTTTAAACATCACAGTCCGTTTGGTTAAGAATATTTACTAACTACAACTGGAATCGAGCAAGTATATTGATTTTAGAAATTGTAAAACATTACTACAGTTGGTTCTGGATATTAAAAAAAAAAAAAAACACTAGTTGCCACGGAAACTACACTTATAAAGTCTAAGGCGTGTTTTTGTTTCAACGTTCCATTGTAACACATAACTGAGTTATTTGTAATACATTTGACCATTCAGACCATCCCTTGTGAAGAGTGAGCAGCAATATCGGATTAAATGGCTCCGTTGCAAGAAGTGTAACGGAATTAGCAACACATCAGTTGGCAACGGTCAGGACCGAACTGTATGGTTTGTGCAAACTTCAGTTAGACTAGAGAACGGTTTGGATCTTTCATGATCACAATTTCCATATAATTTTTCCCTCGAATGTAGTAATACATACTCAGATCTTTCTCGAGTTTAAATATGATTGTCATGGCTACCGTATGAAGCAAAAACACGGTCTGTACAAATTAACTTGTTCATCTTTCAAGCAGCTGTGTTTCTGCTGCAAGTAAGGCAAATATACTGCTATCAACGAAGGGTCTGTGTTTGACAAGCACAACTAAAGCAGTTTTAAAGTTTATTCCATAAACAAACAGCTTTAACGCATTCTCTGTCAACGGTGAGTACGTGCCCACCAGTAATTATGATTTTGTTTTCTATTTAAATGATGGACGACCTAAAATCCATGGTAAAGATTGCAAAATGTTATTTCTCTCACCCAAACAATCGGTATACATAGGATAAGGTAACGGTCATTTTTAATATTGGTTGCCATGGTAACATTAAGCAAAATCTTTGATGCCCCATTTGTGGAATTTCTTCTATCACGATTTTCTGCCGCCGTGCAAAATCTCAGAGCAATCGGCCCATAATGCATGATTCTGCCATAAAGGATCGGACTAATTATGACTGTATGTTCCCATATCATTATATGCACCGGTAGGCAAGTTGTTGTGACATGTTTTTGGTTTGCTGCTTCTTCATCTACACAAAAATATGAAAAGACAATAAACAGATTGCTCTCTCTCTCTCTCTCTCTCTCTCTCTCTCTCTCTCTCTCTCTCTCTCTCTCTCTCTCTCTCTCTCTCTCTCTCTCTCCTCTCTCTCTCTCTCTCTCTCTCTCTCTCTCTCTCTCACCCCCCTAACTAAACGGACTACATAAAGTTAATTTTTATTATTATTCACTGTTGACATGATGTGTGTGCATTACTACGGTTGTGCCAGCCAAAACTTTCACCGTTGTAAAATAAAGAATCATTGTCATTGTCATTATCTCTCCGCTCTCTCTCTCTCTCTCTCTCTCTCTCTCTCTCTCTCTCTCTCTCTCTCTCTCTCTCTCTCTCTCTCTCTCTCTCTCTCTCTCTCCTAACTAAACGGACTACATAAAGTTAATTTTTATTATTATTCACTGTTGTTGATATGATGTGTGTGCATTATTTGCATTGCTTTTGTATGGTGTTGTCTGTTTGTTAGTTAGTTTGTTTCAGTTTAAATCATTATTTGTCTATTTATTGTGTTTTTCTTACTCGTTGCTTTTAATGTTCATTAATATTTATTTATTTATCATTTTATTTTATTAATTTTTTTAAAATTTGCCGTATAACAGGACAGTTTGTAAGAGAGGCGTTTCACCTAACACTGTATACGTTTCATCCTCCTCCTCCTCTCTCTCTCCCTCTCTCTCTAAAAAAACCCCCAACCAACCAAACAAACAAACAAAACAAACAAACAAAAACAAACAAGCAAACAAACAAACAACAACAAGAAAAAACACAAAGTGTTATAACTCCGTTTTTGTCGCATGAGCATGCTCAGCTGGTCGCCTTATGAGGAATGTTATGTTTTTCTGTCCAGAGACATGGATCATAATATAAACTATGAGCTTCTGTGAGCAGTTTATAGCAATAATAATCTAATCCTTGTGTAGATGGAAGACGTTCAGTGCTTTAGTTACGTCGTAAAGGAAGAACTGCGCCTTCGAATTTCCGTTAGTATACGCCCGGGTCTACTAGCCCCGCCGTCGGTATTCGTGTGGTCGGTGAATGTGTGCGTCTTTCTGTGGTCTGTGATTTTGGACCATACGGCTAAAGCTGTAAGGTCCAAAATCACAGACTAGGACACAATTTATTGTATCGCGTTTGTTTGAAATTGAACCTGGTTCCCAGTGGAATAGTCGGAAACAGTTTGGCCGGTAGCGCCGGGCATTATCTCCCTTTGATACGGTAGTATGTTGCGCTTTGGCGAGGTGATGCACAACAACAAGTTTGGGTAATTAAGGCCCTTTTATGCACGTAGACATCCCCCTCTCTGGCAAAATATGACCCAGGGCATGCTCCTGTAGGAAATGTTCCAGCTCTATACCATCCCCCTGACATATACTGACGAGTGGGGGAAAAAATGCAATACAAAACAACAAAACAAACCTACAACAGCGACATCGTTTGAATCATGGGAAATCTGCCGTCAAAGGCCATCGGGCCCACGTCCGAGCAATGAGTATGTCCATTTTTGAGAAAAACAATGATTTTGGTTAACTCATTCGAGACCTGCCGCATCCGGATACGCGGCTAAAAAACCGCGTATCCGAATGCGGCACGTCTCGAATGTGTTACTGAAGTAACGGTGAACATCTACTTTGGGGGCTCATGAGGATCTATGCCTCTTGCTGTTGGTTTCATGTTAAATTTTTCTCGGCTGTAAATGGATCAAAATGGATCTTATTATTGTGTATATTATAATGGTCGGATTGGCCTACGTAATGGTCGGAACTTAATTGCACCAGTTTAGGACTGTGCATCCTAGGTGAATGTTGTAATAAGTTTTGTGACAATGTAACAATTGTGGCAAAAGCTCGTGCTTTGTGAAAGCATGTTTCGTTGTTACTTTGCACGCGCTTAGTGACAATAGACGATTTCCGGAAATTAGAAACCGTGAGTTGCCACATTCCTTCTGCCAATGAAGATAAGTAGCGGCTAATCTCTCTATTTGTTTGTTTGTCTATTTTGGCAAAGGGTATTTACCCGAAATATTAATAAATTGTGTTGTACCCGTCTTTTCTAAGAGTGTTTCTTTCTCCGTTGGGTACTTCTTTGCATATTACACGCTTGGCAGTCACCTTTTTGGTCTGGATTGATTTTTTCGTAACAAATTGTCACAAGGCTCGTGGAGCCTCCATGAATTTTGTGACAACCAAAACGTTCGTCACAAAGTACGTGTGGACTCCAAGCAGTGTCCACGAGCTTTGTGTAGGCGTCACATTGTCACAATTAAGAGACATCGTTTCAATGTGTGGGTCCTGGGAATTATATCAGTGTTATATCAGGTGATATTTCAGGCAGTATTGTCGCAATAGCTATACAGTGACGCAGATAGTATTCAATGGAAAAGAACTACCTTTTGGACAGTAAGTGTGTGTGTGTGTGTGTGTGTGTGTGTGTGTGTGTGTGTGTGTGTGTGTGTGTGTGTGTTTGTGCGTGTGTGTGTGCGCGCGCGTGTGTGCATGCGTGCGTGTTTGAACTGTAAGCGAGTGCATGCATTGCATGTGTGTGTGTGTGTGTGTGTGTGTGTGTGTGTGTGTGTGTGTGTGTGTGTGTGTGTGTGTGTGTGTGTGTGTGTGTGTGTGGGTGGGTGTGTGACTGCATGTTTGGGGGTGTGAGCTTACACGGAAAAGGTCGCCTGTGTCGTTCTGATTGTTATAAATAACAAATTAGAGAAAGCGGACATCCTGATTCTAGTCCCCATTATCCACCGCCAAACTGGATCGACCGGGATACCTTGATAGCAGCGCCTGAATAACTCGGTACCTGATGTGTGCGCGCGCGCGCGCGCGCGCGTGTGTGTGTGTGTGTGTGTGTGTGTGTGTGTGTGTGTGTGTGTGTGTGTGTGTGTGTGTGTGTGTGTGCATCCGTGCGTTTTCGGACTGTAAGCGAGTCCATTCCTCCGGAGTACTTCCAGTCCCACACCGGTTGTCTCCTCGATTCGCTCTGCAGCAAATCGAGGGCGACGACCACGGTGGTCCAGTCCATGAGGAGCATATACCATTTCGTGCATCAACGCTGCTGGTAATGAACGCTACTACAGACAATGACAGTTTTGACTTTTGGGTCCGAACCCCATCCATACGTTGCGGTTGTGATTTGTGTTACTATTTGTTTACAAAAGCGCGAAATGGTGTTTATTAATTCTCAAATAGCTTGTGAATAAAGGACTGAGTGCATTATGTGGATATTTCCCAACAGTTAAGAATTTTGTTGGTGTGACCCTATTTTCACAGATCCGGAACGTCGTGGTCTTTGTGTATTTTTTTCTAGAAAAAAGAAAATGACCCGTACCTTTTCTTCTGTATCTGACTGAACCCTATCGGCAGTTTGCTTTAATTTAGTTCAAAGATGAGCTTGGCGATTTCCCAGGTGCCTATGTTTGGCTCACTCAAGGGGTCCCGCATCAATAGATGAATTATATCGACACTTCCGCCGCTGTAGGTGCGAGGCAGCTTAAATGAGTTAACATGCTTGCCTGTGGCACGATAAACACAGCCCACAAGGAGTACAAAAGGAAACGGCGAAAAATCGTTTAACCCTTATCATTCGGAATACACCAGTGTGTGGAATAGGTTTGACTAAAATAGTTCAAGGGTAGTGCCAGAATAGCTTGGGGCCTCTAGGCGCCAAGCTATTCTGGCACTACCCTTGAACTGAAGCCATTGGTCTATATCCTTATCTGTAAGTACTATAATGTAGCTTGCATTGGCAGTGTAAAAATCTGAAGCTTTTAGCCTCAGTATGATATGGGTTAATCGACAGAATGATGTGTGCTATTTGTGTAATAGCACTTGGTTAAAAAAAAAGTAATTCAACGTAGACACAATCCTTACTTTTTTTGTTAGTTGCCTTAAACACCATCGAAATATACAGAAGATAGCGTTGCGTCCTACAGGGCGGACTTGGATTGATACAATTTTAATTCGCCAATACAACGTGTTCTCAACGTTGACTTCAGTTGCCTCAAACTAAGACTGTTCTGTTCATTTTTTCACAATCTGTGTGAGTACGAACACGTAACAGAGGTGTGCTTCTGCCGCTTGGGCCAGTTGCATGAGTGAGCTTAGTCCTGCGCCAGCATTTTGCTTAGTGGCTGGCGCAGGACTAAACTGACTCATGCAACTGACCCCTCATGCGCAAAGAATCTCTGCGCAGCAAAGGGATGAAGAGCAAAATGTTATTTCGTTTACAACATTCATCTTGTTGAGTTAGTCCATGTGTGTAGCATTATCGAAAGTCACCCCCAAGAACATTTGATAACTGAAGGAGATAATTATTGTGAACTATTAGTGAGGTTTCGTTTGCAACGAATGACTCCCAACAACGTACTACTCCCAATGACGAACCACTCCTAAAAACGAACCACTCCCAATGACGAACCACTCCTAAAAACGAACCACTCCCAATGATGAACCACTCCCAATGACGAACCACTCCCAATGATGAACCACTCCCAATGACGAACGAGAGGTGGATTTGGAGTGTTGTTTATTCTCATGGTACAAGCTGATAATTAAGCGTGATTTCGCTCTCGTTCCTTTCAAACGAAACCTCACTATTAACTATCGCAACGGAGAAGCTCTTTTAAAGCGCACCGAATCATAAGCGGATCTGGGGTGGTGGTGGTGGTGGTGGGGTACAAGGGTTCCGTCCCCCCGAACAAAAATTGTTGAAAATGCTATAACAAAGTCCCTGTTTGGGGTGTTTGGCCCCTCTCCCCCCCCTCCTCCCCGTTTGATATTTTGGCGAGTTTTCACATACGTGCCCCCCCCCCCCTACACCCCCTCCCCCACCCTGTTATTTGATATTTTGACTAGTGGTGAAAGTGTGCACACGCGCCTTCTCAACTGTTCCTTCTCCCACCTCTCACCCCTTACCCCCTCCTCCCCCCCCCCCCACCCTCTTTCCGTTGTTGGATTTTTCGGTCATTGGAAATAAGGACTAGTAAAGTCAAGCGTCGGAGAGACCTTTGTGTCAATTTGAAGGTCTCAAAAAAAAAGTTGCACCCCCCCCCCCCCACCCCCCAAGGTAACTGATCCGACCCTGCGAGCATACTATGAACTTTACTCTGGAAAACTGAACTCACAGTGGCCGCAAACCTCCATTTTTTTCCCGACGGGACCACAACAGAAATCATTCTTGTGAATGTCCAAATTGTTTAGCTGCCGCAGCGGTTCTTCGTTATATGCGGCAACAACTGAAAGGGAGGGCTGGGTTCAGCGACAGTTAGGTAAATTTCATAGTATATTCGGCGCGGATTAGAATTAGCCGTTTTTAATGGATTATTATTGTAAGGCGTTAACCCTTTTAGCGCCAACGCCCTACAACAGGAGATTGATTGACCATGATGGTTCAAAAGTAGTGCCAGATTAGTTTGGCGCCTACAGGCGCCAATCTAATCTGGCACTACCCTTGAATTATCATGGTCAGTCCACCTCCTGCAAGTGGTACATAGTCGTTAAGTAACACTTCCAATTCGGGAAATGCGCCCATGGCGCTAAAAGGGTTAAGCAACATTGGTATCATACGTACATTAGCTGTTCCGCGAAAATCAGTCTCCGTTCTTTTCCCCCATTGGCGTGGAAAAGCAGACGACACTTTGCTGACACTCCGAACATTTTGGATAGACATAGCCTATTTCCAGCAGGAATCATCGCGACTTAAACCGCTACCAACACCAAAAGGTTTAAAAGTTATCGACAGGGCAAACGTTTCGGAAGGCTACGGCACGCAGCGAGTACGATTCATGTCTTTTCGTATTAGTCAACGTTTTAACTCATATCATACTGAGACTAAAAGCTTCAATTTGTACACAGCCATATGCAAGCTACATTATAGTACTTACAGATGTGGACGGATATAGACCAATAGTTTTAGTTCAAGAGTGGTGCCTGAATAGCTTGGCGCCTAGAGGCGCCAAGCTATTCTGGCACTACCCTTGAACTATTTTAGTCAAACTTTTTTAACACACTGGTATATTCCGAATGATATTGGTTAAGCAACATTGGTATCACACTTACAGGAGCTGTTCCGCGAAAATCAATCTCCGTTCCTTTCCCCCAGTGGCGTGTAAAAGCAGACGACAAGTTGCTGAGACTCCGAACATTTTGGAGAGATATCGCCTGCTGTTTTACCCTTTGGTTGTCCGTTACGGGTTTAGGCGCAATGATTCCAGCAGGAATCATCGCGACTTAAACCTCTACCAACACCCAAAGGGTTAAACGTTATCGACAAGGCCAGTAAACGTTTCGGACGGCTAAGCACTCAGCGAGTACGATTGATGTCTTTTTAGTGTATATTTAGTCAACGTTTTAATGATACATTATCCTAAGTTCAACATTTCTAAAATTTAAGGGATGTCGTCTTAAAAGTCTCTGAACACTATATGAAAGTTATGGCAGAAGCCCGCCACTCTACAAGAGAAACTGTACGGGCCTGTGGAGGTGCTACAGAAGACCACAGATTTCATTTTGAGAGCCAAACTCCAAGTGTGACAGCGATCGAGAAGAAGAAGAAGAAGACTATATGAAGTTGAAAAGATGGGGCGACCTTGCTAGCTTAAGGGTGGTGCCATCTAACAATTCTGGCACCACCCTCGAACAGTCGCAGTGTCTGTATTTCCTAATGTAGTGTATTCAGGGCTGAACGGGTTAACAGGATCGTGGCCTGAGGGGTTAACAGGGCTCTACATGGTTGGTAATATGTATAGGAAGGAAGAGCATTAATTTTTCGCTGATGACTATCTGCATGTGTGCAACAGGTTGCTGCCTGCCAAAGGGCCATATTCACACCTCATTCACGTCCACGCCAGCAACAGCACATTCTAGGCCGATCTGCTCAGCTCTACGTCAAGTAACGAAGACATGATCGACCGCAGTTTGTCAAGTGTAGTGCCTGATTAGCTTGGCGCCTGGCAAGGCGCCAAGCTAATCACTCACTACACTTGACAAAATACGGTCGATCTACTGACCATAGTCGGCGACAGAACTGGGAGGGCTGTCTCCTTTTCTGTTCACGTAATGAAAAATCGAACTCAGCACAAATACAAAAGCAGAATTTGTTGTCAGCTTCATTAAGTTTCACAGGCAAATGAAATAACGCTTAGTTTGTATTTTTCTTTCACGTGTGTATGCTGTTTACAATAATATTTGTTTTGTTTTGTTTTCAAGATAGTGTGTTTGACAATATATTGACTTGATTGTTGCTTGTTTGTTGTTTTCGTTCCAATGCCTTATTTTCTATTGATTGTTTTTATGTTTGTTCGCAGTTCCTGGTGGAATGTATCAAGTTAATTTGCTGTTTCATGTCGCATTTTTGTTTATTGGTTGCTTTTCTTGGGCTTTTTTGGGGGGAGTGGTTTTTTTTAAAAGGCCAGTCGACCAAATCTAAGACAAGGATGTTTCAGGGTTTTGTTTTTGTTAATGTCGAAGGTTATGACACAAAAATTAAAATACATATTTTAATTTCTTATGTTTTCTGTCGCGTTGTTGTGAGTCAGCAACAGGACAACTTATTTTATGGGCACTTCATTAGGGAAATTTGGTATTGCAATTGGCGATCAAATTTAAATGAACACTTTAAATGAATGTCAAAGGGAATGCAAGACAGAGTTGCAAAGGGGAACATTTGTTGAAAAAAAAGATGGTTTGGGATGAGAATGAGAGAAAGGAGCAGAAAAGGGGGGTGGGAGGAGAGAGAGAGAGAGAGAGAGAGAGAGAGAGAGAGAGAGAGAGAGAGAGAGAGAGAGAGAGAGAGAGAGAGAGAGAGAGAGAGAGAGAGAGAGAGAAACAGACAGACAGACAGACTTATTCCATTTGCAAGAGGCATACATTCTCATGAGCCCCTGCATCCGCAGCGAGCTAATGAGCATTTGTTTCTTTTGCTGGCCATGGACTAGGGGGGCATAGTTAGTCCATGGACCATTTTCATGTCATTTCAGTTTTGGGCGCATATGATAACGGAACACGAGTGAGCGGAACGCGTCATCGTTCCGAAAAGTTTCTGTTTACTGGGTCCACACCCGGTAAGTAAAGACCCTCGGACCGACTTCGACCGCAGTGAGCCCGCGCACAGTCGTGCGCGGGCTCATTGCGGCCGACGCCGGCCTGAAGACTCTTTGCTTACTGGTCGTCATCTTCGTTGAAGCACCACCGTATGTGAGGCCCAAAGTTGTAGAACATTCTCTTAGTTGAACAGCGTGTCTACACATTTTATCCGCGCTGGTGGACAGCAAATCCGAGGAAGAAAAACGATACTTAAATTATTCAGTACAAGTCTTTAGAAATTCGGAAACTTATCCACACACACACACACACACACACACACACACACACACACACACACACACACACACACACACACACACACACACACACACACACACACACACACACACACACACACACACACACACACACACACACAAACCAGATCAGTTGCAGTAAACTTGATAAACAGGCTAAGCTCAAGCGCCGACGAAGAAAAGATTTTAAGAAATAGCTTATGAAGGATGAAATGTTATTGATACAAAGCATGGTATCTGTTTCTGTTAATCGATAAGGTTCATTATAATTCAATAAATAATAGTAAACGTATCCCAATTCGACGGATTAAAAGAGGAAAATGAAACCGAAATGGATTTTGTAGGGTATTTTGAGGATTCTAATATCCTAAGAACAAGAAAAAAGTAAAAAGAAAATATGAAGGGGTGAAAAAAGAGAAATAGAACGAAACAGGGACAGAGAACGAAAAAAGAAAGAGAGGAAAAAAAAGAAGACTATTCAGAGAGAACTGTGTACTGGTCTGTAATTTTGGATCTTAGGGCCATAGGCCGTAAGGTCCAAAATCACAGACCAGCACATACATCGCAACAAAACCAAAAAAGAATAATATTCTTACCGGTTTAACCACTTCGTAGCCATAGCGTTTTGCGATCTTTTGGGCGTGGGGCTCCCCTCCCAGTATCTCAACCGCCCATTCGTTGGTGTAGTGGTGCTCGGCACTTACATGGTTAACAACGACGGACACGATACACACCGCACACACCACAAACAATCGCAATACGCTCATGCTAGCTCCCTTCTCACTGATCCAATAAAGAATGTTCGGCCTAAAACACTTGTGAAGTTTTTTGGTTATATTTCTCGTTTCATGAGAAAATGTTGGTTCAGAAAACTGTACTTCGACTGACGTAAATGTACGTCAGTTAAAGTTAGATCCTGTATGTCTCTGATTAAAGAGCGCAACACGTGTGGTCTATCTCATTTTATCTGACAGATGGTAAAAGTTGTGTGCCTCGTTTAAATATCTATGTCGCATTGCCTCGTTTACATATCTATGGCCACTGCGTGGGACATAAGCTGATGTCAAACGCCTCTTTTACGTATCTATGTGGCGTGTGTGGTTTTAATGTATATGTAGCATGCTTTGTAGAGGCACTTGTATTAATATCTATGTCCACTGTTCTTGTACACGCACGGGCTAAACTGTTCAATGCTGTCTACAAAAACCGCGTTGACTCCTGCGCGTGTGTGCCATCCGTGAGAGCGAAGCAGGAGACAACAGGTGACACGCCTTTCAATGGAGGTGGCTACGCTCAGGCTAGAACCTCACGGAACGGTCTGGTCACATTACTGGAGCCATGTGGCTCACAGTTTCAGTTTGACTGAATGGCCTGCTAGAGAAACGTATGTTTATTAACTCATTCTACCCCATCACCGAAATCCCCAAAAGTTGCCGTTGAACCTCTGAAGATTGCATTGCAGTGCAGGACACAGATCGACCATGATAGTTCAAGGGTGATGCCAGAATAGCTTGGCGCCCTTAGGCGCCAAGCTATTCTGGCATCACCCTTGAACTATCATGGTCGATCGTTATTTTGCTGTGGTGTGTCTGGGATAGAATGAGTTAACCCTATTTACAGTAGCGGTGTAAACATGCACAAGCTGCCTGAAAAATCCCGTCACCGACGAGAAAACTAATTGAAATGATCCGCGATGAACGGGGGCTGATGAGGATCTGTGCCTCTTGCTGACACAACTTTGTCTCTATGTTCCTTCGACGATGGCTGGGACACTTTGTTGCTAGATTTTATAAAGACTGGCAGTGGAAATGTTACTGCCAGAGATTGATCACACAAACAATTGTGTGTGTCTCCACTTGATTTGCTGGAACTGATTTTCTGCTTCCTGTGTTTCACTTTTTAATTCAGCATCAAGTGTCTAAGTCTTCTTTTAAGTGTCTTAGGCTTCGCATTTGTATAGCTGTCTCGATTCAGTTGTGAGTCTTGAATATCACGTCTGGAGTGGCACAAAAAGCGTGGGCGGCAATCTTCTCATGCATCTATTCCAACACAGTCTAATTCTTTTTTTTTTTTTAAAACCCAGCAAAAACTCTGAATTAAATGTGGGTAGTTTGGGCGCATGAATATTAACACATTCTACCCCAGGGCCGAAATCCCCAAATTGTGAAGGTGCCCTCTGAAGGACAGTCTTACAATTCTAGAGACAGTTAGAGCATGATAGTTCAAGGGCGGTGCCAGAATAGCTTGGCGGCGCCAAGCTATTCCGGCACCACCCTTGAACTATCATGCTCGATCCGCGTCTTGCTGTGGTGTGTCGCGGCTGAATGAGTTCAGTTTGACGCCAAGCCAGTAATGCTGACAGAAGATTTCCAAAGTTTGGAAACATTCCTCTTTTCTTCTACTAACTATATTTTAGATAAACACATACTTGAAACTGAGTCTCTTTCAGATCAATGACATTTTAGAGGCGCACTAACACATACATGTGACAGGTTTTGGAATTCAGCGCGTGCAACCATTTGAATCAATGTTCTAAAATTACTATGAAAGAAAGAAGCACGCTTCAGAAACACCAGGACAGGCTTCATGATGACCAGGACAAAAACAGTTTACTATTTTATCGGGTTTTTAACTCATTCGATGCGGGTCGCCTCCGGATACGCTGCAAATAACCAAGTGTCCTGACGCGGCCGGTGTCGATAAGTTAACAGTAAAACAAAATTAGACACAGCTTTTTATCTGTTTTTGAGGGTCAAAAGTTATTGTCTTTGAGGCGCACAATAAATATTTTAGAAAGTTTTTGGGAACAAGAAAACTACGTTTATTGGGACACCGTGAACTAAAACTAGGCATCTAAGTGGGATGTCCTTTGCGTGGCTTAAAACACCTTTAAGGCCCCGCCACACGAGCCGGTTGTGCCCCGATTTTGAAGCCGATTCCGATCCCGATTGCGATCGGATGACGTCAATTATCCGATCCGGTCCCAATCGGCTGGGAATCGGGTGTCTAGAACCTGCTCTATTTTCCCGATCCGATTCGGCCCCGGTTGTAAGCTTCAACCATCAGAGCGCGTCTCGCAAAGCATGTCGTAGTTTGCAAATGGCGGAACACGCCTGTTGCCGCTGATGTTTCGCACGCCTCTTCCCGAATATGATGCAAAACTGCTGATAATGCAAGCACATCATCATCACTGTCGCTAGCAGTCATTTTGCAGAACAGGTACGACTTTGATCTTCGGTTCAAACCGGTCGGCTAAACAAGTCGGGAAATGTCAGTGTGGCAGAGCACACGTTTTTAAGTCTGGCCCGATCACCTACCGATTCGAAAACTGATCGGGAATCGGCCTCAAAACCGGGCTCGTGTAGCGGGGCCTTTAGACGATCTATTACAATGCTTGATGAAAATGTTAAGAAATCGGTGAACAATTAGCACTTGTCGTTTCTTTTTTTTTTCTTTTGCTATTTGCCCTCGTTTGTTCTGGTATGCTTTTTGGACCTTAAAATGGCTCAAAGCGGTAAATGTTCTCACATATCTGCCTGTATCCGTGTTTTGAAAGCGTTTGAAAACTGCCATGGTTTTTTTCTTTCTTTCTTTCTTTTTACGTCCAGATTTTTAAAAAAAAATCTTCTCTTTGTTCAGTTCAGATTCAGGTCGAAGGCATTGTTACTTTAAGAGATAGACATTGACTAGATCTCAGTGGCAGAGTGAGAGTTCCCTTGATTCTTATCAGGTGTTGTCTTGCAGGACGCGTTAGGTGCCGAGAAAATTTGAACACCACCCAACTGCAAGAGGTATAGATCCTCAAGAGCCCCCGCAGTTGCTGATACCACTTTGAATCGATGCACCTGGGGCAGATAGGGTTCTTTGGTCTCGGATGAACGAAGATTGCAGAAAAAAGAGAAAAAACATGCTTAGAAAAGACAGTTACAATACAACAAATAAAACTGTTTTTTCTAAACGTTTTTCTTTCTTTTCTCGCTTCCTATCACCCACATTAGCATCCATGTTTCTTGTGAAAAAGACAGTAGTACGCGGACGCACACACACACAACATCTTTGTCTTTTTATCTATTGACATATGTGGACCGTTTTAGTAGAACAGAAATGAACAAATCACCGATGAAGTTTTAAATCTATAAACACTCCACAACCTCATTCACAAACCCCGTCTGAAAACTGAACTCAATTGTATTCATTCCGACTATCATTGATCAAACATTTTTTCTCTTCTTCAAAAGTTGTGTTACTGTTTTATCCGTGCATCATATCATTCCGAAACTTTCGTCATTTTGGAGGGTGCACAACAAAAATAATCCGGGGTGTGTTAATTCCAGATACACCACGGGTCATTACGCCATTGTCGCCCGTTCTGGAGTGGTATACAGCGGTATAACCCACGTCACCCGCTCAGATTGCGCGTGCGTGTTCCGTCGGTGCAGTCACTGGGGTCCCAGCGCACATGTTGCAAACCTAATAATACTTGAAATCCCCAAACTTCCTGAACCTGAGGAACACATATTTGAATAGGAATAATCATTAGCATTTGCAATACGAGGCGTAGATCCACATGAGCCTCAGTTCATGAGCATATATGCCTCTTGCATAGTGAACATATCGTGGGATGTCAGTCTTTGTAGGAACACCAGTTTGAACGGCAATTATCCTAGTCCTGCAAGAGGCAAAGATCCTCATGAGCCCCTGCCAATGGCACGGGCGCATGAAGATCTATGTCTCTTGTAGGTGAAAGGCCGTTTCTCCTGTAACAATAAACCTGTCGTCATAATAGGAGGCAATTTTGATAGAATGTCGAAAATGTCACACGTATTAAGTGTATTTGTGAGTAAGTGAGAGAAGCTATGTTTGTGAATTTATGTTCTTTTCCACCGCGAAAGTGATGTGCGCATATTTGTTTCAATATAATTGAGCCAGAAAGACTGAGACATACTAATTTATGTGTTTGTGGAGTTTTGAATTTTGCCACCGCGAAAGTGGTGCTGCTTGTGTAGCCCTGTAGTTCAAGTTATGTGGGCGGATTCGACAGAACGTCGTGTTACTTTCTTTCCTGTTTAATTCTTCATTAAAACATTTTGCTACCAGGAAAACAAAGTTACAAGCAAACTAAATACATAAAAAGGAAAAAAAGAAGACAGAAAATGAGAGATATATGGTCTATATTGCAATGATTTAATTGTTGCGGTAGTAGACTTCGTGCGTGTACTTCGGCCTCGGGGAGCTGTTAAAATCAGGTGTAAGACATGTTACGATTAATGTGTGCTGGTCCGTATGATTTTGGACCTCAATTACGGCTTAGAGCCGTAAGATCCAAAATCACATATCGGCGCACAAATGAACCTTTAAATAAAATTGATAAAGGCACACCGGCAGCGCTTTGGATAGAATGAATAATATCATAATGATATTGGTCACTTGAGATAAAGAAAGTTTGATCAGTCTTCTCAAAACCATGACCCTCGTTAGCTGAAGAACTCTTGCGGCGGGGGATACAATTTATTTCAATCATGCCGGCACTCTGCGCCGCAGACACAGAGCCGAGAGTTGCGCCCCCTAATTGTTGATAGGGTGATTACGTCCCCCGACCGTTTCCTGCGTACGGCGAAAGACTGGCCGATTGATCATTACGCTGCCGGCTCGAGGGACAAATGTGTACGGGGAATATTCCAGTTGAGCACCCAGTATAGGGCTCGGGAAGCTGACGTCATCACGCCAGTCGTGGCGGCCATCTTGTGAGGATACGGGACTAAGCGCTCATAGGGAAATCGCTGTTTTTGTAAGAAACGTCCTGACGTACTATAAGCAATAACAGCAAGTCTTGCCATCACTGTAGGGAACCGCTCACCACTGAAAATCTGTTTTTGTTTGTTTCCAAAGAGGAAGAAAATTTAAGAAAAACGTGTTGAAACACTATTTCGCTACTATACGATGACTCTATGGTATCCTCTTAAGATGGCTGCTGACGCCGCGCCCACGCTGCTAGGCAACGCGGGGAACTTCCCGAGCCCCTATACGCGGAAACATGCATCAGTTTTGAATTTCTTCTACATATCACTGAATCTTTAAAATATATGTTGTTCTCCCCTTGAAACGACTAGCTAAGATCGTTTCTCATAGAATTCTAATTAACAGTGTTGCTCACAACAGACTGAATACATAGGGGCCTCAGAGTGACGGTGCTTTGACTAAATGCAAATCCGATGCGCCACCGCTAGATCAATTCAGAATACAAGGGAGGAAACGAACGACACGCTGTGGCCGGAGGTATCCTGGACCTCTTTCTCAACATCTAGAGTTCAACGTTAAACCATGTACTGGAGTGCCGTGAAAGAGGCCACTCTGCACTGCTTTGCATCCATTGTTTTCTGCCGTGTTTACTCCGAAAGTCGAAGCGAATTACTCGAGAAGATATTGACAAGTGATCAGTGTTTTTAACCAGACCCCATTTAAGTAGAGCTTTTTGGGCTGAGGGAAATACGTACCTAAAGCGATTGCTGCGTAGATCATGCACTCTTGTTTTAATTTCATTGGATATGCTAATTTACATATTTCCGGCCACTAAAACCTAACAAATGGACGTCTGCTAAAATGATGCTTGGCTGTGCAAAAAGTCTTGATGCTAAACTATCAGTTTTGATCCGCGGACAAGGTTGGTATAGATTTGTGGCAAAATATCTACTGAGTTTGTTCAATTCGAGGTTTTAGGCGGATGGTTGTTTTGGGGGTTGAAAACTGCTCTGGAATCACAGTGCCTCACTGTGTGCCGTGTCTTTCGTTTCCTGCCTTGTATTCTGAAAGACACTGCACGCGGTGAGGTGTTGCGAGGTGTGTTGCCTAACGACTATGTACCAGTTGCAGGAGTTGGCCAAGCCATCTCCTGCTGTAGAGATCCAGGGCTAAAAGGGTTAATATAGCAGGGAGGAGCTTTGCACATCATTAAGTAGTGCTTAGTATTAGCAGGCTTTCAAAGTTACAGCGCGGCGGCTTCCATTCCTGCGGCTCCTTGGGTATCACGTGAACTGAATAGATGATTATGTGCGCCTCGGAGACACCATACCAATACCAATCCACATGAACCCGGGGATGAAGGGGGGGGGGAGGAGAGGGAGGACGGGCGGGGGGGGGGGTGGAGGGGGGGGGGAGGCTTTCTAAAGGACTGAATTTGTACATCAGCGTACACACCAATGCTGAGAGCCCTATGCACGACATGAATGTCTTTGAAGCCGTGTAGTGACAGATACACACGCATACATTCTCCAAAAGCGATAACAGTTCAACTGGTGGTGTCATGAACGAAACTAAATCACCACGAACGTTTTACTCTTACCCTGGATGACTCCCTGGATGTCAGCAGGTATACACATTGGGCCAATATAGGCCAGCAAGAGGCATAGATTCTCATGAGCCCCTGCAACTGCAAGGGCCCATGAGAATCTATGGTTCTTGCAGATGTGCCGGAGAAGGGACTGGCTTGCTGATGTAGTGTATCGTATCATGTATTTGAATTAGCATTTTTCAAGGCCAAGAGAGTCACATGAATGTGTTTAAATGCTGTGACACGGATTTTCACTGTAGTAACTTGCACACACTGGTTGTCTCTTCCCGATTGTCCACGAAACTTATCGAATCGAGGGAGACAACTAGCGTTTTTTCCCACGCGCTGGGCCGCTAACCCGGTAATATGACAACACGTATTATTATTATTTGTAAGATAATTAACAATTGTTACCTTTTTTGGGGTCAACTTCTGGTAATTTGTGTAGACTGCAGCTGGACCCTTTTTGTCCTGATACGTTTCATTGTCTCAGAGATATCCCTACTTCTTTTGCTGAAATTCTGACTACTGTCTGTTGCTGATACATGCAAGCAGACATGCATTCACAATACACGCTAGAACAACGCTTTCTCTCTCTCTCTCCCCCCCCCCCCTCCCAAACACACGTCATTTAATCGTGCTGAAATAGTTTATTATCAGTTTGAATGTGTATTATGTACATCACGTTGTATTTGTATGGTATGCACTCTTTATGTTTTCTTCTTAGCTTCAATACACTATATAAAATAAAATAACCTGTTATTTTTACTATAAAAAATATTATGATCGTCATTACAGACAATATGAAAAGAGTGTTTATGTTGTATTCTATTGTTTTGTATTGCGTTGCATTGTTTCGTATCACGTATCGAATTGTATCTTATCGCCGTATTGTATTTATATTATATTGTATTGTATTAAATTGTACACGTAATGCATATATTGATAATAAAACGTTAAAATATGGTGCAATTCCCGGCGTGGAACAGAACAAAATGACATAACTCATTCAGCCCGACGCACGTATTTCTAAAATTTTGGAGGCGTCATCTAACGACTATGCACCTTTTGCAGGAGATGGATCGACCATGATAATTCAAGGGTAGTGCCAGATTAGCTTGGCGCCGATGATAATTCAAGGGTAGTGCCAGATTAGCTTGGCGCCGAGAGGCGCCAAGCTAATCTGGCACTACCCTTGAATTATCATGGTCGACCCACCTCCTGCTGTAGTGCGTCAGGGCTAAATGGGTTAATAAGAGTGCGGCATGTTGGATCACTGATTCGCGAAATACACAGGTTGGGGGAGAAAAAAAAAAGGGTTTGCCATTGGTCTTTAGATCACTAGCGCACTAGCAGCTGTGACCTGCGCAGCTTAGTTTCGCCTCAGTGCTGCATTAAACACTTTAATACTTTAAATTCATCACCCTCCACCCCTGTCTCCACCCTAGCTCCGGTGCGCCGCTTCAACATAGACACCAAGTGGTTTCAGCAAGAGGTGTAGATCCTCACGAGCCCCCGTAACTGCTGGGGCGGATGAGGTTCTATGCCTGTTGCACCTGGGCAGTGTTAATTTTTTTCTCGGAGTGAATGGGTTACACGCTTTAATACTCACCCCCACCCGGCCCTTCGCCTCAGCGCTGGTTCCACGCTGGCTCACCAGTTTCAAACAGTAACAGCTGAGCTCCATGAGCGACAGTCCCACATGACGGGTAACAATATACAATACAATACAATACAATACCGTAATACAATACTGAATACGATACCGTAATACAATACAATACAGTGCAATGCAATGCACCGCAACGTAACGCAAAGCAACACAGCAACACCGGCAACGCAACGCAACGCAACACATACAATACAATACAATACGATATGTTACGATACGATACGGCACACAACATGACGCGAAGCAACACAACACAACACAACAAAACACGACAACGACCACGACACGACACGACACGATACGACACGACACAGTACAAATTACAATGCAACGCAACACGTACAGCACGGCACAGGCGGCATAGCGCAACGCGGCAACGCAACGCAGCGCAGCGCAGCGCAACGATATTATGAGTTATTGGTGGCAGGGGTTTGCTGCAAGGGTCCGTTTAGCAAGCCTCTGCTACCAATAACGTATTTGTTTTCATTCCTCCTCTATTTTCTTAAAATAAATCAAGAAGAAATCTTCCGACCTGTATCACGCCAGACATGACTGACGTCAAAGGAATATGCGTTCAATACATAATAGACTCATGACGTAATTTACAATCTTTCAAGACGTTGCCGTCGCCAGTAGTGTGCCTGTTGTTTAGAACAACACTAGGTAACTTTGTATTTTAGAACGTTCTGGTGATCTATTTTAGAACAACGCTGGCATCCAAAACGCGTCAGAAATAGGGCTACAAAAAGTCCGCCATTAGTCACTACAAGGGTTTTTGTAGCTCGGTCACATGGTACGGTTTGAGCTAAAGAATTGGTCGTGTGACGTAGGAATGAAAACAAATATATTTGTTTTCATCCTTACGTCACACGACCAGTAACTTTATCGCAAACCGTACCATGTGACCGTGATACAAAAACCCTTGCAGCGACAAATGACGGACTTTTTGTAGCCCTATTTCTGACGCGTCTTGGACGCCAGTATTGTTCTATAAAAGATCACCAAACGTTCTAAAGTACAAAGTTACTTAGTGTTGTTCGAAACAACAGGCGCACTACTGGAGACGGCAACGTCAAGAAATATTATGTTATTAGTCTCAGGGGTTTGCTACACGGACCCTTGTAGGCCTAAGGGAGGTCAAAGGAACCATTGTACCCCGAAGGCCTTAGGGTACAATGGTTCCTTTAACCTCCCGAAGGCCTACAAGGGTCCGTGCAGCAAGCCCCTGCTACCAATAAAGTATTTGTTTTCATTCCTCCACTATTTTCGTAAAAGAAATCAAGAAGACATCTTCCGACCTGAATCACGCCAGACATGACTGACGTCAAAGGAATATACATTTATACATAATCGATTTATGACGTAATTGAAAATATTTCATGACGTTGCCGTCTCAAGTACTGAGTGTGCTTGTTGTTTCAAACAACACTAGTAACTTTTTACTTTAGAACGTTTTGGAGATCTTTTATATGAGAAATCTCACATTCAAGATGCGTCACAAAGAGGGCTACAAGAAGTCGGCCATTTTTCGCTACAAGGGTTTTTGTATAACGGTCACATCGTACGGTTTGCGCTAAAGGGACTGGTTGTGTGACGTAGGGAGGAAAACAATTTAAATTACGTCATAAGTCTAATATGTAAATTTTTATATTCCTTTTACGTAAGTCGTGTCTGGCGCGATCGAGGTCGGAAAATTTTTTCTTGATTTCTTTACAAAAATAGTGGAGGAGTGAAAACAAATACGTTATTGGTCGCAGGGGCTTGCTGCACAGACCCTTGTAGGTCTTCGGGAGGTCAAAGGAACCATTGTACCCCTCAGGCCTTCGGGGTACAAAGGTTCCTTTGACCTCCCTCAGGCCTACAAGGGTCCTTATAGCAAACCCTTGAAACCAATAACTTATAATATATTATACAAAGGTATACAATTAATAAGAACAGGGGTGACTGGAGCAAGCCAGAGTCATAGGTTCTCATGAGTGCCTTCACCTTGAGGGGGCTCATGAGAATCTATGATTCTTCTAGGCATGCGTTTTGCCCGTGCTTTTCGGTACGATCGAGGGTTGTCCACCATCGGCTCACATAGCGGTTTAGCCCGTTCGCTGCCAGTGGACGTACATTAATTGTGTTTTCGAAATCATAAAAAAGCAAATTCAAAAACAAAGAGCCCTAGTCGTCAAAGAAACATGAACACAAAGTGGTTTTCGCAAGAGCCGTAGATCCTCATGAGCCCCCGCAAATGCGGGGACTCATGAGGATCTATGCCTCTTGCAGTGGGGTGGTGTTCAATTTTTCTAAGCGGGGGAGGGCGGGGAGGGGGGGGGGTAAGTGGGGTGTCGGAATCTGGATTTTCTGTGTGGGGAGGCGATTGGGGACAGGGGGAGGGGGTGGGCGTAAGGGATGATGAAGATAGCTACTGACTGTGTATGGTGGACGGGGCTGGTGGCGGCAGAGGGTGGGGTTGCTGTTGGCCTGTTAGGGGTGCTGCGGGGGAAAAAATCGCGTTGGCTCATTACTAACATTTCCGGTCATCTGGCATGGGAGGTCACGCTTCACATGAGAACTGACACTGACAAGCTGATCAGTCTGCAGTGGAGCGGCGTCATGGCTGTATAGAATATTCGTGTTTCTCCACTGTCATTGTAACTGAGTGGATAGCAGAAAATACTTGTAACTTGGCGGCTCTACTAAGCCACTTCAAAGTCCACAAACGGATAATAATAATAATAATAATAATAATAATAATAATAATAATAATAATAATGTGTATTTTTAAGGCGCCTATACTTTCGATTAAAAAATCTCTGGGCGCCGTGCAAATGACATACTAACATACACCATGCATTCTACAATACATATATTCCCTAACATAGACACTCACGCAACAGGATGTACAAGAAAAATAAACTGAACTTGAATATCAAAATGGACACACCAACAAAAAATGCTCTCACACAAAAAGACATACCATAAAAGTAATAAAGGATACACCAGACAACTCTCACTGACAACGAAATGTTGACAAAAAAAAAAATTATAACAGTGAATGTTTACAGAAATATATGCGTCTTCAAAGACTACCGGAAGCTATTGGCTCATTCAAAATGTCTGAGGAACTGTGGGAATTTATTCCAAAGAAATGGTCCTTGGTATGAGAAAGACCTCTAGGCAGAAGAGTTAGTTCTCACAGTCGGAATGCTTAATAGTTTGGTGTCTGCTGAGGAAGGCAGCTGTCTTGAAGGTGAGGTAAGGCATGCGCAGGTAGACTAAAACAGTACGCTACGTGCCAAGGAGAATAACTCATCGACGGATAGCCAAACGGTTAGATTCTCTGCCCCTTCCTATCAGGCACCCACCAGCCCAAGTGGGCTGGCGATTGGGTGCCAGACCTGTGGGTGCCAGACATGTCAGGCCAGGCGATGACAAATTTAGCTAGTTTTTGATGAGGCAATGTCGTGAAAGCTGTGTTGTTTCTCTTCCACCGTAATCAGTGCTAACATCAGTGACTCGACGGTGACGTTGTGACTGAGAAGAAGACAATGACCAACTGAGGTATGCTTGTTAATTATGGTATTTATCAGACGCTGGGGTTGTCTCCCTTTAAAGGGGCACACCCGACCTTTTTTAAGGCTTCAGTTTGCAAAAATCTTTTACTGGCATTCAGTATACATACCCACTTAAACACTAAACAGTGACCACCTTATTGTCCCACCAAATACTTTCTTTCGTCCTGTTCAAAGTGAAAAGAGGCCCACCAGAATCTTTCCTAGGCGGATCCCAGGAAAGATTGCTTGTGATTGGCGGCGATACTAGCTGACGTCATAACTGTTCTATACGACCTTAGGTCATCTGCATAATTATAACCAATCGGCAGAGACAAGATGGCGGACTAACCAGCGAAAAAAAAGAAAGTATCATCGAGTCGCGCCGACATTGACAGACTCGGTAATTGCGGAAGAGAAGACTGAAAGAAGAAGAGAGACAAGATACCTCTAAAGAACTGACATAGGACAAGGGAATATGGACATGTGGCAACGCGTAAAGCAAGAGCTTGGCTTGACCACCCACCCCGGCGGAATTTGTCACTTTCCTGCTGAATCAGTAAGTAATCTACGGTCTTTGTCGATCTTCCCATAGTTCCGCGAGCGCTAGTGATTTTCAGATTTCATGATCTTCAGTAGAATTAAAAAGTGCTAACATAATTACCGAGTCTGTCAATGTCGGCGCGACTCGAAGATACTTTCTTTTTACTTCGCTGGTTAGTCCGCCATCTTGTCTCTGCCGATTGGTTATAATTATGCAGATGACCTAAGGTCGTATAGAATAGTTATGACGTCAGCTAGTATCGCCGCCAATCACAAGCAATCTTTCCTGTGATCTGCCTAGGAAAGATTGGGCCTCTTTTCACTTTGAACAGTCTTAAAATTTTCCAAGCGTGTTTTTTTCTCCGTTGGGTACTTCTTAGTAGAATTATAGTATCTTACTGATTTCGCAAGATTTTAAACCCGTTTAAGTTATCATATAGTTACGAGCTAGTTATCACATTTTATGCTGCTGAGATCTGAAAACTACGGTGTGTGTCAAAGTTGCACATCGCTGGTCGTAACATGTTTTTGTTTGCGCCGGCTCTCATTTACTCGATTCAGAGAGGTAATGTTTCTGCTGCGAGGGTGCATTTGTGGTTTCTAATGATGCGTTACGTAGACCTCGACGTGTGAGACGTGGAATTGATTGCAGTGCAGAAAGTGGGTATAAATACCGATGTTCTGTTTCAATGATGGAAGATGGTCCGTGTTTCCGAGGGGTAAACGATCAAAGGTCAAACTAGGCACCGTGAACGCACGCTCGCTTTGCGAGTGCCAAACACGCCACGCCCTCGGTGCACTACGCACGACCGTTACTAGTAAATACCAGCAGGTCGAGCAGAACCCGCTTGTGATTTTGACAACATAGCGAGTACGGGAAGGTTTATTCTACTTGCTCGTGAAAAATTACAAAAGGATGCCGGAGAACATCAGTACACGTGTACACTGACACGTGTGTGCATCAGTCACACCGATGACCTCGTGACTTGCAGTATTGTGATACACTGATAGTCAGCTGGGTTCTGCCTTGTGACGTAGGCTCATAAATATGCAGTATTAATTCAAAACTAGGCCGATGCACACGATAAATTCGCGACTCAGGTACAAAAATAATACACCCTCCAAACGATAAATTTAGACATTTGGTATTGTATTTACATCATAAAGCTCAAAGATAGTACAGAAAGAACCCATACAATACTGTCAGCAGTATCTGTTACAGACAGTTGTTGGACTGTGTTCAGAAGCTTGATCCTAGGGAATATAACTTTAAACTTACCGTCAAGTGTGTCTTTTTGTTGGATATGATTGATACTTTTTTTTCCTACAGGCGCAGTCTTAAGTCGGGTAACACCTTTTTTTTCGCGGACACAGTAGCTCTACTGGTGCACTGTAACATATATTTTTGGGTCGTTTCAGTTTTTGCCTCCATGCGACCAAAGACAGTATATTATATTATAGTGACTCCCCGCCGCAGCCAAATTGTGCGAAATTGTAGAGACACACTGGATGAAAATAGCTACCTACATGTACCAGCAACTGAAAGTGATTTTGATGGTTTGAGTAGATTGTTAGCTGGCAATTACTCGCGCGTTGTGTCACGGCAAGAATTAGCGGCGCCGACCGCGGTCAGCGAAGTAAATGACTTGTCATGGCGTCCAACGGGCACCACCATCATCTCTGTCCAGGGGCGGATCTGCGGGGGCGGGGGGGGGGGGGGGCGGGCGGGGGGGGGGGAGATTCTAGGTGTTCCGGACAACCTCCAGACCTAAAACAAAATTCTGTAAAATGTTATAACAGTCACTTTTTGGGATGTTTTGCCACCCCCCACCCCCCCCAGGAAGCAAGGTCTAGCGTCGGCATATTGGAGGCTTTTAGTATCAGGTTCAAGGTCCCAAACAAAATGTTGGAACCACCCCCCCCCCTCCCCTCAAGGTAACTGATCCGCCTCTTTTATACACAGGCAACAAAAAGTGCAGAATATTTTATACACCTATTCCTCATATTAGAACAAAAGATCAAAACTGCCACATTGTGACTCAGCTCATATAACAATCATGATGGTTTTACACACATAATAACGACTTAATCTGTTTGCAACTAAGGAATGGTTTTGTAATTAAAAACAAACAAACATGCATACTAGAATGTAGGGGGGTGTGTGTGTGTGTGTGTGTGTGTGTGTGTGTGTGTGCGTGAGCTACTGGGGCCGAGTTGGTATACCTTGCCCTGTACTTAGGTTAAACGCACCAGCGGCGCCATTGTTGCTATTTTCGCACCAGACCGGTCGCTCGGATCGGTCATGTGCACCAGAACTGCGCGCGCACGTAGGTTTCTGCACTTGTAGTGTGGCCGGTCTCGTACGTCTAAGCGGAAGATTGTGATCGCAGTCGAAACTACGGTTCGTTTCCTGTTTTACTTTTAGCGTTACCTCCCCTAACGCGCCAGTTTTGTGTAGGTCACATTATACAGTCAAATTTGGCCAGTTCAGGCAGTGCAAGGACCGGCGTTTTTAAAAATAATTTTTGTCTTGTTTGAAAATTTGTAGTAGGGCTGAATGTTGGAATTTGCTGGAAATATTCTGGTTAGCTGAGAGGAGACATGTTTGGTGCTTTGATTCATACTATCCTGAGCTTATCCAGTGGACAATTTTGGGCCTATGTTGTGTTGCCATTGACGTTGTGATTTGAGGGGCACGCTGATTTCAGCTGTGCTTGGGTGTGGGGTTGGTAAGTACCAGTCTCATAGCCAAGAAATAAGACGGGTGATGTGCTGGTTTTTTGTTTGGATTTTGTGCTTGGCAAATGTGCAGCTGGTGGGCGGTAGTGTCTTTTAGGGAATTGAAAAATTAGGGGATGACTGGGACTGACTAAGGCTAAGAGACTGGACAGTACGGAAACGGCACTGCGGTCCGTGACCTGTAGAGATGGTGGAGGCTTGTGTCACGCCCCGTGCCATTGAGATCAAGTCCATTGTAATTGTAGTGCGCTCATCTCTCGTACTACAACTACGACCGTGCTTTCTGCCACAAAATGACGCAGATGTCGCAAAATCACCACCATTGAGGAAAAAACCTATTTTTCAAATCTCGGTGCCAAATCGTGTAATGTTTCGTGGTGCTACCGAGCCGGCATAAGGATGCATTATTGCCGGATTGCATCTGGGAAGGGTTTATTTTTTATTCATCTTATTTTGCAGCAATCAAACGTCACGTGATTCTTTCTCCGAGATTCAGTGCTCATTACAGGTGCAGAAAGCACACGCTCTAAACGATCTAGTGCACATGACCGGTCCGATGCTTCCGGTCTGGTGCGAAAATAGCAACAATGGCGCCGCTGGTGTGTTTAACCTAGGCACAAGGCGAAGTATACCAACTCAGCGCTACTGGGAGGTCCTGCTTCTGTGTATGTCCTTGTGTGTGTGCGTCTGCAGGCCTACATGATAATTTTTATTTAAACAGTCAACACCACAAACTCGCGTTACATCGGAATTAGCTCAGTTCAGAAACATCAATTTCTGAACGGCAGACTTCACACTTTAAGTCGAAGTCAACATAGCGAGGTGAAATACGACTTTATTGCTTTATATGTACAAATCGCTGTTGTATGCACATAACGTCAGCCTCATTTCAGCTACGACTCTCGCTCCCCTCTCCTTCTCCTAGACTACTCACACTACCTTATCCCTTTTCATCCTGATACATCCATTGAAATAACATTGACTGATAGTTCAAGGGTGGTGCCAAATAGCTTGGCGCTTGAGGCGCCAAGCTATTCTGGCAAAATCCTTGAACCAAAATGGTTCATCTACATCCTAATCTGTAATGTAGCCTTTCTAGGACAATTAGCTAATTTTACCAAATCAGCCTCAGGATGAAACGGGGTTAAAGACCACACTGAAAATTGTTTACTACATGACTTTAAAAAAAGAAAGAAAATGAAGAAGAGCAAATCTTTCAAATTTTAAGATTTGGTCTTTGATGAATATTCAGACAAGACAGTCTTGTTCAAACTGTTTATGCTAAAAATCTAAAAGTTGTGCTTATTTGAATTTTTGTTATGGTAGTCCTTTACTTTTTTTAATAGTAGTATATACATAGCAATAGGAATAGACTTACACAAATATCTGCATAGGCATACGCGCGCTAATCTTAGACTTTAATATTTCGGCGTATATTTGAAAGATCTAACGTCGCAGACCAGCCCATATATGCCTGTATATAACTTGATTTCGGTATTGATCTTGAAAAGTGACAATCCGACTAACTCACTCAAGGCCCCTGCATCAATAGCTGCGTAAGTGTCGTATAGCGTTGCCGGTGAAAACGATACACAAACACTTTCGCAGCTATTGATGCGGGGTGCCTTGATTAGGTTAAACACCTGGGAAACAGCCCAAAGTATGCTGATTACCCGAGATCCTGACGCATGTACACAGGCAAAATATACACAATCATAAAGACTTTAAATATTATCAGCAAGTATCCTATCAAAAGTTGACTACCGTCTAGGCTAGTGATTGAACGTTGTCTCCCAAATGGTAGCAACCCACAGTGTTCTGATTTATTCAGGGTTCTGACGCATGAACACAGGCACAACGTAAAGAATCATGAAGATGGTGAAAGACATTGTAACCAGATAGATCAAGAACGCAAATTTGTCCACCACTTCTGCCACGAAAAACCACTGACGTTTCATGTGGAACATTCTTTCTTCAGGGGCCGATATTCGTCCGTCAGGACTTTCGTCCCTTGTCTGCGCCCGACTGTCGTCTGCGGCGTTCGCCTCGTGACCCAGTGTTCTTCTCCGTCTGACGTTAGCAGTAGAGTTGTTGGAAGGGTGGGAGGACGAGACAGACACTTCGTTGGCTGATGTACCTGGAGCAGGGTTTACCATAAATAAATAGAAGAGACTTAAAAACAAGTGACATTATACAACTGAAAAAAAATCGGATATAACAACACTTTCCCGCCAGCAGTAATAGCTGTCTGTGTAATTACTTCGCTTATAATAAACTTTGGATAAAACAACAAGAACAAAAAAATACTAGTGTGTGTATGTCTGTAATTGTGTACCTTACGAAGCCATAAAATTATCTATCACATAATAATTCTCATAAAAGGACTCGATCAACTCATTGGAAATGTGTCGCGCATCCGAATACGCGCCAATAAGCCGCGTACACGGGTGCGGCACGTCTCGAATGTGTAAGACATTAACCCCATCCCTGCCACTGTAGGTACATTTCTGTTTCTGAAATCTTTGCTCATTCAACGACCAAAAAGACCGACCAAGAAACAAGGCTACAAAGTGGTTTCATCAAGAGGCATAGATCCTCATGAGCCCCCGCAATTGCGGGGGCTCATGAGGATCTATACCTCCTGAAGTAGTTTGGCCTTCATTTCTTCTCGGCATTAAAGGAGTTAAAATGAGCCCCGAAAGTCGAAAACCCAAATTTGCAATTTTTCCCCTGACTATTAGGCCTACGTAACAGCAAGGATAGTATAAAATAGCAAGACAGACTGACCAAGAAAGTTTAAGAGTGGTGTCAGGATTGAATTGATCCCTTCATTGCAGTGGTTGCCAAAAAATCTGTCTTTTTAATAGACAATTTCCGGAAATCAGACGTAGATTTTTAAAAGGCGGAATCAGTGGATTAAAAGCCCGGACAAACATGCGATGTCGCATGTTTGTCCGGGATTTTAATCCACTGATTGCGTCAAATGACGTGCAATTTAAAAAAAAGAAGTCTATTCTGTTTTCCGGAAATCGTCTGTTCAACGCCAAAGAAACCCGGCCGTCCAAGGAACATGAATATCAAGCGATGTCGGCAAGAGGCATATATCTTCATGAGTCCCCGTAACTGCGAGAGCTCATGAGGATCTGTGTCTCGCAGTTGGATCGTGTTCATTGTTTCTCGGCAGCGAAGTGGTTAAATGGGTTATATCCCCCACCTTCAGTGACGCCATAGGATGTTGCGTCACTAGTGCTGACGGCGGTGTAATGACGTCTGAATGCACGACTGAAGAAACTGTCCACGCAGTTGTGACATACGCCGTCTTTGCTGTCATCACCGTCATTTTCGTCAGGGATGAGGATTTCGTCTTTCCAAAGAAATTTCGTGCATACGATTCTGAAAATAAATTGACAAATAAATTTCCAAAACAAAGATGCAACCAAAGGAATGCCCGCCGGCCAACCGTTTAACCCCTTCCCTGCCACTGTATGTACATTTTGTTCCTGAAATCTTTGGGTTTGTTTCAACGGCCCAAAGACACAACCCTCCAAGGAATAAGGATACAAATCGGTCTTAGCAAGAGACACTGATCCTCATGAGACCCCGCGACTGCGGGGGCTCATGAGGATCAGTGTCTCTTGTAGTCAGGTTGTGCTCACTTTTCTCGACAGTGAAGGGGTTAAAATGCAAGAATATAGCACACAAAAATTGCTTTAGAATAAGAACTTGTTATTCTAAAACTCTGAGGGACGGCCGACGATTTACTGAGAACGACCATTTATGGACAACCACCGGACTCAGAATATAGCACACAGCCGGCCGGAACGTATACGAAAAAGAAAGTTATTCTGAAACGCGTTTCTCTCTTTAGAGGTTGTTTCAAAACAGTTCCTGTTCTATGCTCACAAACCATATATAGGTGACGCTTGCGCTGGCTGAGAATAGCACACATACCATGGGGAATTACTCACCGCTCCACATACAACGGTTAGATCCCCTGGCCCCTCCTATCAGGCACCCAATCGGCAGCCCACAAAAGCGCAGGTAAATAACAATACGATCATCTACCAGCAGCCGGGAGAAAAGACTGACCAGGGTACATAACTGAGGCGTAATTCCCCTCAAGTGGTATGTGTCTAGTTCCTGTCCAAGCCCACTCTATGTGCCTGTAATGAAATAAATCCTTTTAGCCTCCACAGTGCCAATGGTTGCAGGTTGTGTTTCTGTAATCATAATTTCAACGAAAAAAAATATATCCAAGAACAATGGATACAAAATGGGGTCATCAAAAAAAACGTTACACGTTTAGGGCTTAACGTCTTTTGTCCACCACAAAGGTAATTTCAAAGACGGGGCACCGAAATAGGGTCTGAACAAATTATGACCCTAGCTGGATTCGAACCCGGGACCTTTCGGTCGAGAGACGAACATTCTACCACCGAGCCACCCAGCTCCCCTGGGGTCAGCAAGAGACATAGATCCTCATGAGCCCGCGCACCTGCGTGGGCTCACGAGGATGCACGTCTCTCGCAGTTGGATCGTGTTAACTCTTTCTCAGCAGTGACAGTTTCTGTCGCGATGATTCCTGCAGAAATGATCGCGACATAAACAGCTGTCGACAGGCAAAACCGGGTTTAAGCGTAACAACAATAAGCTCCCCCAATGTGAAAAAGGCCATCGTGCCGATGTCGGCTACCGTTGGCCCGCGCATAACCGTGCGCGGGCCAACGGCGTCCGACGTCGGCACGATGATCTTTGCGCAATGGGTTGAGGGCTACGGCAACCGGCATAGGACTGGCTTGATCATTGATTCATTATGATCACTACCTTCACGGTGTTAATCACAGTAAGCAAATGGTCCTCGGGCCGATATCAGCCAAGTTGGTCCGCGCACCTGCACGGCGAGGTCTGAGAACTTTTTTTGTTCACTGGGCTCTAGCTATTAACATGTACAGCTCCTTCCAGTCTCCCAGCTGTTGATGGCACCAATGGCGACACAAAGTAAATAAGTAAACTGTCCTCGGGCCGACGTCAGCTTGAGCTGACCCGTGTGCGCCAGCCAACTCAGGCCGAGGTCGGCCCGAGTAACTTTTGCTCATAGGGCCCTCACCTGCTGAGCACTCGATGACACAGCCAGAGAATCCAGGCGGGAACGTCGGGACAGTGCTGTTCGTCGCCTCGTTTTTTTATGTTCATCACAATGGTGGCCATGATCAGAGAGATGCAGTTGAACGTCATGACAACGAACAGGAACACGCCTGTAACATTGAAAAATGACGCATTAACCCTTTTAGCCCTAGGTCCCATCTCTCAAATTCCGGAGGTGTTGCCTAACGACTATGTACCAGTTGTAGGAGATGGATTGAACATGATAATTCAAGGGTAGCACTAGTATCTGGCACTACCCTTGAATTATCATGATCAATCCATCTCCTGCTGCAGAGTCCCGGGGCTAAAAGGGTTAAACGATTTTAAATTTTAAATTTAATTTAATTTATTTTTTATTTTATTTTATTATTATTATTAGTATTGTTATTATTTATTTATTTATTTATTTATTTATTTATTTATTATTATTATTATTATTATTATTTTTTTTTTTTTTGGGGGGGGTGCGGATGTAAATCAGAAGTAGATCAAAGACGCAAACAGTGACTTAAAAAGCCCGGCGTAACATGCGATCATCTGCAGTTTGCACCAACTTCATGAGCCCACCCCCACCCCCACCCCCACCGCCCCCCCCCCCACCCCCACCCCACCCCGCCCCTGCGCAGTGGGTTCAGGACGATCTCTGCTCTTGCTGACTTCGCTTTGCATCCGTGCTCATTGAACGGCCGGGTTCTTTAACGTTGAACTGACAAAGATTTCAGAAACACAATCTGCGACCACTGGCAACGAAGGGGTTAACCTGTAGCCGTTTACTGACGATGATCCTTAGTCGAACCGGCAATATGTGTAAACTATTAACCTTTTCAATGCCAGTGGGCGAAAAAAGTCTTTGTAGGCAGGACAGATTCAACACCGAACAATCCCGTCAAGCCAAGCAGCACGGATATGATGGAGTTATCAGCATCTGTTCTTTTAGTAACAGTGTGTGTTTGTGTGTGTGTGTGTGTGTGTGTGTGTGTGTGTGTGTGTGTGTGTGTGTGTGTGTGTGTGTGTGTGTGTGTGTGTGTGTGTGTGTGTGTGTGTGTGTGAGAGAGAGAGAGAGAGAGAGAGAGAGAGAGAGAGAGAGAGAGAGAGAGAGAGAGAGAGAGAGCGACAGACAGACAGAAAAATGTAAGCCTTGATGTCATTTAGCTATAAAGTTTATTGCAACTTTTATTTTTCTTGTACTCTTTTGTTCTTTGATTTTGGTTGTGCAAAGCGCTTACAGCGTCATCAATTTGGAGGTTAAACGCTATATAAATTCACATTATTAGTAGTAGTAGTAGAAGTAGTAGTACTATTATTATTATTATTATTATCAACAGCCAAAGAACCTCATGAACCCCCGCGGATGCGAGGGGCTCATGAGGTTCTTTCAGTGTCTCTGGCAGTTTGGTGGTGTTCAGTTTTCCGGTAGTGAAGGGGTTAAGCTCTACGATACCTTCGAAGAAGTTTTTAATCTAACCTAAAATTGGCGTGGAGTTGGTGTCAGGCACGTTGTCTGCTATTCGCAGCTGAAGTACGTACAAGGTGAGGAACACTGTCAGACCGATAGCGATTTTCTCCCCTTTGTGGCACGGCAACAGGAAGGAAGCCAACGTCAGCACGCAAAGCATGATGGTAGGCGCGATGACTATGTAGTCATAGTACAGTGACTTGCGCCTGAAATTCGAACGGCAAATACGTCTTCATCAGTCAAGTTATCAAGCACATTTATCCAGCATGCCAATATATACGTGTAGTATCTCCAAAAAACATCATACAAGTTCTGGCCATAGTTTGGCCATGACTGAGAACCCAATTCAGTCAGTTCTAGCAACAACCTCCAGCAGTATCATGGTCCAATCTCCTGTTAACCCATATCATACTGAGGCTAAAAGCTTCAAATTTGTACTCTGCCATATGCAAGCTACATTACAGTACTTACAGATGAGGATATAGATGAATGGCTTCAGTTCAAGGGTGGTGCCAGGATAGCTTGGAGCCTAGAGGCACCAAGCTATTCTGGCACTACTCTTGAACTATTTTAGTCAAACTTATTTCACACAGTGGTGTATTCCGAATGATAAGGGTTAAAGTATACCAGGGAAGAGTGGGCTTGTTCATTTTTTTCATATGCGAGGATATTAGCAAAAGAAAATCGTGAATGCCCCCCCCCCCCCCCCCCCCTTTCCCGAAAAACAAGATGGGATGAACCATAACCCACAAAGTCCCTTCTATATGAGAGCTGTCTTCGCTGTCAAGAGTCTCTACCTTTTGTCTTTGACTTGATTCTGATTGAAATATCTCTTTTTGAAAGCCTCGCAGATGTGCCAATGCGTCATAGTGAACTCTATAAGGGGCGCGCGCAGTGCATACACGTCACTGGTTTGTCAAGCTCATTTGTCATGAAGTATTTTTTTGTTTTTACGTAATTTTATATTTAACGTGATATGAATTTCGCTTTCGCTTCAAGACTTGGGAAAGTGGTGACAAAACTAGAATTTCACGGTACAATTTCAGTATTGCTATAATTTGTGTGAAATCTCGTTAACTTTACCTAGCTACATGCTATACTAAGTACACTTGCATGCTCTTTTGAAAGCGCGTCGAAGTGTATGTGTATGCGTCTGTGTGTGCGTTGCGTGCATGCGCGCGGTCCGAACATCCTCAAGGGGCATAGATGTACATGCGCCCTCCGGGCACATGAGGATCTATGTCTCTTGGAGATGCGTGACCTGCGGGGCGGTCCGTGGCGCAGTGGTTAAGGCGCCTGCCACCAATGCCAAAGGTGCGAGGTTCGAAAACTGGTTCCGGCGTCGGACTTTTCTCCTCTGGTAAGTGTCACCGTTAATTCGGGCGGACCGTCGGGGGTTCTTTCTCCGGGCACTCCGGTTCTTCCACCCCCCCCCCCCCCCACACACACACACTTTGGTACCGGTTTCAGGCCACTTTACAAATTTCAAATACAAGCGGCGATCAAAAATCTCTGTAACTTCAGTAGCTGAACTGGCCCTTCGTCTGTCTTGTACTGTGTTTATCTTAAATGGCATAAATCCGTGTCTGTTACGTGAGTGTGCGTGTTGGGTTTCAGTTTGCGGCGCTTTGAGTCGATTTGCCCAAAAATTGACAAAAAGCGCCTTAACGGTATTATTATTATTTATTATTATGCGCGCATATGTGTGAGAGAGAGCGAGCGAGAGAATTACGTCATATTTAAAGTATGCGTGGTGACAAAGTTGTTTCTTTTACGTGACCGGCACTGTCTGACTTCCTCCAGATGTCAAGGTTATATAGTGTTTTAATTTTTTTCTGAAAATAATTAATTTTTGCTGAAGAAGTTGAAAGGGTACAAAGCTGGCCAACAAACTCATCCAATGTCTTTCTCAAAACTATCTATATCGGATCACCTGCATGCTCTTCTGAAAGCGCGACGATGTGTGTGTGTGTGTGTGTGTGTGTGTGTGTGTGTGTGTGTGTGTGTGTGTGTGTGTGTGTGTGTGTGTGCGTGTTAGTGCGTGCATGCGCGCGTGCTCCAAACATCTCCAAGAGACATAGATCCTCATGCGCTCTCCAGGCGTATGAGGATCTATGCCTCTTGGAGATGGGCGCATGTCTGTGTGTGTGTGTGTGTGTGTGTGTGTGTGTGTGTGTGTGTGTGTGTGTGTGTGTGAGTGAGTGTGAGTGTGTGTGAGAGAGAGAGAGAGAGAGAGAGAGAGAGAGAGAGAGACTTCGGCGCGCTCTAGAGAGAATTACGTCATATTTACATATTTAGAGATGTCTGCGTGGTGACGGAGTTGCCTCTTTTACGTCACGCCACTGTCTGACTTTCTCTAGAAGTCAATTTTTTTTTATATACTGTTTTAAGTCTTTTCTGAAAAGAATTATTTTTTACTAAAGAAATTGAAAGGATACAAAGCTGGCTAACGAACACATCCACTGTCTTTATCCAAACTGGTTATATCCAAAATTTCAAGTAAATATAACAAAAATTACGGACTCTAATCTGGGTCAACCGACTTCCTATAAACGGTTGGTTATGTCCTCAATGAGACATTCAATTACAATATTCTCGGAGGCTTTCATAGCCACCCCTTTAAGAAAGTATTTCGCCAAGTTTCAAGCTTGTGTGCACAGAAATGTCGGAGATTCTCTTGTTTACATACAAACGCACATACACACACACACACACACACACACACACACACACACACACACACACACACACACATACATACATACATACATACATACATACATACATACATACATACATACATACATACATACATACATACATACATACATACATACATACATACATACATACATACATACATACATACATACATACATACATACATACATACATACATACATACATACATACATACATACATACAAACAAACGCACATACGGCGCTTCAGTCGCGCCAAATGTACATTCAGCAGCGAGGTCAGCGTAATTTTTATCTTGTTACTTCAGTTGTGAGAAGTTTAGGCCTGCCCGCCTTTGACATCATAGACATGCTATTAAATTCGCCCCACCGCGACCCGGAAGGGACTTGAAAAGCAATACAAATTACCTGACAACCAAAATACGTACGAAAATGTCCTATTCATCTTGCAGAATGTTACGCATTATTTATTCATTAACTCATTCAAGCGCACTGCATCAATAGCTGCGGAATGGTCACCGGCAAAGCTATACGACACGTTCGCAGCTATGATCCAAAGACCTTGAATGAGTTAACATGAAAAATACATTTCTGTGAGGAACTATATAACAGATTTGTGATTAAAGCCGACAGGGGAGTCCCTAGTTCTGTTTCAGTGCACACAAAGAGACTAATTGAGACTATAAGGCCAAATTGATTATCGGATTTATAACAAATTATATTTACCAAACAATTTCCCATTCTAGGAAAATACAGCCTCACCTAAGATGAATCATCAGATTCACCATGGCATGATGGCCATCACCGGGACAACAAGAACTGTCCAAGACTTCCCGATTCAAGGACACGTTCACAAGGTCATACTCGGTGTTCATGATGTAGTGTTGCAGGTCAGGTCGGGCTAAGGTCAGACGAAGGTCAAGCTGCCCGAGGTCGTAGATCCATGACCCGAACTTCACCTCGCAGATCTGCTCGTCGTACGGAAAGTAGGTGACGTCAACGGCGCATGCGCTGTTGACAATAAGGGGGACCATCCATGTGACGTTTCCGTTGTGTTGTATGGCAACCTTGCTGCCAGTGACGTTCACAAATCCGTCGATGCTGTCTCCGGCTCTATGGAAAAATACAATCAAATTCCCCACCCGTCAAAGGAACATGGATACAAACTAGTTTCAGCAAGAAACGTAGTTCCTCATGTGCCCCCCGCAAGTGCGGGGGCTCATGAAGATCTAGTAGTTAGGTCAGTAGTGTTCTGTTTTTCTCAGCAATGAACGGGTTGGGAGACTGATCGATCATAAAAGTTTAACTCATTCGCGGCAAGCCGCATCCGGATGCGGCTTGCCTCGCATGAGTTAATTGCATTCGAGACTGACGTGCCACATTAACCCCCCTCCCCTCCCCACCCCCCCCCCCCCTCAATCCATCCTTGTGCAGCGATGCAGCCAAAGGCGTGTGTGCGTGTGCGTGTGCGAGACCATACTGAGCCGGCCATAAAAAGAAATGCGACATTCTTGGAATCATACTTAGGAAACATTGCTTGAGGGGCCGGGGTCACTTGCCGGCAGGTTTGAGCGATCTCCAGCTCCGTTGTTGAGTGACTGTCTGAGTGGTCTCACGGTGCAGTGTGTGTAGTAGGGGGCTGTACCTTTTCGATTACTGCATCATGATGCTCGAAGCTCTCCTTTGGTGGGCATTTCTTGCTTCCTTTCAACTTCATCCGTTCTAGCACTGGCCATGCTATTTTCAACAAGGTTAGTGACAGTGCATTCGCCATTGCCAATATCGCCTGGTGCCAGCCGAGCGCGCTGCCTGCACGGGACTGCCGTTTACTTTCCGATTCAGTGGGTCAGACAGATGAGCGCTCTGTCCATGTACCTATAACGTACAACCGCGCTCAACTGCTAACTGCCATACCGTCACGCTTGACAAAAGACCTGACCTCGCGACTGCGCTCGCTTGAAATTGGTGTCGGACTACCGCGCAAGCGATACAAACGCAAATCAACACAGCCGGCATGACTTGTCTACCCTTGACCATTCTACCCATGCCTCTCATAGTGATGTGCAAGTTGAGATTTCAGCACCAGCAACTCAGTGGAAGTCAGATAACCTTATCGACATTGACACTAAGCCTCGTGATAAACATTTTTCATGTGTACCTTCAATGCACAGTCTGTGGGTCAAAGAGACAAGCAAACTGACATCTGTAATTTTGTCTGCGATGAGAATGTGGACATCTTGTTCATAACAGAGACATGGCTTAAAGGCCAGGGAAACGAAGCCAAGTGTGCGGACTTAATCCCGCCTGGTTACGCCCTCAGATCATTTCCTCGTGCGTCGCGTGGTGGAGGTATAGCCATTCTGATTCGAGAATGTCTGCTGAACCAGGCCACAGTCAAATCCGTCGTCCCCTTCCCACGACGGCTCATCATTTGAACTGGCACAAGTGGCACTTAATGTCCCACAACATGTTCATTTCTTCTGCGTATATCGACCAGCCCCCAGCAGGAAGAATAAGCTTACAGACACTGTCTTCTTCAGCGAGTTTGCTGATTTCCTTGAACATTGCAATGCATTGATTGGGAACCTTGTGTGATTGTTGGCGATTTAAACATTCACTATGACTGTGCGCGGAAAAGAGGCAGACCAAGAAACACATGGCGCCGAGAACTGGATGCAGACCTTAAGACCATGAAGATGACCTGGAACCAACTGGAAAGGAGAGCCCGGGACAGAGACTCTTGGAGATCCTTTGTAGGCGGCCTATGCCCCAGTAGGGGTGCAAGGCGTAAGTAAGTAAGTATGACTGTGCTTCCAACACCAACGCATCCCAGTCGTGGATCTGCTGCAGACTTTCGGTCTGTCTCAGGGTGTGCACCAGCCGACTCACAACAAGGGACACATACTTGACTGGGTTGTGTACAGAGAGGAGGATTCTATTTTTCGGTCCGCCTGTGTGAGTGTAACGCACGCAGACTTGCCCACAGTCGTACGCACAGACTCTCACGCAACAGACGCATACACCACCACTGACTCAGACGGGCGCATTCATGCGGTAAAACACAACACACGGGCTCCCTTTCTAAAGTAACCTTTATACACTATAAATGAAAAGAACGACTTAAATAATTATCAACTATATACACTGTTCTATTATCACACCACACACGTATCACAATATCTTTGCCAGGTTAGGTCTTAGTCTCACATTGCCTCCAACCTGTTTGATGTTGTTGCCTGGTTACGTTGGTCCTTCTCACGTCTAGGCGTGAAAGTCCTTCGTCGTACGCTTGTCGCCGTCCTGTCTCTCTTTGGGCACGGACGTCCTCGTTCTCGTACGGTACTCAGTTCTCACTTGGACTTGGGTGTCTTGGTCCCCAGTCAGACTCACTCTCAGAAGAGCTGGAGGGATGACCTCACGTAGGTCCCACCTGCGACTCGACGTCTCGGCGTCCGTCTTTCCACTCTCGTTACAAGAACTCTGAATAGACAAAAGTCCCAACGTAACACTTGCTAAACACACAACATATTGGATCAATGAGAAACGTCACGTAACCTGGCTGATACAAATAACCCACACGTTCATTCACACACACACACGTGCTTCATAAACTATTTTCGTATCACCCCATCTCTGTCACTATCTTGAAACAAACTATAGCCTAACACTCTTGCTATACATTACTCTATACCCTGGAAAAGACTATGTTTAACCAACCACGTACTATCTTCCTAGCGGCTTAGACATACACACTTCATATTCCTTTAGTCATCTAACTCGGTAAACAACTGTATACCAAAAACACCGGTTACTTCACCGAATTCTAAACATACTATACTAAACCAAACCGGAACACCGCTATACAACCACATTAATCTTACCACGCATACTGTCTTTAACTAAACAACTATCAATACTACGTTTATAGAAACATACCTGAAATCTAGGCTTCAGAGTCTTGGAATGCGGGCTAGGTAACTCAAACAACCGTTCCATACGACAAAACAGCCCGCACTCCCGATCTAGACCTCTGACAGTCACAGCTTCCGCCTAGAACTCACTAAACAGAACTCACTAAAAAATCACGTGCTAACCATGTCTTACATATTCCACGTGGACAGCAGGCCCCACGGACTTTCGGCACAAACAAACCGTTAACAAAAACCGTACCGTACTAATCCTATTGTGCGAGCACTATGCACAAGCATAGAGCTTCATCACAGTGAGCCATGCCTTATCCTCCGACCATCTTCCTGTCACGTGCCTGCTGGATATTGCAAAGCCTCGTCCGCCTCCAGTCTTCAGGATCACAAGGAACTTGAAGGGGATCGACCGGGACAAGTTCAGGGCCGATGTCGCCGCTTTTGTCCCCGGCCACCCACACGCCTCGGCGGATAAGCTGAACGCTGGACTGAGGACCCTGCTAGACCAGCACGCCCCTGCTACTCGTCGCAAGGTGACCCAGCGCCTCTCCACACCATGGTTCCCATCCATGTCGTCTGAACTGCACGCCTTAAAGCAGGAGAGACGTCAGGCTGAGCGACTTTGGCTTAAGTCAGGACTGACAGTGCAAAAACAGATTTTCAGTCAGTTGAAACACAAAGTCACGCGTCTGACAGACCATGCAAAACCTGTGTTTTATTGTTTTAAGGTTGCTGCTGCTAGCACTTGCAAAGAATTGTTTTGCATTGCCAACAGACTTATGGGAAAGGTCAGGTCTGTTGTTCTTCCAAGCACCCATCCACCCCCAGTTCTTCCAAAGCTTTTCTCAGATTACTTTAGTGAAAGTACGTCGAAAGCATCTGTGACAATATTGATAAATGTGCCGATGCTGGCATGAAAAACTATCCAGCTGCAGAAACCTCTTTTTCAGGTCTGCCTCTGACATGTTTTTGTCCTGTAACGGAGAAATTTCTGCATGAAACCATGATTAAGATGTCGCCTAAAGCGTGTGACCTCGACCCTGTCCTATCATCTCTTCTACTTGAATGTTGCGGAGAGATTGTGCCAGCTGTCACAGAAATTGTAAACCAGTATCTTAGAACGGGTGTTGTCCCAGCATGTTTCAAAACTGCCATTGTAAAACCTCTTTTAAAGAAGCCCACTCTTGACCCAAATGATCTGAAAAATTACAGACCTGTATCTAACCTCACATTTCTTTCAAAATTACTAGAGAAAATAGTTTTGTCGCAGTTATTCGACCATATCAAAAGTAATGACCTCTGGCACGTTTTTCAATCAGCCTACCGCCCCGGTCACAGCACGGAGACAGTGTTGCATCGTGCCGTGAACGACCTGCTCACCGCCAGTGATGAAGATAATGTTTCTGTTCTGGCCCGCTTGATTTGAGCGCTGTTTTGACACGATAGACCACCAGATTCTCATTCAACGTTTAGACTCTGTTTTTTGCATCAAGAGTACCGCTTTGTAGAGTCCGATCCCACTGAGCTTGTGTACGGTGTTCCCCAAGTCTCTGTTTTGGGGCCAATCCTTTTCACATTGTATACCCAGCCTTTATCTAGTGTTATCAAATGTCACTGTTTCTCACCATTTTTATGCTGATGACACAGAGCCAGTGCCCAACGCAAACATGTCAGTCAGATGTTTCAGTCTTTAGAGTCCTGTGTCACAGACGTTCAGAATTGGACCACACAGAACAAATTGCAAATGAATGGTGGCAAAACTGAGGCCTTAAGAGTTTCTTGTTCAACCTCCACTGATCTTCCAGACTCGATCAGCGTTAGTCAGAACAGTATCCCCTTATCCGAGTCGGCCCGCAATCTTGGTGTTATCTTTGACAATAGTCTGACCATGAGAGAGCATGTCAACAAGGTTTGCCAATGTCCCTTCTTTGAATTGAGAAAGATCAGTTCAATTCGACACCTTCTCATTACCGAAGCAACTAAAACACTTGTTACCTCCCTTGTTCTTTCACGCATTGATTTTTTTTTATAATTCCCCTTTGGCTGGTGTTCCTCAGAATCTTCTTGATAAACTTCAAAGAGTTATGAACCGCTCTGCCCGACTAATTTACAGAGTACCGAAACGTGAGCACATAACACCCTTACTTGTTGACCTGCACTGGCTGTCTGAATCTCAAAGAATTGTGTACAAGGTCTCTGTTATTTGTTACAATGCTATTACCGGTTCTGCCCCCCCCCCCCCCCCCCATATTTGTCCGACCTGGTTTATATTTATATTTACACGCCCTCAAGATCCCTCCGTTCAGCATCAGACACGCGTATTTTCAGGGTTCCTAGGCGAAAGAAGTCTAGCCAGGGCAAGCGTGCCTTTTATTATTTCGGTCCAGTCACCTGGAACGACCTTCCAGCCCATGTCAGACATGCCCCAACTCTGTCTGCTTTTAAATCACTACTCAAGACCGATCTGTTTTCTTATGCATATAGTTAGATGCATTTTCAGTGCGTTAGCAATCTTTAGCAGTAACTCTTCTTGTATGTGTGAGTGTCATGGAGCTTGTTGTGCAGTGCTGTGCCTCCATGTTTCCAGATCTCTGGCGGTATTCCATCAATGCCTGCTGCTTTGCCACTCTTGAGCTGGTGGATGGCTGTGAGGGTCTCTTCAGCGGTGGGCGGTTCGTCCAATTCAACTTTTACTGGGAGCTGTGGGATTTGTAGGACGACTGCTTCTTGAACAGTGCGCTCAGCGCTGAAGAGGCTCTGAAAGTATTCCGACCAGCGGTTCAAGATGGAGGTATTATCTGTGAGGAGTGCCTGGCCATTCGCGCTTCGCAGGGGACTTTGTACCAGGTGCCTGGGGCCATACACTGCTTTCAATGCTTCGTAGAAGCCCCTGTAGTCACCATTGTCTGCGCAAAGCTGGGTCCTCTGTGCAAGTCTGGTCCACCACTCATTCTGGAGATCTCTGAGCTTGCGCTGGAGACTGCTGCAGACGAGGCGGAAGGCAGACTTCTTCACAGGGCAGGAAGGCTGGGCTAGGTGGGCCTGATGGGCGGCTCTTTTTTTTGCTAGGTGTTCCTGGATCTCTACATCGTTTTCGTCAAACCAGTCTTTATTCTTCTTTCTAGCGAAACCCAAGACTTCTGCAGAGGATTTTGCAATAGCAGTTTTCAGTTCTTCCCAAAGTGTTTCAGGGGAGGAGTCTGCTGGGTCCGCTGTGTCTTTGAGCCTCTTTCTCTGCTGCTGGGAGGAAGGAACACTACCAAAGGATCTCCGTGATGCAGTCGTTATCACCCTGTACAAGAACAAAGGTGAGAAGTCTGACTGTTCCAACTATCGGGGAATTACACTGCTGTCCATTGCTGGGAAAATCCTTGCAAGGCTGCTCCTGAATCGGCTGGTACCTGCCATCGCTGAAGACCAACTCCCAGAGGGCCAGTGTGGCTTCAGAGCAAACAGGAGCACCACCGATATGGTCTTTGTGCTGAGACAGCTACAGGAGAAGTGCCGCGAGCAGAACAAAGGGCTGTACGTAACGTTTGTCGACCTAACAAAAGCGTTCGACACTGTGAGCAGGCAAGGCATGTGGCAGATCCTGGAGCGACTTGGCTGTCCCCCAAAGTTCCTCAACATGATTGTCCAGCTACACGAGGACCAGCAAGGTCAGGTCAGACTCAACAATGACCTCTCAGAACCATTCCCCATTCTCAACGGCGTTAAGCAGGGCTGCGTGCTGGCACCGACCCTCTTCACCATCTTTTTTAGCATGATGTTGAAGCAGGCCACAGTGGACCTCGATGATGACGATGCAGTGTACATCAGGTATCGTCTCGATGGCAGCCTGTTCAACCTCAGACGACTGCAGGCCCACACGAAAACCCTAGACCAACTGATCCGTGAGCTGCTTTTTGCTGATGACGCTGCCCTCGTTGCACACACAGAGAGAGCCCTGCAGCGCATCACGTCCTGCTTCGCAGACGCTGCCCAGCTCTTTGGACTCGAGGTCAGTCTGAAAAAGACAGAGGTCCTCCATCAGCCGGCACCCAAGACAGTGTATCGCCCTCCTCACATCACCATCGGCGAGTCTGAACTAAAGTCAGTGCACCAGTTTACTTACCTTGGCTGCATTATCACGTCGGACGCCAAGCTGGACAAGGAGCTTGACAGCAGGCTGGCAAAAGCGAACAGCGCTTTCGGGCGACTTTTCAAGCGGGTGTGGCACAATCAACAGCTGAAAACAGGCACCAAGATCAGCGTGTACAGAGCTGTGGTCCTCACCACCCTGCTGTATGGTTCCGAGTCCTGGGCCCTCTACCGCAGCCAACTACGACTCCTCGAACGCTTCCACCAGCGCTGCCTGCGTACCATCCTGGGCATTCACTGGAGTGACTATGTCACCAATGTCGAGGTCCTTGAACAGGCTGAAACCGTGAGCATCGAGGCTTTGCTGCTGCGGACACAGCTCCGCTGGGCGGGGCATGTCTCCAGGATGGAGGATCATCGCCTACCAAAGATCACCCTGTTCGGCGAGCTTGCTACTGGACACCGTGACAGAGGGGCACCAAAGAAGAGATACAAAGACTGTCTCAAGAAGTCACTTAGTGCCTGCCAAATCGACCACCACCAGTGGTCTTCGCTTGCTGTGGACCGTGACACCTGGCGCTCCACTATTTACAAGGCAGCTGTCTCCTTTGAGGACTCTCGCAGAGCTAGCCTTAAGGACAAGCGGCTCAGGAGAAAGAACAGAGATGCCGCAACTCAGAACTCTGGCCATACCTTCCCCTGCAGCCACTGCGGTCGAACCTGCCTGTCCCGGATTGGCCTCCGCAGCCACGAACAAGCCTGCAGACGTCGTGGGCAACTCCTATAAAATCTTCGTTCGCGAAGTCCAGCCAAGAGAGAGATGTGTGAGTGTGAGCTTTTGATATGTGTCACTTTAGTTTTTGTAACATTTACTGTAGCGTTTTCTTTCTTGTACTTTTTGTTCTGTGATTTTTATCTTCTGAAGCGCTTGGAGCACCATTCATTTGGAGGAAGCGCTATATAAATGTACATTATTATTATTATTGTTATTATTATTATTATTAAACACTAAAGTGTTTCCAAAGATTCTAAAAATGTCGCATTTATTTTGCTCGTCATTATACGTACATATTGAAGATAAAAATGTCCGGCAGCCAAAGGTAGGTAGATGGGATCATCAACACGCGCTGGCCACTGTAGTGTTTGGGTCGCCATACAAGATTCTCATCTCGCCATTCCTGAATAGCTCACATAATAGAATGTCTTTTGTTTAAAATATAAAAGAATGTTATTTACATTAAACAATAGCTAGAGAAATAAAAAATAAATGTAAATGAAGTGACTGTGAATTTTTAAGTGGAATGAGTGAACATAAGAAAATACCCATACCCACGAGCGTGCTAAGTCTCTGTCTGTCTATCTGTCTGTCTGTCTCTGTCTGTCTGTCTTATAAATCTCTCTCTCTCTCTCTCTCTCTCTCTCTCTCTCTCTCTCTTGAGAGAGCGAGAGAGAGAGAGAGAGGGAGAGAGAGCAAAAATAAATAAATAAATAAATCAGTAATTAAATAAATACATTAAAAAAAATAATATAAATAAATCAAAATGCACAGACAGAAATACAAAATGTTTAATCGTTACCTCGTATATCCAGACTGAAGTCGTCAGAATTTGATTTTTTTCATCCTGCAAAAAGCAAACATCATAAGCAATGATACCTTAAAAGAAACATCTTATTGCAGCGACCTGTGTGACTCTTTTCAGCAAAGGGCGGTGCTTGGCGTCTGCCACTATCATCATGCCCTTTACATGAGGTCGAATGCTTTGGATTCAAAACCACTGAAATCCAGAAGTTACTAGATGTCAAACCGGGCAGGTCATAATAGTTCAACTTGATGGGTAGTGCCAGATTAGATTGGCGCCTTGAAAAGCGCCATCTAATCTAGCACTACCCTTAAACAATCATGGCTAATCAATCGCACGCTGTGGTAGTGAATCGTAATAACAGACGTGCTGTGAAGTGTTTGGCAAAGTATCATAGTGTGTGCCTGTGTCGTTTTCTATGTTATTTGCATGTCTGTGCTTGGCATGAATCTCTGTTTGCGGAGATTAACTCTTAAACTCCCAGAACTAAATGACTTCCATTCTATAACAAAGTATTTTGAATTTGAACTAACTATGAGAGAAATCCGAAATCAGTAGGTCAAAACTGCACGTATTTCGACGAAAACAGTGGCCAGATAAACACCCAGACTGACAAACGTGCGATACTGACATTTGTCCAGGTCAAGCTCAGTAATCCCATTGTTTTCGTTGAAACGTTCGGCGTGACCAACTTCTGATTCACTCCGCAGCGCCGTTAACGTCTATTGAAATTGACTAATGGACTCACCAAGTCCAGAAGCTGATTGAGAGAGATGGCAAATCGGACCACCACTGGATGACTGGCGTTGGTTACGGGTCTAGATTCAGAGCTGTAGTTGTTAAACAACTGCTGAAACAGTCTATGTTCAGCGCTCACTCTGGCCGCTTCACAAGCTGTAGACAGAAACACGTGTATCACCATAAGATGCATGCAAATGGCGGCATTGCCTGTCGGGCTTTGCGATAAAGCGGGAGCAAGTAATTACCAGTGTTTCAAACGGCAACCAAATATAAAAAGCGTGAACGTAAGACAGTTCCGTATTGCTGGCTGCAAACCGAATGGCAGAAAACTGATTGCGAAAATAGTATTGCATGGTACAGTAGCAAAAGAACAAAAGGTTGGCCATGTCAGTGCCGGGGGAAGGGAAAGCCGGGTGTGTATGTGTGAGGGGGGGGGGGGGTTGGACTGTCACTCCCGCCTCACACCCCCTCCCCCCCCCCCTCCCCGGTTGATTGAGTTTGTGGAGACTTAAAAGTAACATGTGGTGGTGGTGTGCGTGTATGTGTGTTTGACGGTGTGTGTGTGTGTGTGTGTGTGTGTGTGTGACGGTCACGGTGTGTGTGTGTGTGTGTGTGTGTGTGTGACGGTGTGTGTGTGACGGTGTCGGATGTACGGTGTGTGTGTCACGTTATGGGTGTGAGTGTGTGTGTGTGTGTGTGACGGTGTATGGTGTGTGTGTGTGCGGTGTGTGAGTGTGTGCCGTGTGTATGTGTGCCGGTGTAGTGTGTGACGGTGTGTGTATGTGTGTGTGAGTGTGTGTGTGTGTATGTGTGTGCATGTGTCAGTGTGTTTGTGTGTGTGTGTGTGTGTGTGTGTGTGTGTGTGTGTGTGTGTGTGTGTGTGTGTGTGTGTGTGTGTGTGTGCGGCGCACGCGTATACTCCCGGCCTCTGTGGAGCAGTTGCTAACGTGTGAATTTCAGTTATTTCCCAATATCATACACAGTTGCCGTTACCATTCATGAGAGCGGTACTGACACGGCCGCGACTGAACCAGCTGCACTAACCAAGTTCAAGTTGTACTCAGTACACTGAGTTTCCCGGCTTTTCCCGTCTACATCACTACTGTGCCTGCTATCTACAGCGGCTTATCAGTATTGATTCGCACGGCAGACTCCGCGGCACGTCAATCAGTACTGATAGGCCGCCTGCAGCGGTATCATGTCGATGTCGATATAGCGGTTCAGAAACGTGTGCTGGTATGTGATTTTGGAATTACGGCATGGTGCCGCAACATTATATTAAAATCGCAGACCAGCGCACACGGCCCTGTCATAACTGAATTTGATTGGGCTCAAAGCGAACAAAATCAGTCGGTACTGGCGGGCTCGGGAAGCTGACGTCTGACTGATCACGCTAGTCAGTCAGTCGTGGCGGCCATCTTGTGAGGATTGCGAAGCGGCGCTCATAAGGAAATCAGTCGCTGTCAGGCCGACACGGGATGACAGGCAAGTCGGACGTCAGTCCTGACGTGCTATAGGCAATAACAGCCGCAAGTCTTGCCATCAGCGGCGCTAACCAGAATCTGTTTATGTTTGTTTCCAAAGAGGAAGAAACATGAACAAAAACGTGTTGAAACACCACTTCGCTACTATCTTAAGACTATGGTATCCTCTTAAGATGGCGGCTGACGCGCCGACGTTTCTAGGCAACGCGGGGAACTGTCCTTCTCGAGTCCTATAGCAGCCTACACGTTTCGACTGACTCAGTTGAGATGTCCTTTGCGTTTTCGTACTGCCCACGCATAATTACACACACACTGACACGCACACATACCCCGGCAATGAAACTAGACAGCAGAGAGAGCGGCCGAGAGAGAGAGAGAGAGAGAGAGAGAGAGAGAGAGAGAGAGAGAGAGAGAGAGAGAGAGAGAGAGAGAGAGACTGAGAGAACATCATTGCAGCAGCTGAAACGCACCGTTTAACGTGAACGCAGAAGTCCAGAAATAGCACACAGCCAAAATTCCGACGAGCCTTCCGATACCAGACTGCAATGATTTGTTCCTCGAAGCCTCCTCCTTCATTGCGGCTGACTTATGCTTGACTGAATCAATGCCGCACGGTTCGTCTTCGCTCGATGAACTGTCTCAACTATATTATTCACTACACATAGCACAGTGCCTGTGGTAATAATACACTAAATCGGCATAGGCACAATAATGATAGCCGATGTCCAAAGACTACGTAAGCACTGACACAGCAGACACTGACAACCTGAACGGCCGCAAGACATCGTTCTTCCGAATTCTTCGACCGTGAGATGCCGCCGAAAGCTTTCCCGCTGGTTTGAACGCGCAGATGATCAGTAATGAGAAAGTATTTGTCCAGAAGACTGTTTTATCTGCAACAGGCATAGAATTTCATGAGCCCCTGCGATTGCAGGGGCTCATGAAAATCTATACCTCTTGCTGGCACTCACATCTCAGCTCCTAAAAATGCCAAGTAGAGAAAACCGCCAGACACTGAGGCATTTGCAGAGAGTGAAACATCGACTGACTGACCTATCTGCGTCAGCATGTAATTAGCATACTGAGGACTGGGAGATTTCTGGGCAAGCGGCAAGCGCAAGGCCCGCGCGCAATATCTGTGCAGGTCTACCCGATCGATAAACTGAAGCCGGGACTCACTGAAAAGCCGTGCGAGCAAAATTGATCAGTCATTGTTATAACATTCTTCAGTTACTCACCAAATTTGTATTCAGTTTTAGATGGGATTGGTTTTCTCTTTGTCAAGTTGCTGTGCTGAATACAGGCATGAGTGAACTTGAGACTGATCAAGCAAAAGTATTCAGTCGGCGTCAGTTATAGACTAGTAATGCCACAAAAAGCATACACGTATATATACCGTGCCTAACTTGACTTGACCTCGAATGAAAACTTTTTTTTTTCTTTAGATGTCTGAGTGTTTCTAACTGCGTTGCTTTTCAAGTCGTTCATCTGGACCGGATTGGTATGGTTTTTGTTTTCTGTCTTTTATTTGTTTCGATGATATTCATTCATTCATTCATTCCTGTCGACATTCATTGATTCGTTCGTTGGTTCCGCGTTGGTTTATTTGTTTGTTAGGATCGTTCGTTCGGTTCATTCACTCCGGGCGAAGTTCATTCATTTTTAAAGTTCCGGCTCAGTTTCCGCTTCTCTGCTCCTGAAAAATAGAATCCTTATAATTATTGTTGTGTATTGTCTTGTGCATCTACTGTGGTATTTGTGGTCTTGTGCAACTACTGTCGGGTATTTACCCGACCGCGTTTAGTAGTGCACCTTCTTGTTTGTGTACTGATGTGTGTTTTTCCTGCCTACTTCCTAAGTTCCAAAAAAAGACATGGGTTATAGGCTAGACCTGATGCAGTCCTTTTTACTCTTAGGGATGTAGATGATCGTCTGGTTCTATACCTAGGTATTTTTCTGTGGCCGGGCTGGCGATTGGGTGCCTGATAGGCGGGGGCAGGGGATGTAACTGTTTGTCTATCAAGCGCTGAGTAATTCCCCTTGGTTTGTTTACAATTCTACCAGCGCTAGTCTCACCTATCTGGTTTGTGAGTATTCTATAACTCGAGGCAAAACTTGTATCGTTACATTGTTGTGTATTGTCTTGTGCATATACTGTGGGAAATCAGGGAATTTACCCGACCACGCGGGGGTTTAGTAGTGCACCTTCTTGTTTGTGTATGCCCGCGTGTGTTTCCTGCCTACTTCCAAAGTTCCAGAAAAAGACATGGGTTATAGGCTAGAACTGATTCATCCTTTTTAGAATACAGGGGGAAAAAACGGATTTGTTCAATAGCATGTCCGTTGAAAGGTCCTGGTAAATCAAAGAGGCAAAGTTGGAGTGCGCCTGAGTTGATCAGTGTTCATGTCGTACTCCATAGGCAATAGATTTCCCTGTCCCCCATAACCCGCCCGTCAGGGCCGTCCATGATCACCTCGGTGCTGTGGACGTTAAACCCGAACTAACCAACCAACCATCCTTTTTAGAAGAGAGTTCGAAATAGCTCAGGCGGTTAAGCGTCGGAGCAAGACTGAGAGCGAAGGGAATCGTCGGGGTCGTGGGTACGAGTCCCGTCCCGGCCCCGGTAGCTGGACTCGCAATGCAGGGAAAAAAGACGGGCTTGTTCGATAGCATGTTGAAAGGTACTGGTAAATAAAAGTGGCACAGTTGCAGTGCACCTGAATTGATCAGTGTTCAGGTCGTACTCCATAGCCGGTAACAGATTTCCCTGTCCCGCATAACCCGCCAGTCAGCCCCGAGGGGAAGTGCCGGGCTGCTCAAGGTATTGTGGCAGATGCCACTGTATTTTTGTCGTCATAAGATGCCGATTTCTTCTACGTTAGGCAACAACCTTAACCATGTCTTTTTCTGCATTGCTTGCATTTTTATGCCTTCTTTTATTTGGTTGCGTTCAGCTCTGTGCACGTGAACTTGCTGGATAGAGTTCTACAGTAATATGTGTTAGCGAATATTACGTAATTCGCATTCCTGCTTACGTGGTGAACTCGCCCTAGGTGGTTTGACGTCATTTATTAGTTGGCGGCTTCTTACGAGTTGTCCGAACAGGTATGACGTTTGTTTTAGTATTAGCGCATGCGCTTCATCCATTCTTAGTGTTTAGGACCAAAAGTGTAGAACTATATTCGGGCAGTTCACGTGCGCTTGCGAACAGGTAAGGAAGCCATTTTAGATTGTTTTAGAAGGATGGGAGTGTATATAAACCCTGCGAAGTCAGTGCTTGGTTGAGTTAGCCGGGTCTCCCGCTGCTCCATTAGCTCTTAGTCACCCTTAGGTACTGTAGCGTTAGGTTACAGTGAGGTCGGATTTCCTCCTACTCAAACGGGGTTGGGGTCAGTATGGTTGGGAAGTAGGGATTTAGTGGTTACCCAGGGTCCTCATCCCATCTATCCCCCACGGAGTAAGGTGTCTTTATTTTACATTGGGCTTTTGGGTGGATTTTCTCTCTCTCTGTTCTTTGCTGTCGTGTGAATGCGATGATGTTCGTCTCGTAATAGCTATCGATCATGGTCTTTTAGATACATGTTTGTCGTATGAAAGTAATAAAAACGGGTGTGTGTGGAACGCGAGTTGTATTTTGTATTAGTTACGTTTAGACATTACAAACTAGACAGAAACAAGAAACGTGTAGAGCTTTAAGAAATAAATTTGTATTGTTAACCGTTGGCCTTTCGTTGAAGTCTTGCTATTACTTAGTATTAGTGTTAGCAAGAGTAAATGTGCGTGTGAACGTTTAAATTACCACTAGACTATCACAAATCCGTATGTTAGACATGCACTAGGAAAGGAAAACGTGCACTACCACAGAACTATTGAGATATCGCTACACATTAAGCTTACGTAAACAGGACAGTACCTGTTTAGTGCCACAACTGTTTGTTTCGAGGTCATGACCTAGCTGGTATATTTAGTGACGTGAATAACTGACACATTTGGTTATTTATAGAACGGTTACATTTGGTGCGCGCGACCAGGAGGTTATTTACTAAAGATCCGTCACATTTGGTGCCGTGACGAGGATGCTAGGTGTGCTAAAACTGCTACACTTTTTTTTGACGTGACCAGGATGTGATTGGCTACATCTGATACAGTATCTTTCATAAAGAAACAAAATTAAGCTGAGCAACACATCTAGACTGACATTCTATAACAAAGCAACTGATAAATACGAAATACAAAGCTACCTTATGCACGCAAAAATACGAGAACACAAACAAGCCCTCACCAAGTCACGAGTAAGTGCCTACATGCTAGAAGTAGAAAGAGGCAGGTATACAAACACACCCCGGGAACATAGACTATGTCGCGCGTGTGGAGTAGTAGAGGACGAATTTCACATGCTAGACGATTGTAGCTTATATTACTTACTTACTTACTTACTTACGCCTGTCACCCCTACCCGGGTATAGGCCGTCGACGAGACTGGCTCCAGCAACTCCTGTCCTGTGCTTCTCCTTCGATTCTACTCCAGGTGGTTCCCAGTCTCTTGATGTCTGCTTGGAGGTCTCGACGCCAGGAGTTAAGTCTTCTGATAGAAGAACCTTCCTCCTCCAGGAAAGGAATTACTGTTAGTCTTTTCGTCGGCGTTTTTGTAGCTATTTCCTTTTTTGCAGGGTGGGGAAGCTACCCCCACGCCCAACCCCCTTACTAGGACCAGGGGTTTTCTGTCGGGGTCACCTTCCCTTAGACCATGTTGGTTCACGGCACCTTATTTCATTCGGTGCACCCCTCTCACGAGGGACCCCCTATCCACCACCCAGGGGACGCGCCTCAACGCCATAGTGGTCCCAGCGCGAGGGTAGCTTATATAATCAGCTCAAAACTCAGCTAGCTTTAAGTACAGACTGCCATAAGCCAAGCCAACTACTAACCAGGGAGGATGCACAATGCACTCCAGCATAGTTCGTATTTGACTGCTTCTCCATAAGGGAGAGAAACGTAACGACCATACAGCATTGATACTGCGTACCCTCCTCTTTCTTCTTTTTCACGCCCCAGGCCGTCGGAGACGCTACAAGACCAGACGGAACCACGGACCACGCGAAAATCATCGGCGGTCACAGGAATAATACAGACAGGACTCCACAAACAAAAACGCCGCTCGGTGAACACCAATGAACTGACTTACTGCCGACAGAAAAGTGCAAAATTCCGTGTGGACTGAAGAAGCTTAAAGAATGATATAAAGTAATGTACATGATAGTTAAGTCCAATCCATATGTGTCCTTTGGCCCCAATGGGCCCCTCGACAATAAACGATGTTCTTGTTCTTGTTCTAAAGGGCTATTCTCCACAAGTAGATTCTGGAGGGGTCAGTTTCCCAATACTTCTGAATAGGGTCAAGGTCATGTATAATCCAATGCCAACTACAAAGTCAACTTTTGATCTCGCATATCTGAGAACGTCTTGGTAGCATTGTATGCTTGATGGGAGATCTACTACTGAGTTTATTGAGTCTTCTAGGTTTGCAAGAAATTGTTTTTGTGCTTCGAATTTGCCACTCCCGTTTAAAATGTTTGATTTTGTTAATGATTGTGCTCCTAGTATACACCACACATATGTTTGGATAGATTCATTAATGCGTTCGACTCCCGCTTGAGTAAACCCGTCACTTTTATCTAAGACAAATGTGGTCCAGGCATTAGACTGTTTCTGTTCTATTGAGCCTAACCAGACTTGTGATTTTGACGAGAATGATGTGTAACTGGGGTAGTAATCTTGAGGGTATTGTCTGTGACTCATAGCATAATACAATGTACCCATGTCATTGTGATCATCAAGTTTTTGTGTGAAGTCATACTTAGTGCCAATGTTAAATTCATTACAGATGCGTTCAAATGCTTTCATATCCATTGGGTTATTAAAACGGTTAAAACTGGATTCAGTGGGCAGTGGGGTATGCAGTTCTGACAATATTCTTCTAAAGGCCCCACCACACATGCCCGATTTTGAGGCTGATTCTCGAGCAGTTTCGAATCGGAGTGTGATCGGGCTGGATTATAAAAAACGTGTGCACTGCCACACATTTCCCGACTTTTTTTAGCCGACCTGTTTGAACCGAAGATCAAAGTCGTACCTGTTCTGCAAAATGGCTGCTAGTTTTGACAGTGATGATGATGTGCTTGCATTATCAGCAGTTTTGCATCATATTCGAGAAGAGGCGTGCGAAACATCAGCAACGAAGGTGGTACTGATCTTCCGCCATTTGCAAACTGAAACGACGTGCTTTGCGAGACACGCTTTGATTGGTTGATGCTTACAATCGGGGCCGATTCGGATCGGGAAAATAGAGCAGGTTCTAGACACCCGATTCCCAACCGATTGGGACCAGATCGGATATATGACGTCATCCGCTCGCAATCGGATCGGAATCGGCTTCAAAATCGGGGCACAACTGGCATGTGTGGCGGGGCCTTAAGCTGGTAATACGTGTGGAAACGAAAGACAGACCTAATCAGTTTGTTTGAGTGATTCAAATGGTCTGTAAAAGAAACACCACAGCCCATAGTTGAACATAGTATAGCAAAGTTAAGCTGGTTTTGAAACATCTGTAGTGGGCTTGAGGACCACTTTCTTGCAGTTGAGTCATCTGTTATTGGAGGGTTTAGGTAATGATCAAAAGGGTTAGATAGTTTAACTTGAAATAAATCTTGTTCAGACACAGCTATATCGAGCTGATTTAGTTGAATTATTTTCTGTTCATAAATTGGTGCAATATTTTGGCATCCACGTTAAATTGAAACACGTTTGTAGTAACTATTGTTGGCGATTTAAATTCCATCATGCTTTTTTATGAGATAATAAAAATGTTTATTACATTAACAAATCTTGACACAAGCAAACCAGTGTGGTTAAATAACTTACTTACTTACGCCTGTCACCCCTCCCCGGGTATAGGCCGTCAACGAGAGACCTCCAGATACTCCTGTCCTGCACTTCTCCTTCGATTTTACTCTAGGTAATGATCCTATAATACTCAGTGTGTGCGTGTGTGTGTGTGTGTGTGTGTGTGTGTGTGTGTGTGTGTGTGTGTGTGTTTGTGTGTGTGTGTGTGTGTGTGTGTGTGTGTGTGTGCACGTTTTTGTTGTTGTTGTTGCTGCTGGTTTTGTTTTGTTTTTATATCATTTATTCTTCTTCTTTTTTTTTTTCTTTCTTCCATATAATATTTTCACACTTTGTGCATTATTTGTAGATTAGATTAGCAACGGCAAGTTCGAAAAATGGTTGTGCCAGCCAAAACTTTCACCGTTGTAAAATAAAGAATCATTTGTCATTGTCATTGTCATTGTCATTACTCCAGGTGGTTCCCAGTCTCTTGACGTCTGCATGGAGGTCTCGACGCCAGGTGTTTCTCGGCCTGCCTCTTTTCCTCTTTCCCTGGGGGTTCCATGACAATGCCTGCCTAGTGATACTGGAAGCTGGCTTTCTCAGACTGTGACCAATCCATCCCCATCTTCTTCGCCCAATTTCATTCTCTGCTGTTATCTGCTCTGTTCTCTCCCAGAGTCTGACGTTGCTGATCTTCTCTGGCCAGTGGATTTTCAAAATTCTTCTAAGGCAACTGTTTATGAAGATCTGTACTCTGTTGACTGTGGTTTTTGTCAATCTCCAAGTCTCTGCTCCATATAGGAGAACTGCTTTTACGTTGGAGTTGAAAATCCGGACTTTGGTGTGTTGTGACAGCTCTCTGGAACTCCACACTTTTTTCAGCTGGAGAAAGGCTGCTCTGGCTTTACCGATTCGTGCTCTGACATCTGCATCAGTGCCGCCTTTTTTGTCTATGATGCTCACGAGATAGGTGAAGGACTCCACCTCCTCCAATGGGGTGCCAGCAAGCAAGACTGGTTCTTCCCTGGTTGCGTTCAGCCTCATTGTCTTTGTTTTCTGTTTGTGGATGTTGAGGCCCACTTGGGACGAGATGTCAGCAAGCCTCGTGGTCTTGTCCTGCATTTGTTGATGAGTGTGGGACAGTAAAGCCAAGTCGTCTGCAAAATCGAGGTCGTCAAGCTGTGTCCACAGTGTCCACTGTATTCCACTTCGTCTGTGCTCTGTGGTCCTCTTCATGACCCAGTCTATGGCCAGTAGGAAGAGGAACGGAGACAGCAAACACCCCTGCCTGACACCGGTTCTGACCTGGAGCTCCCTGGTGAACTGCCCTTCGTGGATCACGCGACATGTCATGCCGTCGTAGCTGCTCTTGATCAGGTGGACGAGCTTTGTGGGTACACCGTAGTGTCGTAAAAGTTTCCACAGAGTCTCTCGATCCACGCTGTCAAATGCTTTCTTGTAATCCACAAAGTTGATGTACAGCGGGGAGCTCCACTCCAGAGACTGTTCCACGATGATGCGGAGAGTGGCGATCTGGTCTGTACATGATCGGTTTTTCCTGAATCCTGCTTGCTGGTCTCTCAGCTGGGGGTCAACGGAGCTCTTCATTCTCTCCAGGATGATCCTGTTGAAGACCTTTCCTGGTACTGACAGCAAGGTGATTCCTCTGTAGTTGGAACACTTGCTGAGGTCGCCTTTCTTGGGAAGCTTGATTAGGTACCCCTCCTTCCAGTCAGCCGGCATCACCTCCTCTTCCCAGATCTTTCCAAACAGTGGGTACAGCATCTCTACTGTTGTCTCTAGGTCTGCTTTCAGAGCCTCTGCTGGGATGCCATCTTGCCCTGCTGCTTTGCCGTTCTTCAAAAATGCCACTGCTCTTCTGGTCTCTTCCCGGCTGGATTTGTCACAGCTGATGGGTAGGTCAGTCTCTGCTGGCTGGATGTCTAGGGGGTCGGGTGGGCTGGGTCTGTTCAGTAACTCTTCAAAATACTCGGCCCATCTGTCGAGTTGGTCTGCTCTGTCTGCAATAGGCTTGCCTTCTTTGTCTTTTACTGGTCTTTCTGTATGGCCATACTTGCCCGACAATCTTCTGGTAATGTTGTAGAGCTGTTTCATGTTACCGCTGCCTGCTGCCTTTGCTCCTCTTCACCTCGCGGTTGGCTTCCAAGTATTCCTCCTGTGCCCTGGCTTTGGCTGCTCTCGTGCCACTGTTGTTGACAACTGCTTTTTTCTGCTTCCTCATTTCTATCTTCTTCAAGGTCTGTGCCGACAGCCAGTCCTTGTGATGGTGTTTCCTGAACCCTACAGTGTCTTTGCAGGTTGAGTTCAGCGCCTCTCTAACTGCCTTCCACTGCTGCTCTGTGGTGACCGCCTCCTCTTCATTTACTAGTTCCTGTAGCGCTTGAAACCGGTTGGACAGCACCAGTTTGAACTCTTCTCTCACTCCAGTCTCTCTCAGGAGGCCTACATTATAGCGCTGTCTTCTTGTTGTCTCTGTGTGGCTTTTCTTTAACTTGAGCTTTATTCTTAAGGTAAGCAGATGGTGGTCTGAGGCGACATCTGCTCCCCTCCTCACTCGAACATCTTGAAGGGATCTTCTAAATTTCTTGCTAATGCAGATATGGTCTATTTGGTTCTCTGTGATATGGTCAGGTGAGACCCAAGTTGCTTTGTGTATTCTTCTGTGTGGGAAGATGCTGCCTCCAATGACAAGTCTGTTTAGAGCACAAAAGTCTACAAACCTCTCCCCATTCTCACTCATCTCCCTTAGTCCCTGTCTCCCCATCACCTCTTCATATCCGGTGTTGTCCTCCCCTATTTTGGCATTAAAATCGCCCATGACGATGGTGATGTCTCGCTCAGCACATTTGTCCACAGCACTCTGGAGTCAGTCGTAGAACTCTTATTTCTCTTCCTCATCACTGTCATTAGTGGGCGCATAACACTGGATGACGTTCAGCTTGATCATTTTCTTGGTTCTAAAGGCTGCTGTGATAATTCTTGGCCCAAGAGGTTCCCAGCCCATCAGCGCTCTCTGTGCCACTGGTGACAGCATGAATGCTACTCCTTCTGTATGGGGGGAATTCTCCTCTTCATGGCCTGAATACAGAACCATCTCCCCACTTAACAGCCTTTCCTGGCCAGACTGCGTCCATCTGGCTTCACTGATACCTAGCAGGGAAAGGCTGTACTTTTGCATTTCCGCTGCTATCTGGGCGGCCTTGCCACTCTGGTACATGGTCTTAACATTCCATGTGCCCATGGTTGTGTCCCTGGATAGAGAGAGGCGGCTCGGTCCTGTGGCTTCCGAAGACTTCCGGCTTTCACCACAGGATGTCATAAGTCTTCTGGTAGAAGAACCTTCCTCCTCCAGAAAAGGAATTGCTGTTTGTCTTTTCGTCGGCGTTTTTGTAGCTATTTTCTTTTTTGCAGGGTGGGGAAGCTACCCCCACGCCCAACCCCCTTACTAGGAGGACCATGGGTTTTCTGTCGGGGTCACCTTCCCTTAGACCATGTTGGTTCACGGCACCTTATTTCATTCGGTGCACCCCTCTCACGAGGGACCCCCTATCCACCACCCAGGGGACGCCCAACCCCCTTACTAGGAGGACCAGGGGTTTTCTGTCGGGGTCACCTTCCCTTAGACCATGTTGGTTCATGGCACCTTATTTCATTCGGTGCACCCCTCTCGTTCGAGGGACCCCCTATCCACCACCCAGGGGACGTGCCTCAACGCCATATGGTCCCAGCGTGAGGGTGGTTAACTAAAGGGATTGATAATCGTGATGTTAGCAAGGCTGTAGCTATCCATGAAATGTTCTACACTGTAAAATGGTTTAATGTAACAGATGATACAAGTTATTATGTAGCTGGATCTAAGTTTGTTAGTTCTGAGGGAGCTAATGTTTTACGAGCTAAGTATTATGACTTTTGTACTTTAGCTGAATGGCTACAAAATTAATTTAAAATTAAAGCAACTTTAAATCCGGCTAACTTACTTGTTACATTAGAATTTCCAAAAGAGACTTACATTGTACATTGCTTAACGTCCCGACAGCAACAAGGCTTTCTCAGGACGTGCCTGCACTGCTTGTGAAAAAAAAAAAAAACTAAACAGAACATTGAATGTATGTCGCCAGCCGGTCAAATACATTAAATAAACCTAACACATGGGCCTAAATAAAGCTAAGACCATTTAGCAACACACATCCAATATCAAGAGCTACAGGCAGTGCAGACAGTAGAGAGAGTTTTAAAAAGGCAAATACAGGTGAAGGGACAAAGGGTAGACAGAAACACATGCCCCAGAATAGAGAGACAAACCCACCCTGTGGGGCTGACCAGGGTGACCCTGGGAACTAAAAAATACCTAACCCCACCCACGTCCCCCAGGGCAGACCCGGGTGGGGCATTTCCAAAAGAGAGTGAATATTCATTATCATTAAGTCTTGTAAAATTACTTGGGTTTATGGCCAAAAAAATTATTTTCCAGATGTAGATTGGTTAAGACCAGACGTGTGTGGACTATTTTCACCAAAAAAAGATAAAGTAATTGGAATATATCCTGTTCATTTGTCAGTACACACAGTGCTAAATGTTTATTTAAAAGAACTAAACATGACTGAAAATGTGCACAATGGAAAGCCTTCAACTTTGTTAAAAAGCTTACCGACTGGAACTGCACCCTATTGCGAAAGTGTGGCTGTTAGATTTCCTAATTTGCAGTTTAAGAAATTAGGTTGCAGTTTCTTTGAATCACTGTGTTTATCTGTAACTAATCAAGATGATAAACCAGTTCTGATGCATGATTTTAGTGTTGTGTTGGAAGTTAAATAATTTTATTTTTGTTTATAAAAATGAGTGCCAGTCCAAAGCCAAGAATTATTCCAGTTGCGTGTCCAGTGACAGAGTTGAAAGATTTGGCTGATGTACAGGATTTTGAGAAAGAGGGGTAGGTGAGGGAGGTGTATGGTTTTAAACTTGATGCTTATGGCATGTACAAGCGGAAAGTAATCGATGATATGAAGGACGGAACAGAGAGATCGATTCCTAAACTTGGTCAGCTGTGTGATGTTACTGTCCCTATTCCTATGAATAATGCGCTCTACATCTTAAACAATGTGAGTAATAAGTGGGTAGTTGTTCCTGCTCCTGTTCCACCTACACCAGCACCTACAATGAGTGGGACATAAAGTTTGAATTTATTAGTCCTTATGTATATACTGATGATGAAGGTGCCTTAGTATTCAGAAAAGTTGTTAACTCTGGGCCACTGATTGTAAACCTTGTTCCAAGTTTTGCCCCAGACAACAATAGCAGAGAAAAACTAAAAGTGCAAGAGTATGAGAAACGAAGGTATCTTCTTATGCATAGAAAAGGCAGATCAGATACTTCTGTTGTGTTTATGCCAGCAAACTTTACCATAGCAAGAGAAGCGACAATAGTATTTGAAATTATCATGAGGTCTGTGACTTTTGTCAAAGAGGCAGATATCGCGCAGGGAATCAAACTTACGTGGGATGACACATTGGCAGAGTCAACAAAAGTTTTTATTGCTCTTAGAAAAGGTGTAGATGTTGTTGAAGTTTCGAGCAGTATCCCAGCTGTCAAGATATTGGTTGATAAAACAACTTTTGTTTTTCTAAGTGACATAAAGCTAGAACACATAGATCTTGTTTCATTTTATTACGCTAGCAAATTAAACACTTTTGACGAGTTGCAAAATGTAATTGCTGATTAAATAATAATAATAAAAAATTTGTGAATTAAAAAAATGGTAAACTTCTATCCGCAACTACCGATGCTTGCGCCTGAGACACTTGTGACAACTGATCCGCATGAGCCAATTGCATCTGATAAAACATTACAGACAGACACATTCTGATTAATAAATATTACAGACGCATTGAAATATTTGGAAGGTGAGGAGGCCAAATACTCCAGGTGTAAAAGACGGTATAAAACAGTTTTCAATTCTGTACAAAACACTTCAATGGCTGTGGGTGCAGTTTCAGCTGGATTATCTGTAGGGGGTATTGTTTTGATATCAACTGGAATCGGAAGTTTAATTGGAGCTGGCCTTGAAGGAGCTAGCATTGCCACAGGACTGGCATGCTTTGGTTTGGAAGGCCTTAACAAAAGATTTCATACAAAGTTACGGAAGCATGAAGCATTGAGTACGCTCGCTGGAGCAAAGCTGAGCAGTATGAAACTTATTATCAGTAATCTTTGGAGGACAATTTTATTGATGACATTGAATTTAAGAGAGTGCAGGATGATTGAACAATTACAAACAACTGAAATCTGAAATTTAAAATAAAATGCATAGTCAATCTCCCGTGAATGTTGAAGAACTAAAGGCTAGTTTTTGGGAGAGGGGAAAACAGATCGGGGTTCAGGAAACCACAGAAAAACTTCAAAATCTACTTTCAAGCAAATAAAGATCAGTTTTGGCAATCGTTTAATAATGTCATACACTTCACAGAAAGATGACACGCCACTTACACGGTTTAAGCCTGTCTACTTAGACCCATCCGCTCCACCACCAGAGTACTATTGAGAAAACAAGTTTATTTGTTGCCCTTGTAAGCTGAAAAAAATGTCTGAGTGTCTTGTGACTGGAGTCAACTTGTTACAAGAACTTATAAAAACTTAGGGTAAGTAATTAATAAATTCTTATGTTAAGTAATTAATAAGTTCTTATAACAACTAACTTAAGGTTACCTCTGCAGGTTCCTAAGTTAGTTGCAACTTGTTAATAAGTATTAAGTTTCACTTGGTACCAGTCTTTATCAAGTGGACTGGAATGTGTTATTCCAACACAATTGAAAACCTTTGAGTATACTGAGCCGACCTGTGAAAACCTCTTGGTATTTGATGGCTTTCAAAAAGCAAGCTGACACCTGTTGATTTTTGTCACCTCTCAGTGGTTGAAAAGGTAATAGGCTTTTCAAACCCTCAGGTGCAAGGCAGCCTATTTATATAAGCGTGCTGCAAGGCCTGAAAGGAATGTGTCCCTCAAGCGCTATGATCACCACACAAAAGAGCATTCAACTGGCGCATGGCACAGATTAAACTACACAGATATCTGAATTGCACCACACGCACGCTCGTCTCACAGGTGGGCTTACAAATGGCACACATCAAGATTTAAGAGACAACCCCTGCCACTCTAACTCGCCAAGAGGAGACTGACTTAAACGTATAAAGTTCCACTTGAGTGGAGTCTTGACACAGTCACCAGTCCATGTCTTGTTGACATAGCGGGTCTCTCTCTGTGTATGAAGCTAATGAGGGGGGGGGGGGGGTTGGCTGTGTGTGTGGGTGTTATCCTTTATTCCCATTCACTGTTAAAGCCAATTTGCATTTGTTGGGATCACAATTAATATGAGGGACCTGTTTAGACATGTCTTGAGGTCAGGTTTCTTTTTTTTTCCCTGCATATAGGGTTGGGTCTCACGCATATTAGTCTAGTAGTTGAAAGGGTTTGAAAGGCTTGGATTCAATCGGCTTGTGGTGTTATACATAATTACTTTGCAGGCAAGTTTAGTTTCTTACTATAACCTGACAAGCCCAGTCATGTGTTGTTTGTGTGAGATCACCCTGGGTTACCTGCACTGGATTAACCGGGTGCGTTGACTGTGGGGGGAGGTGTGAAATGTCTTTAGTCTATTTTTACTGAGTGCACTATATAGATCTGGTTTGTTTTAAGAGAAACGGCCATGTGGACGTTAATGGCCTTAATTAGTTCATTAATTAGGGTAAACTTAAGACAATGAAAAAGCTTCAGAATTCTCCTTATTCTTATCTCTGAGGCCTGGGTCGTAGCCCCTGGGAAGGCTGCGGACACCAGACGGATTAACTGTAACCACGCGTCACTTGCAACTGGACCCTGGTTGACACTGCAACTGTTGATTCCTACGTGGAAAACCACGTGCCGGATACGTGGAGTCGGGGGGAAGTGGGTCAGCCATTTGCTCAAAGCCTCGACTAAAAGGCCGGATACAGCCAGCACGCTAGAGAACAATGAACAATGAACCTTTATTTTCCAACGGTAGAAGTTATTGGTAACAGGACCAGTTTTCAAACTTGCCGTTGCTACATCTACTACATAAATGACATAGACATGTAAACATACACATACCACACACTGACGCATGTATGCACTCGCTCACGCACGCACGCCCGCACATACGCACGCACACGCACGCTCACAGACACACACAAACACAACTGAACTTGCACATGCTCGCACTTAGACACACACGCACACATATACACACACGCTCTCGGACACGCACTCCAGACATACGTACGCGCATAACGCGTACGCACAAAAATATAAAATGAGTAAAAATGCAAAGTAAAGCAATACACAGAAAATCATTAAGTACATTAGAATTCATACAGCAAAGGCAAATATGTATATATGTGCTCTCTCTCTCTCTCTCTCTCTCTCTCTCTCTCTCTCTCTCTCTCTCTCTCTCTCTCTCTCTCTCTCACACACACACACACACACACACAGCATGCACACACACACACACAGCATGGCACACACACACACGCACACACACACACACACACACACACACGCGCGCGCACGTGAGCGCGCGCCCCAAAATATCGCGTACACACACATGAAGGCAAAAACATTATACATAATACATGCAGGATTCAATGTACTCTTGACACTCAGATATTATGGTCCACTGTATATTATATTTTAAAAAAAAACAGACGCTCTCTCTCTCTCTCTCTCTCTCTCTCTCTCTCTCTCTCTCTCTCTCTCTCTCTCTCTCTCTCTCTCTCTCTCTCTCTCTGTGTCTCTCTCACTCTCGCGCACACACACACACACAGACATTCTCACACACACAAACATTCACACACCTGAATACATGCGCAAGTTATCCCTGTACTGTAATGATTAGATTACGTCAGAGATTCTAGGTGTTTGAAGAGGCTGACCCTAAATGAGGTGAGCGTCTTTGCGTTTCTGATTTCTGCAGGAATAGAATTCCAGAATGAACTTCCCGAGAATGACAAACTGGTTTTGAATAAATCAATACGCGGCAGGGGTACTTTGAAATGGTGTCCATGTCTAGAAGCTACAGATATCCGTTCTGAGAAAAAAAGAACTCAAGTACAGTGGACATGATTGCTTGTATAGCGTGTACATCAATACACCTTTATTCAACTGAAAGTGATGGGATAGAGGGAGCATTTTTAAAGTTTTAAGCTTTTCGTCAGTTGAGAGTTCGGGATCGGGAAATATAAGCTTAGCAGCTCTCCTATGTAGGGAGTTCAGCCTCTTCAAATGTACATCACTAGAACCATCCCACACTGTTGATGCATAGTCTATGTGCGATTTGACATGAGCATTGTAGAAAAGAAGACGCGCATCTGTGTCAGTAATTGTTTTCAATTTTGACAACATATACAGGCCGCTGGAAACCCTTTTGCACACATTATTAATATGCAGTTGCCATTTAAGCTGATCGTCTATAGTGACCCCCAAGAGGCGGTGGTGTGATACTTGCTCAATTGGGCTGTCGTTTATACACAGACTAAGAGAGAGCGGGCATAGCTGGTGCTTTTGACGTGTGATTATAACCATACATTCTGTTTTTGACGGATTCAGGGACATGGAGTTGGAATGACACCACTTGGTGACCTCATGCAGGCTTTCCTGCAGACGCGTGCTAATTGCAGCTACATCTTTGTGAGGAGTATGTAGTGTGCAGTCGTCAGCAAACATGTCACAAGAAATATCTGGCCGGCAACTAATATGCAGTGGAAGGTCATTGATAAATATGCAGAACAGCAATGGCCCGAGGACAGAGCCCTGAGGCACTCCGCTTTTGACGAGACCATACGAGGAGTAGGATCCATTTAACAGTACTCTTTGCTTCCTTCCGCTTAAATATGAAGTAAACAATGAGACAGCACCTGCATTGCAGAGATATGCTTGAAGTTTTGACAAAAGAATGTTATGATTTACAAGGTCAAAAGCTTTCTTAAAATCAATAAAGATCGACCAGTTATTTGGGAGTTATTCATGGATGCTAGCCACGCATCAATAAGTCTTGTCAGTGCCGTGTGGCAAGAATGCTTGGGGCGAAAGCCGGACTGAAATACGTGCAAAAGACTGCGACTCTCCAAATATTGATAAAGGTGTTTGTGCACGTGTCTTTCAAGAGGTTTGAAAAGGCTGGATAATATTGAAATGGGTCTATAGTTATTAACATCAGACAGATCTTTTGATTTAGGCAAAGGGATAACCTTGGCTTGCTTCAGTTCTGATGGAAACATATTTTGTTGGATACATAAGTTATAAATATACGTTAACGTTTTTACTGTATAGGGAACGGACAGTTTCAGTATTTTAGGGCTGATCTCGTCAGGTCCCGATGACTTTTTGTTTTTCAGTGACCCGATCAGTTTTCCTACTTCATACACAGCTAGAGGCGGTATAGAGAATGGGGGTTTGTCCTTAGTCTTCTGCTTACAGAAGTTAAGTAGGGCCTCCGGGCATGTGTAAGACGCGTTACCGCTTGAGGGTATGACTGACTCGGCAACAGACAGAAAATGTTTATTAAAAGTGTCTGCAGTAATACTAGAAGGAATGGATGACGATTTCTTGCTGTTACCTCGGGTGACGAGATTAACCGCGCGCCAGAGTGCGGCAGTATCTCTGTCTTCTTTAATCATTCGTTCAAAGAGAGACTTTTGAGCCCTGCGTACCATAGACTTGACACGGTTACGTTGTTTTTTGTATTCGCTAAATAGCTTGTGTCTCCTTAAGTAATTTCTCAATCTCATAGCTTCGACTATTTCTTGGTTTAGCCAAGGCGGTAACGTGTGGTTTTTTACCCGCTTTTGCCGCAAAGGGGCGTGTTTGTTAAGTACTCTTGTAAAGAGTCCATACCAAACAGCCAGAGCCTTTTCAGGGTCAGTTTCGTTATTAACGACATTAAATGGTGTTTGATCAAGGTCTGCTAGAAAAGCAGACTGATTAAACTGTTTAAATGAGCGATACGTTATAGTTGTGTGCCCGTTCTTACGCCCTGGCAGTTTTGTTGACCATGAACACACAGTAGGAAAGTGATCACTGATGCTGAGGTCAGGAACACTAACATTGAATACACTAAGGGGACGGTTGGTGTAAATGTGATCAATGCGTGTTGCGGTTGTTTTTGTGATCCTAGTAGGGGCCGAAACTAACTGTTCTAAGCCTGTTTGTGTGGTGATGCAATCCCATGCGGTATGGTGCTTCAACATATCTATGTTAAAGTCGCCTAGTAGCAACGCGTCACAGCATGGTTAGGTAAGCCAACTTTTTCTACTGCATGCAAAAAATCATCGTACCATTCAAACTTGGCTGCTGGGTTAAGATAACAAAAGCCGACGAAGACGGGTTTAGTTTTTGGAGCCCTAAATTCCAACCAAATGCACTCAACTTCCGGAGTTTCTAAGTCCTCACGCCTTTTTACTAAATGTTGGATTGAGTTATGGATGTAAACGGCAAGCCCAGTTTGACCAAGTACACGAGGGTCACGTCGAGTGATGCTAAAGTAACGGCTTCATCGCTTATGTCGGAGTTAAGTCGCGTCTCACTAAGACCAAACAGGTGGAATGGTTCAGACGAGTTTAGTGAAAAACATTCAAATCGGCCACCTTGTTAAAAAGATGGTAGATGTTCAAGTGACCAGTTTGAAGGCTTCCGTGTGTCTGAGCATTATGGATCATGTTGAATTCTAATTCTCACAACTGAAGTGCAACACAATACAAAAAATATAAACAGAGAGAATAAGAATAAAAGTGTCAACGCAGTAAAACGCGGATGAAGTTATAGCACCTCGTATCAAACGTCACAAACGGTGTCCAACACAGCGTTATCAAATGAAGATCGCTTTTCATTAATAGTGTATCCACGTATGAATGCTACGCAAGCTGTCTAAATAGTGACTTTAGTATAGCACACGTATCAGATGTCACACGTGAAAAGAGTGTTCTGGTCAGCGGCACACTAGGCAGCGAAAAAAAAAAAAACTATAGGCCCTGAAATGTGTTGATAAGACCAGGCAAACCGTCAGTGGGTGTGGATCTGAATGCTATCACACGATTTCCCCAAAGATATGAATGAGTGGCCGTAATTGTTAACCGTTACACGGACAACATCTTGAATTTTCCGCTGCTGGCACAATGTAGAATGATTCCCACAACGAAATAAACGGCTAATTGTTTACCGCTACAGCGGAAAACACCTTGCATTCTCCGTTGTAGCAGCAAACAAACACTGCTGGCACAATGCGGTAATATTCGATCCACGAAGTAGCAAAGAATGCAGATAGACCAAACGAGATCACCTAGTGTACTCGCAGGTGGGCACAGGACGCAGGGCGCAGAGAGAGAGAGAGAGAGAGAGAGAGAGAGAGAGAGAGAGAGAGAGAGAGAGAGAGAGAGAGAGAGAGAGAGAGAGAGACTGAGCGGCGAGACTGAGAAGAGAGAGAGAGAGAGAGAGAGAGAGAGAGAGAGAGAGAGAGCGGCGAGAGAGAGAGAGAGAGAGAGAGAGAGAGAGAGAGAGAGAGAGAGAGAGAGAGAGAGAGAGAGAGAGAGAGAGAGAGAGAGAGAGAGAGAGAGACCGGCTGAGCGGCGAGAGAGAGAGAGACGAGAGAGAGAGAGAGAGAGAGAGAGAGAGAGATGTCAATATCTGCGTGGTGATGGAGTCTTTTACGTCACCGCCACTGTCTAACTTTCTATGAGTTGCCACATTCTTTCTGCCAATGAAGATAAGTAGCGGCTAATCTCTCTGTTTGTTTGTCTATTTTGACAAAGGGTATTTACCCGAAATATTAATAAATTGTGTTGTACCCGTCTTTTCTAAGCGTGTTTCTTTCTCCGTTGGGTACTTCTTTGACTTTCTATGAGTTGAGTCACAAGGTTTTCACAGTACTGTTTTGAATTCACTTTTGAAGAATTAATTTAAGCTCGCTAACCGGCGGGCCGGCCGGCATCCAATGTCTTTCTCCAAACTAGCTATATCTACGCTTATGACTGATATGACAAAAATTACGCCGGAGCTAATCTGGGTCAACCGACTTTCCGCTATAAACGGTTGTATGTCTTCAATCACTGATGAGACAAGCAATTACCCTCGGCTCGGACTGATGCTCTCTTAGCCACCCCGGGCCGCTTTACTGAAGAAATTATTTCGCCACTACTGAAGTTTCAAGCTCAGTTCTCGTGTGTACAGAAATGTCGGAGATTCCGTCTCTTGTTTACATGGCATACTAGGCGCACACACATAAGGCCTACTACATACATCATAACGACGGCGCTTAGCCTGCAGCGCGGAGCCGGTTGAGCCGCGTAACTAGACGTGACGTCATTTTTTTTTTTATATATCTTACTTCAATTGTTAGCGGTTTAGGCCCCCCGCCTTTGACATCGTGGACATGCAATCATAGTAAATTCGCCCCACCGCGACCCAAGTCCTAAAAAGTCCCTTATAAATAACCTGAAGGGAGTTAACAAAAACAAAGCAGGTAAAAATGACAGGCATAACAAAACACTGCCTCGAGTCCATAAACTACACGCACGCACGCATACGCACACGCGCCGGCACGCGCGCGCGCGCGCACACACACACACACACACACACACACACACACACACACAACCGCAAAGCAGACAAAACGTGCGCGGTTTTCAAGTCATTTCTAGTCTGACCAGCAATGTTGTTCATTGAACTACAAAGAGCCACTACCGTAGATTTATCCCCCTTGGCAAATGTGCGGTCAAGGCCGTTTTCCATGTGTTTCCGGTAGCGTGTTTTGCATGAGACGATGGGTGTACTCCTAGAAGAAATGGTTCGGAAAGATGCTGTGAAGCGGCCGATCGAAGGAGAAACAGCTAACCATGAGGAAGACAGAGAGCCGAAACGAAAGGTGACTTGCAGAATTTCGAAACATGGAATTTAAAAAATATCAAACATCAAAGAGACTCTCTCTGTTTCTCTCTCTGTAACATAGGTGCGGGTGTGTCAGTACGTTGACAGTCTTTTCGCACTGTTCTCAGTGACCTGGTTTCACAACAAGATTCGCCATAGTGCGCATTATTACCGCTTTTAACATAATAAAAGCTCTTAGAAAAATAAGACAGGAAAATGCGTTTTATACATATACACTTTGATTTAAAATGTAACTTTGCACTTCATGTTGTAAAGACTTTGCTGTCTTTGTATTACACCCCTTCTTTTAACCCTTTGGGTATTGGTAGGGTCTTCTTTGTATTTTACGTTACTTTTAACCCTTTGGGTGTTGGTAGTGGTTTTTGATGCAGAAATCATTGCATAAAAACTGATACTGACACCCAAAGTTTAATTAATAATTACTCTGTCATGATTATCTTTGATGCATGCCTAGACAGTAGACTGAAATTTAATTTGTAATAAAAATAATAACATGTGTGCTGATCTGTAATTTTGGACCTTATGGCTTTGAACCATAATGTCCAAAATCACAGAGTATCTCGCCTATCTAGTTGATGATATATATGATTGAAAATTATGCACAGAAAACCACCATGGGTGAGCAGGAGAAGGATGTTCCCTCAGCACAAGAAATGCTGCAGTTGAAGGAAACAGAAAACCTCTATAACACTAACCTCTTTAGAATGCAGGTAAAAAGGTTTAACCCATTTAATTTTGATGCACTACAGCAGGAGATGGATTGACCATGATAACTCAAGGGTAGTGTTTGATTAGCTGGTGGCGCCAAGCAAATCTGGCACTACCCTTGAACTATCATGACCATTTCACCTCTTACAACTGGAAATTTGGGAAATGTGACCATTGGGTTAAATGGGTTAACATCACATTCTATATCATGGCATTCTTGTGGATTGTAATTTGTATACAAATTTTACTCATTTAGCCCCAATGCCCTATAGCAGGAGATGGATGGACCATGACAAGTCAAGGGTAGTGCCAGATTAGTATAGCATCTTCAGGCGCAAACTAATCTGACACTACCCTTGAATTATCATGGTCCATCCATAACCTGCAAATGGTACATAATCATTAGATGACGTCTCCAAATTAGGAAATGTGGCTGTGGGGTTAAATGGGTTATATTATTATAAAACTGGGGTGAAAAAAGAAACATCCAGGAATATACTGGACTACACTGAACTAATCAGTCAGTGGCTCAATGGCAGTCCCTTGATTCTGAGGATTTTGTTTCATCATTGTTTCTTTATTTCCAACTGATTATGCAGATGACAGAGCTGCTGGCAGAAGTGCGGATGAAAAAGATGCGGTTTGAACGGCTGAAGAAGGAAGTTGAGAATTTAAAGGACATCCTTCTCAACCTCTCTGAGGGAAAAGAACGTGAGGTATTAAATTGAAGGTTTTTAACCCCTTCACTGCCAATGGATGCAAAATGTCTTTAAAGCGACCTACTCCAGGCAGTAGAGGGTTAATAGTTCACAATATCTCCTTTATGAATGTTCTTATGTTGTATATCGTACAATGATGCTGGACAAAGAGGCTAACTTAAATTATGAAATTTGATTGTTGTAAAATGAAAGACTTTTCTGCTCTTCTCTTTTGTACACATTCAGGAGAGTTCCTTTTGTTATGCTCAAAAGGCAGTCGAAAATGTCTGGTACATGTGCCTATTCACATGGATTCTGAAAGAAGTGTAGAATAGTTTTAGTTGAGGCAAGACAGTGAATTTTAGCAATCAAAGCCTGCAGAATCAGGGCACTTTCAACAGCAAATAATCCCATCAATCCCAAGGAACACAAAAATCATAAAGATCAGCAAGAGGCAAATAACATTATGAGCCCGCGAGTGTGTGGGGACTTCATGAGATTCTTTACTTCTTGCAGATGGGTGATATTTGCGTTTTTTTTTAGCAGTGAAGTGGTAAATGTCATAGGCATTGTTTCTTTCACGTATAAAGTTGTGCACTATTGATTTTAGTTGTACGGAACAGAGTGGGCTGCAAAAATTTATGGTCATGGACCATTTTTCAGATATACACTGTATGTGCTTCATGAACCTGCTTATGTATTTCCATTTTAAAACCGTGTACAGTACTTTCAAGAAACCGTTTAAAACAGACGATACTGTTTAATACAACTCCATGCATGACTGTGACTGCATTGAATTGATCTGCTTTTTATTCTCATAACAAATTTTCTCTCATTTTAACCCCTTTTCAGCGGAGAAAAAATGAACATGACCCATATGCAGGAGAAATAACTCCTTATGAGCCCCCAAATACAGGAGCTCATGAGGATCTATGCCTCTTGCTGGCATCACTTTGTATTCATGTTCCTTATATGGCTGGGGCTCTGTGACGTGAAATTAGCAAAGATTTCAGGAAAACCATCTGCAACCACAGGTTGATGTTGATTTTCTCTCTCTTTTTTTTTTTTTTTTACTGTTTATCATTACATACACACAAACACACACACACACACCACTAATCTGCCATTTTCACAGTGATTTATCAATTTTCATAGACATGATGTATTTGTTTGCATTTCTCCAGTTACACCACCAGAAATGGCTGCACTCCCGAGGTGTCCATCTGCCTCTTGTACAAGAACCCTTAAAGACTAAAGGCTGTTTCCAGTTCAGGGCTCCGACTCGTGTTTTTCTTGGTGGAAGCGTCCCTCTTAACACCTGCGTGAATCCCAGCAAAGTGGCTGATGTCATTATGGAAATGCCAAAAGTCAGTGTTATAAATGCAGTGATATTGATGTTAACTAAACTTTAATCCCTACACTGCCAAGAAAATGTAATTTTCTCTAAAATGTATTTTTTCGAAAATACTTACCGATGGCATTACTGTATGGAAGATACACAATTAGCTTAACGATTTCAGCCTAAAAATCGTTGTGTATACAGCCCTGAAAGTCTAAAATTTTGCCCACCAGCCTTTGGCTCGTGACTTCAAAGTTTCACTAGCCAAACTGAAAATGCTACTAGCCAAACTGAAAATTTTACTAGTACTGAAAATAGCCCAACGCAACAATATAATGTACCACAAGTGTTTGACGCCCAATGTTAGAGAGTGTTTTCTGCCCAGAGGCATTGAGAACAAATATTTGAACAGACAATCATCACCAAGTTAATGTTTATGTCCTGACTTCAGGCTTTTGATAGTATCAAGTGGAGAAATAACTGACAAAGTCCCCATGTAAACTGTTTTGGGATTTTTATTTATTTATTTATTTTTTGTAAGTAGAGCAGGGCTTCTGTTTTCACATCAGGTTAAAGGGTCTGTAGACCCCCAGGTATAAATTTTAGAGGGTACACAGACCCCCATCTGAGCATTATAGAGGGTCCACATTTATTTAAGAAAAACTGCATCATCTGTGTGTTCCTTAAAATTAATTAACTCATTTCGCTCTCTCCTCTTCAAATGTGTTGTGACAGTGTGTGTGTGTCCTTTCCATGATACTGATTCTTTAACTGGTGAGCTATCGTGCAAAAGCCTGTCTCCCTCTCCGTCTCTCACTCACACACACTGAAAAACATAAATTTATTTATTTGTATGATCGTTTGATAATGTATTGTAACAGAGAACATAGCGGTTTCTGCTGAATGCAGATTGACAACCAAAGTCTGACTTGTCTAAACTCTGTGTGTGTGTTTGTGAACTAATGTACTTAAAAGTTTTTTTCAACCCATTTAACCCAAAAGACATACTTCTCCAATTTTAGAGCTTTTGCCTAATACCAGTGTACCAGAAAATGGCCGGATCGACCTCAATAAAAATTAAAAAAAACTGACAAACTTATTTCTGTTCAAATTTCTGGACTTGCTTTTTGAATTCACCTCCATGCGCATTGCGCATGCCATCCGTATGCCGTCGTGCTTTAGCCATGGAAATACACGCAGCCATGAACGCTGAAAAATGAATTTTTTTTCTAAAATGTATTTTTTTGAAAATGGCATTACTATATGGAATATGCTCAATACCCTATAGCCTATCGATTTCAGCCCAAAGTTGTGTCCCCTACACAACTGGGGAGGAGACACCTGGGATCCAGTCATAGGGGCCCCAGGTGGCCTCCCCTTACCACCCTATCCGGGCATGCGTAGGGCGAATCCTGTCAGTTTCACACTTAGCCAAAAGAGGCAAGTGGGGCAGGAGGGAGGGCTGTCCGAGTAATGTCATCGGTAAGTATTTTTCAAAAAAATACATTTTAGAAAAAAAATTCATTTGTTTTCTCAAAATACATTACCGATGGCATTACTATATGGAAGAATAGCGAAGAGGAGTAGGGTGCCAACCCCAAAGCCCAGTACTTAACCCCCCCCCCCCCCCCCCCCCCCCCCCCCCCCCCCCCCCCCCGATGATTTCAGCTAAGACGTACCTAAGGCGCCTGTGGCGCACGGAGGGAGTGCTGGGCCGCAGAGATGTCGCCCACCCATGCCAGGGAGTCACGCTGGTCGGATAGGTCTCGGAGGTAGAGGCGGGCGAAGGTGGAGTCTGCACGCCAGCCTACTGCCGTTATACTGTCCTTAACCGAGCAGTTGCGGTCCAGGGCCACGCTGGTGGCTACTGCTCTCACTTCATGCGCCCGGATCTGCAAAAGTCTACCCCCGTCAGGGGAGAGGTCCTGGTAGGCTGACCGAATCACCCACTGAAGCCAGGACAAAACTGTCTGGGCCGAGATATCAGGCCTGCCTGGTGAAAGTGGGAGGAAGAGGCGGGAGCGCCCTAGGCGGTGCGGCTTAGAGCGACGCAGGTAAATCCTCAGCGCCCGAACCGAGTCCTGTTGATGCGACTGGCGGGATAGGTCCGTCCCTCTGAGTGGACGTATGGTCAGCATCTGTGCGCAGCCGCGGGAAGGCGGTTCTTGGCCAGAAAGGACGGGTCGGTGAGTAGCTGTGCAGAGCCGTCGGAATGAAACTGCAGACAGGCGGGATGTACCGAGAGCGCGTGAAGCTCGCTCACGCGGGACGCTGTGGCGAGACCGTTGGGGCACCACTGATGACTTGGCAACCAGCTCCCTCCATTCCACTCTGTTTTCTGCCATTCTTAGTGTGTTGCATATGGCTCAGCTTCAGTCCTGCCCACTCTGAAATTGTGTCCTCCCATCTCTTTCTTTTCCTCTCCTCTCCTTCATCCTCCTTGCACAGTGCCTTGCAGGATTGTCTTGGCAATCCCTGCTGATCGTGTGACATGCCCATACCACGTCAGTTTGCATTTTTTTCACAATGGCTAATAGGTCTTCATAGGGCCCGATGGCTTGCCTGATTCTGATTCCCACTTCCTCGTTCGTGATATGATCTCTGTACGAAATGCCAAGCAGCCTTCGAAAACATCTCATTTCAGTGGCTTGTATTCTCTTTTCGAGGTCTGCTGTGAGGGTCCATGACTCACAGGCATATAAGAACACTGAGATGACTAAGGAGCGCATCAGTCTTATCTTGGAGCAGAGTGTTTCTGTCCTTCCATAATTATGGTCTTCAGTCTTGTCGGTGCTGTTGTTGTCTGCGCAATCCTGGACATTATTTCTGGTTTTGATCCTTCATCTGTCATAATGGCTCCTAAGTATTTGAATTTCTCAACTGTTCCCAGTTTTTGGCCTCCAACCATGATTTTGGTGCCAATGCCACTGGTGTTATTGGTCATCAGTTTGGTCTTCTCTGCGCTGATTTTGATTCCAAACGCAATGGCTGTACTGTCCAGATTTACCACCAGCTGAGCTAGCTCCTCCTCTGTTCCTGCAAGGCCATCAATGTTGTCCGCGAAGCGCAAGTTCTTGATTGTTCTGCCTCCAATACTGACAGATCCTTCATGATCTTTTAGAGCATCCGTCATGATTCTTTCCAGGAAGATGTTAAAAATAGTAGGTGAGAGCAAGCAGCTGAAGAATAAAATATACCAAAAACGTTGTTTCGGTTTGTAGTCAATAAGAGCATGCGGTTTGGGGCCAATGAGAACGAGCGGAGCGAACTTCCGGTTTTCCCAGTGTGCATCATTTCATTCACAAAGTGTGTCAGATAACGGTCTGAACCATGCCGAAGAGAAAGGAACCCGAATCAAAAAGCGCACCGCCTGAAAAGAGGAACATTTGTACCAGCCAGCCAAAGCTCCGATTGCTATATAAAAGGCAAATTTCTGTCATGCTTTGATTCTAGCAGACAATAAAGTTGTATTGAGAAATTTCCGTGCATCAAGCGGCGTTCAGCGTTGAGCGAACAGTAGCTTACGTGCTAAACTACGCTTGACATCTCCAAAACTACTACCACTTGTCCAAAATTCTACTACCATAGCTGTGTAGGGGTTGGCAGGTCAGATGTCAAATGTAAAAAAAATGTTTTAATGCACTCACCCAAAATGTTGTACAACTTGTCTCTATTGCTTGCTTAGTATTACGAGAAGTGAAAGTTCGAGCACTTTCGGCCACGGTACACAGTCGCGTTTCCGTACTGTCCAGTCTCTTAGCCATAGTCAGCCCCAGGCATCCCCTAATATTTCAATCACCTAAAAAACACTACCGCCCACCAGCTGCACATTTGCCATGCACAAAATAACAATAAAAACAGCACATTGACAGTCTCATTTCTTGGCTATGAACCTGATTCCTTACCAACCCCACACCCAAGCACAGCTGAAATCAGCGTGCCCCTCAAATCACTACGTCAACGGCAACTCAACATAGGTCCACAATTCTCTACTGAATACGCTCAGGATGGTATGAATCAAAGCACCAAACATGTCTCCTCTCATCTAACTAGAAATTTCCAGCAAATTTCAACATTTAGCCCTACTACAAATGTTCAAACAAGGCAAAAATTATTTTTAAAAATACCGATCCTCTTACTGCCTGAACTGACTGAATTTAAATGTATAACGTGACCTGTAAGAGAAACTATCCCACCTGAACACCATTCAATCTGACATCAGTGCAACTCTTAGACACTAGCTAAGTCAAACCCAAAGTGACACCATTGAATGTTGCTGCATCTTTAAGTTATGACCCATTATTTGAAGCACACTGTTGTGGTGTTCACTATGCTGTTGATGTTTTGGATCATGCATATCTGATGCCATGAAAAACAGACTAGATATGGTCAGAATGCCTCCAAAATTGGCATATACATAAAGTAACATATCTGATTTTCAGAAATGTTGCATTTGAAACACAGGCACATGAAACTTTATTTTTTCATATTTTTCCATTACCCACCCCCCTACTTTTTCTGTTTTTCCAAGTTTACACACACATGCAATACAGTCAAACTGACTTCTGGTGTGCTGGACAACTGAAAAAAGTTACCATAACACTGACATTGATGAAAAATGAGCTTTCAGACCCAAGGCCATTTCCTTGTGTATCAGGGCAGCGAAAAGGACAATAGCCAGGCATCCTCATTGACCCTGTTGTCTGGTGACAGCAAGCAGGAAGAGGCCTGTAACCAGCTGCCATGCCCTATATGCTGCATGCAATCTTTTCCTCAGGCAAAGGGGTCATGAAACAGCTATGCACTTTAAACATTAAGTCTACTGAGCTATCCCACAGTCAAAAGACTACACAAAACAGCCAAAACTATGCTACGCGGGACACGCCACATACCAAAACAAGTGTCTAGAGTGCTTATTTAGGAGGTAGCAGAGAAAAATGGTTATGTACAGTTCATTTTTATATAAAACACACTTGTCAGAGTCTCAAAACACCTCAACTCACGTTACAAATGCAGTAGGCATGTGTGTGCCAAACTTGTGAACACTCCTGTAAAAGCCTGTACTGGTTGCTGCAACTGCTGTTCCCATAACAATGCACTCAAATGAGCTTTACGCAGTATAAAAATGCTTATGTTTGGCTCAGAATAGACACCAGAGACATCTCTCATGACAATTACAGCAGAATGACACCTCAGATGCAGCCAGTGTAGCAGGATCATGCAAAATAACAGTTCTGCATGTCACATTATTTTGGCTTATTTCACTCTGAGGTCAGCTGTCTAATGAAATACACATGCTGACACTGTTTCATTGTAGTTTTCATCTTAACCTTTGACCTTACCCCCGACCCCTCCAATCCACCACCCCCCACCCCACCTCCACCCACCCCACCTCACCCCACAACTTCAATAACTCAAAGATTGCATTTTTAAAAAAACACATTTATCAAACGGAACGCCCCAAACCACACCCCTGTCAAGGTCAAAGGTCAGCTCAGGGTCAAAGGTCAGACTCATGACTACCTGTAAGACAAGAAATAAATGAACAAACACACTAAACATAGCTCACAGTGCAGGTAAACAGGGTGTTGCGATGTATAACATGCAAAAACGCCTATAAAACTGTAAATGCAGCGATTTTGAGGAAAATTAAAAAAAAATTCAAACTTTTCTCAGTTTTCCAACCGCAAAAGTCCAAAATCAATGATATGGTAACATTAAACCAGTTTCAGATCAATATCACATATGGCATGTGGTGCCCTGACAGGCCACGGTACACAGTCGTGTTTCCGTACTGTCCAGTCTCTTAGCCATAGTCAGCCCAAGGCATCCCCTAATATTTCAATCACCTAAAAAACACTACCGCCCACCAGCTGCACATTTGCCATGCACAAAATAACAATAAAAACAGCACATTGACAGTCTCATTTCTTGGCTATGAACCTGATTCCTTACCAACCCCACACCCAAGCACAGCTGAAATCAGCGTTCCCCTCAAATCACTACGTCAACGGCAACTCAACATAGGTCCACAATTCTCTACTGAATACGCTCAGGATGGTATGAATCAAAGCACCAAACATGTCTCCTCTCATCTAACTAGAAATTTCCAGCAAATTTCAACATTTAGCCCTACTACAAATGTTCAAACAAGGCAAAAATTATTTTTAAAAACACCGGTCCTCTTACTGCCTGAACTGACTGAATTTAAATGTATAACGTGACCGTTCGGATTTAGGACTGAAAAAGTACGAATTGGAAAACGCACGAGTGCACTCACATTTGGCGAGTGGATTCTTTTTTTTTACTCGCCAAAAAAAAAATCGCTCGCCATGGCGAGTAAATTACTTGCTATTTTCAGGGCTCAAATGTCTTCAATGTGGTATCTCATTTGATAAAATTGGTCAAATGGTTCAGAAGTTATGAATGTTTAAAAATGGTAGGGTTCTCCTTGTGTGTCTACGCTGCTGCACTGCTGGCGTACAGCAGCTGCACTGTTCTGACAGGCTAACAGGCCGGTGCACACATGCAATGTACAGCTGGCGATGAATGAGTTAATAAAACACAAATGAAAATTTAGGAACATTTTAATATAGTTGACAAGTCACTGGACCTCCTCGGACCTCCTCGACGGAAGCACAAACGTCAAGCTCAGTTCAGCTTAATGCTTTTGTTTCGCGATAAGGTCTTTCATAGCACATGGCTCCTTTTGGATAAGTAAAATACAAAATCTTTCTGTCACTGTGTCCTTTACAATTCTACAAATGGACACGACTTTACTTAAATAAGTTAATAAGGACTAAATGGGAAGACCAGACCTGGGCTAAACGCGTGGTCTGCACCGACACTCGCAACAGTGCTCAGGTAGTGTCATAGTCCCATGAGGAGTGACGCAGCCAGCCTCCACTCTCACAATCGTATCACCCAGCCCTTCCGTACAGCAACGGCGCCGGACTAATCCACTTAGTTCTTTAGATCTTTGGATGCATGTCATCTGTGAAGACGCCCCGGCTGGGACGAAGACAAACAAGACAAGCCAGGAGTTCAGTCGTCGCAGTTTTCTCTCCTTTCCAGAGCACCGGCTCCGGGGCGACCAGGGCTGTCGTGCAGGGCCGATTTACAGAGGAATGGCACAACCGCTTGAGGGTTTTAGCTAATGGAAAACCATGCCTGAAAGTCCTCCCTAGGAGACTGCTGCATCATTCGCTGCTAGCAAGCGACTGACTAACAATTTGGATATAGTACGGTTTAGCAAAAAAACTTTCACTCAGTAAAAAGTGCGATCTTAGTTCACGCAAACAGGAACCGACTGATCGCGCAGAGCAATCACGTGCTTCACACGCCGACCTTCGTAACCCACATGGCACCAATTCCCCATGTAAAGGCCAAACAGCTCACCTATTCTTTACCCAGTGACTAACTAATCTCTGTCACCCCTCTATATTTAACTCCCCTACAAAAATAGGACAAATAAACCTGTGTCGTTAAACCTTTTTTGTCCAGTTGGCTCCACAGAAAACACTACCAAAGGGTTAACTTTTTTATTTTGCATTATACTGATGTGTGCTGGGATGTAATGACATTTGCTGTGTTTACTACCTCAGCCTTTTTTTCTTTTTCATCTGACAGGAGTGTTTTCAAGGGAAGGACTGTCTCAACCATCGGTATGTGCGCAAGCGGGCACTGTACTTAGCAGCGGTTGCGTCTCGGTTGATCAAGGCTGGAGCTGTGAGTGACTGCCAGTTTACCTATCATGCTGGCAACCCTTTCAAGCCTATACTCATTGTCAAGATTGGAGGTATGTGACATTCTGTATGGCAATTTGACATCGCTGTTTTGATTGTACAGTAGAAAAATGCTTTCTTAACCCATATCATACCGAGGCTAAAAGCTTCAAATTTGTACACTGCCATATGCAAGCTACATTATTGTACTTAAAGATAAGGATATAGACCAATGGCTTTAGTTCAAGGGTAGTGCCAGAATAGCTTGGCGCCTAGAGGTGCCAAGCTATTCTGGCACTACCCTTGAACTATTTTAGTCACACCTATTTCACACACTGGTGTATTCCGAATGATAAGGATTAAAAGACCTTGTGCTGTCTCAGGAAAAGTTTTGCAGTGTGAACAGCATCACCTGTCATTAAAGACCATCATTTAGGTGGCTGCAGCCACCTAAATGATGGTCTTTGATGACAAGTGATCTAGCATATTGGGGTTTGTTGTATTTTAATACTAAAGGTTCTTTTTTGATCACTGCAAATGTGTCAGATTTGTTTCAGACAGGTTTAATCAAACTTCTTATTGAACAGACTTTGTTACTTTCATGCTGCATTATATGTTTCAGGGGGAAGCAAGCTGTTCACCGTTCACTTGCACGCAATCCCGGAGGATGGTACATTCAAACCATTGCGCTTCCACATCACAAAAAACAATGTCCGTCCACACTGGTTTGCAGGCACAGATCAAGCAGATGGCGACATTCTGATGGGTGTGTTGCATTAATCATTGTGCACTTATATGCTTTGTATTTTTACAATAGATTTTTTTCTTATTGTTGATTCACCTGTAGCGACCATTAGCCCTTTGCTACGGACGATACCCTTTGGCAGAAAAAACGCATAATTTTGTTTCCTCAAAATATATTACTGATGGCATTACTATGTGGAAGATACACTTAGCTTAACGATTTCAGCCTAAGAATCTGTTGTGTATACATACACAACCAGGGAGGTGACTCTAGGGCGCTGTTACCAAGACACCCTGAGTAGCCTCCCTTCCCTCCCCATCCGGGTACATGTGCAGTGGTGCCACGCCAGTCGAACGCTTAGCTTCATAGTGGTAGGGTGTTTTCCTACTCGTGTTCAGCCTTGGATAACTTTGGATACCCTTGGGCTCCCTTGGATTCTTGTGCCCTTGTGCCTTCGGTGCTTGCTTGGGTTACATAGTGTTGTGCCTTCCCCTCGGACTTCCTGTGGTGGTGTACGGACTACCTGGGGGCCTGTTCTAAGAAGAAGAAGAAGAGAAAGAAGGCCTTGCATGGATAGCCGTTCCCTGCGGCTGCCCTTGCCCTCCGTTGCTTTGGATATGCCCAGGTAAGGTCTCAGGGCATGTCTCGGCAGGCCAGGTGCCTTGCCCGGGCGTCGTACGCCTCGGATAGCGACTGGTTCTTTCACAGCCACTCGACTGCGGCACCGGTAGGGAGTTTTCGCCCACGTGGCCTGTCGCCACTACATGCAACGTGCCGTTGCCTCTCCTGTGCTCCGCTTTCTGTTGCAGTGCGCAATTCCGTGCTTGTCTTGGTGTACGGGGTTCAGTGGTAGTGCCACATTAGCACAGTGGGTAAGGCGATCACGCCATTAGAGATTCCTTTCGTACCGCGTCTGGCGTGGTCCAACCATTTCTGTGCATCTCCTTACCCGCCCCGCCTTGGCCGGCCGGGTGGATGTGACCAGGTAGACCTGCCCCTGACTGGCTGGCGCTACAGCACATGCGGCGGGCCTGGCCTGTCCTACAGGACAGTGCCGATGGCTCCGTGCGTCTCCTTACACGCCCCGCCTTTACCGGCCAGGCGGATGTAACCAGGAAGACCGGCTCCTTGCTGGCTCGCGCTACAGCATCCAGAGGCTGCACACGTTCGTGGCGGAGCCAGCCTGTCCTACAGGACAGGTCTGATGGCTCCGTGCGTCTCCTTACGCGCCCCGCCTTGGCCAGCTGGGCGTACGTGACCTAAAAGACCGGCTCCTCGCTGTCTTTTGCTACAGCGTCCGGAGTCAGCGCGCTGCACGCGCTCTCAGTGGTCCCGGCCTGTTCTACAGGACAGGGCCGATGGCTCCGTGCGCCTCCTTTCGAGCCCCGCTTCTTGGCACAGTTTGGCTCCCCTCGGCCAGGGCCCCAGGGTGGCCCTGCACCCCTCGGGGGCCCCGCCTGGACCCAGGACTCCCGCCATCAGGACTCTGTCCGGGCGCTGTGAGTCCCCTTGCGCTGGGCGAAGCCTTCCGGATTGGCCAGAACCACTCTTCCTGCCCTTCCCCTGGCAGGGGCGTTTGTTTTTTTCGGCACAGACACTCTCTGGTTGGCTGCCCTGGGTCCTCTGCTCTGCGTGCGGGCAGCTTGCCCCGGCGTAGGCTTCAGGGTGGTTTTTCTCAGCGCGCAAGGTCCGGGCGGTCTCCACGAGCCGCGCGTTCGTTCAGACTGCGCCGTACTGGACTTTGTAGCCGCCTTCGGTGATGGGCAATTCCTTGCCTGGTTCTATCTTGGGGACCTACAGGGCCAGCGGATCTCCTAGCCCTGGTGGGGACCTTCTCTGCGGTGCAACTCTCCCTCCCGGCGTCTCTGGTGCCCTTGGTCCGCTTGGCTGAAATCGTCGGGAGGTTGCTCCTGGTCGCTATTGCTAAGCACGAGCATTGGCGGGAACTAGCGGGTGGCACCCTCCTCCTTTTCGCTATTTTTCCACATAATAATGCCATCGGTAATGTATTTTGAGGAAACAAATGTATTTTTCTCTAAAAGGTATTTTTTTCGAAAAATACTTGATGGCCCTCCCGTCTACCCCACTTGCCGCCGGAGCACCACTGCACACACATCCAGATGGGGAGGGAAGGGAGGTTACTCAGGATGTCTTGGTAACAGCGCCCTGTAGTCATCTCCCTGGTTGTGTATGTATACACAACAGATTCTTAGGCTGAAATCATTATGCTAAGTGTATCTTCCACATAGTAATGCCATCGGTAAGTATTTTTCGAAAAAATACCTTTTTTATTGGTCCTGGTGAAACCATTCGGCAGAAAGATGTGTAACTACACATCTTTTCCACCAAAGGGTATTGTCAGTAGAAGTCATGGTGTTAACTCATTCGTGGCAGGCATCTGGAAATGCGGCTAAAGCCGTGTATTCGGATGCGGCTCGTCGCGAATGAGTTAATGTTTGGCAGCTATGAGAACTTGACTGTTGTGCATGATTAACTCAGCACGCAAACACATGCACACCAGGGATAGTAAGCTACCTGTTGATCGAGGTTTGCAGCTATTTGTTTAGGACATTTTACTCTATGCATAGAGTGCACAGTGAGTAAATTATACTTAAATATGAAATGATGGGGTGGGGGGTGGGGGGCAGCAGTATACTTAAGATACGATGTCTTACATTTGTGTGTTTGTGGGGCAGCAGACCAGAAAAAAACCAATCCCTGATCTGTCCCCACACATGCTGACTACCCAACCTCCCTTCCCGGGTGGTGGTGAAGGAGGTATGATGTTGAGGTGTTTATTCAGCATTCCTTGTGGAAGTTTAACAAACCCTGATTTCTGATGTTTAAGTTGAGATTTCTTTCTATTCAGATGAAGGTGGTGGCCTGCCTCCTACACCCGTCTACAATACCAGTGTTCTGCAAGATGTCTGCCTTGTAGCCAATGCTGACTTTCTGTCTCAGCAGCTAGAGGGAGCCACAAACATGCAGGATGGAATTGCCCTCCTCAAAGTCTGGCTGCACCAGCGACAGCTGGATGTGGTGAGTAGTGTATGTCATCTGATGAATTTAACCCCCTTGTGCTTGCAACTACCCAAACCATTTACAGTTCCATTGGCATGCACCGCGGGGGCTATCCCTTTGGCTTTGGCTGTTGGTAGCGGTTTTTGGCTCACCTGTGATAGCAAAAGTGAGTCTATGTCACATCCATTGTCTGTCCGGCGTCGATCGTCTGTCGTCTGTGGTAAACTTTAACGTTGGCATTTTCTGGGAGACTATTCAAGCCTCATACTTCAAACTTGGCCCAATGGTACTTTGTGGTAAAACCTTTCTAAACATACCATTGTTTTCTCAAAACACATTACCGATGGTATTACAACTAGGAAATGTTTCTTAGCTAGTCTAATTTTAGCCCAAAAATTGTTGTGTACGATAATGGCCATGATGGCAGGAGAGGGGCGCCATAGGTTAGGCGGAAACCCGGTAGCCTCCCTTCCGGTTCAACCACGCATGTGCTCAGTGCTCAAATCTCCAGTCAGTTTCTTCGCTAGTCGCGTGAGGTTGTGTACGCCTGTGGCTCCTTCATTCGTTGGCTTTCGTTCACTACTTCGACTTTCTAACTGTGTGAGAGGGATTGTGGTCTTTGGGCTGGGACGCTTTCGTGTGTGCGTTGTTTCGAGAGGACTTCCTAACAACGCTGGTGAGCTGTGCTCACTGTCGGCCGGTCACCTTCAACTTCTCGTGTGACTGTCGTCTCTGCGCCTGGCACCGGTCCCTTCGTGGCCGGTCGGAGCGGGTTGGCGCCTTGATAGGACAGCCTCGGGCTTCACCGCTGACACCGCTCTTCGTTCCTCTCCTTTCCCAAACATGGTGAGGTATAATCTCGGTCACTGCTTCCGTACGGCGCTCAGGGAGGGTTTGAGCGCCGCGCGCCAGCATACGCCGTATCTCCTTCGTTCGTTTCGCGCGTTTCGTTGCCTGCCGGCTGCGGCAGGTTCGATTACCTTCACATAGATTGTTCTGTTTTGTGTTGCAGTTGGCAAGTCCGCACCTGTATCAGATGTGGACAATTCCAGTGGCCGAGCGATGGACACGAGGTGTGCCTGCCCTGTTCAACCTGTACATCTTCCCAACCGTGCCTGGTCTGCGCCCCCTGGCGGGAAGAACAATGGAATCAGCTTTGGGGTTTCTACCGTGCACTTCCGACGCCAGCACGTATACAGGGCCATACACCGGTAAGAACCACAGACCCGACTAGTGGGTATTACCTGGTGAGAGGACAGTCTACGCCGCGACTTACACCGCGAGCTCGTCCTCCTGGGCCGGCAGCGAACACAGACCCGACTAGTGCGCGCTGTCCGGTAGCAGAAACTAGTACTGAAGTTTCAGTCAGGCCCTCTTCCTGGAACAATATAGACACGCCGGTAATCACCACAGACCCGACTAGTGGTGCTTATCAGACGTTAGAACGGTCTCCATCGCGACTTCGGTCGCTTGCTCGTTCTACTACACCGGCAGCAGGTACAGACCCGACTAGTGCACGCTGTCCGGTTCCGCCGATCCTTTCGGCGCGAGACAAAGTACAGGTACAGGCTTCAGTTCCGGTAGCGGTCTCGGCACAGGAGATGCCCGCTTCCCAGCAGAAGGATACTCCACCTCCACGCATCGACAGAGTTCGGCGTTCAGGTACGGACCGTTACTCACCTCGTTCCAGAGAGCAGAAGCACCGGACGGTCTCCCGCTCTTCTCGCCATCGTTCACCCTCCAGGGACAGGTCACCGCGGCATAGGCATGACTCCAGATCTTCCCGTACCAGTAGGCCATCGCGGACGGTGTCCGGGGTCGGATCTCCGCAAGTGGTGCGTCGGTCCAGACCGCATTCTCCAGATGTGAGACATTCTACTCGGAGAGCGCGCCAATCGTCTACTCCACACTCCAGGCCGTCGTCGTCCAGAGGCAGTCGACGCTGCCGCCGCCAATCCCGTTCTAGGAGTCCCCGCTCCCGCCGTGAGCCCTCCCCGCGGGGTAGGAGGTCGCCTCGACGCTACGCCCATCGTTCTCGCTCTGGGTCTCAAGTAACCTCCCCGGTCCGTTCGTGGCGTCACCGCTCCGTGAGACCTTCTCCGGCCAAGGCCTCGGTCACATCCCGGCTCGTCGCGGAGGCTGGGCCCACACTCTTAGCACGAACCGGCCCCACCCACCTCGCTCTGCAATTAGAGGATGACGCGCTTAGCTTGGCGCCTGAGGACTCAGTTTCGGTTTTACTTCGGGACGACAGCCCCGCGCACTCTATCCCGGCGCCCCCTGACGTGGATCAAGATGAGCAGGAACAACATCCGTCAGCAGTGGGACACAGGTTGGAGACTCTGCGTGCCCTGGACGAGGCAGCTCGCATCATCTCAGCGTGCCTGCCGCCGGAAGACTGTCCTCCTTCTCCGCCTGCGAAGAAGAAGGCCGCGGCCTATGTAGATGCGGAACTCCATACCAAGACTTTTAAAACTCTTCCTCAACCTCCGGGTTTCAGCAGCCTACGGGACGCGTTCTCGGCTCGACTCGCACAGGGACACTTGGGCGCCGCTGGATTCTTCAATGACTCTAAGTGGCCGGCGGACCTACACATGTTCTTTCGACAATCCTGGTACGCGGGACATACTCAGAGCTTTACCTGCGCACTACCAAAACCGGACCCAGCTGCTTGGGCCCTGGCGGCGATTCCGGCACGGACCCCTCTGCTTCCAGGAATCGATAAGACAGGTAATCTCATACGCAACGCCTTAGCCTCCGCGGGTTTTCTTGACCTTCTGACGCAAGCCATGGTTCGTCGCGTAGAGGAGGCTTGGCATCCGTCCCTTACGCCGCTGCTGGGGGATCTGCTAGCCCTGGCCGTCTCTGGTAACCGGGCCTCCTACCACACCTGTGTCAACGCTATGGCTGCGGCGGCCAACTGTGACCTTTTGCGTCGGGATTTCCTCCTCCGCTCCTGCCCTCTCCCCAATGACCTAAAGCTCCAACTTCGTCAGGCGCCCCTTGGCGGAGAACTTCTCTTTGGCCCCACTTGGTTAGCGGTTAAAGAGGCAAACAAGGACACCTGGCCAAGTCGTACAGTACCTACTCCCTTTCAACATACCCGCAGGACCCAGGGTCGCCCCCTGCGGGCGGCTAGACCCGTTTCCCGGCCTTACACCAGAGGTGGACGTCTCCCCCCCAGGCCCCCTGCCTTCCCCCGTACCCGTCCCACTGCAGGATCCTCTTCGGCCCCCGTTCCCAGGACCTGGCCCAAGCCTGCCCGACGCCCCGGGCGGGGAAGGGCCTTCTGACGTTCTCCACCTTCGGGCTACGTCGACCGCGCTGGGACCTCCGGTCGGCGGGAGGCTCGCACGGCACAGCGCCGCCTGGCGGGCGCTGTTCCCGGACGACCCCTGGATTCTATCAACCATCTCCCTCGGTCTGCGGATCTCCTTTCGGTCCCCGCCCCCACTGCAACGTACTCCAGCGTGGACCTTGGTTCCGACAGACCAGCTCAAGGCAGACGCTCTGCGCAACGAGGTGACCGCCCTACTTCGGAAGGCAGCGACAGAGGTGGTGACGCGTCTCGACTCCCCAGCTTTCTACAGCCGGCTGTTTGTAGTTCCCAAGCCGGGCGGCAAGTGGCGTCCTGTGATCGACCTGTCCGCGCTCAACAAGTTTATAGTAGCTCCACGCTTTCGCATGGAGACAGCTCGGGCCCTGCGTGCCTCGGTGCAACCCCTCGACTTTGCAATCAGCCTGGACCTCGCGGATGCTTACCTTCACGTGCCCATGCACCCAGCGTCCAGACGCTATCTACGCTTCGCCTTCGAGGGTGTGGTATACCAGTTCCGCGCACTTCCCTTCGGCCTCAACCTCAGCCCATGGGTCTTCACACGCATCATGGACGCAGTGGTAGCCAAAGCCCGTCGGACCTCCACGAGCCCCACGTCCAACTACCTGGACGACCTGCTCCTGAAGAATCAGACCTCTGCCACCTTGGAGGTGGACCGGGATGCCTTGCTTCAGCTCCTCAAGACGCTGGGCTTCATAGTCAACTTCGGCAAGTCCGACCTCGTGCCGTCACGCCATTTCGTCCACCTAGGCATGGAGTTCTACACCGACCGCAATATCGTCCGGCTACCCGAACCCCGCATTCAGAAGCTGGCGGAACTAGCTCGGCAGGTATCCCAGAAGTCTTCGATTCCCGCCAGGCAGTGGCTCCAGTTGCTGGGGCTGATGAGCGCGGCAGCAAACCTTATTCCGTTAGGACGTCTCTACTCCCGGCCGCTACAGTTGCACCTTCTGCTACACTGGCGTCCGTCGTCCTCCGACCTAGAGTCTCCGGTTCCGATTCCGTCGTTGCTCCGTCCTCACCTTCTACGCTGGGCGGACCCCCTCTGGCTCGCAACAGGAGTGCCGCTGTTCTCGCCACCGCCCTCCCTCTCCATCTGCGTAGACGCGAGCCTCTCCGGTTGGGGTGCACACCTTCTACCCTCCTTCGAGACGGCCTCCGGCCGGTGGGACCTGGATCTCCGGGACCGACACATCAACTGGTTGGAACTGGAAGCCGTCTGGCAAGCCCTTCATGTGTGGGAAGCTCGCCTGCTTCACCGGGAGCTACTGGTGTTGTCGGACAACTCTACGGTCGTCGCCTACATCCAGAAGCAGGGCGGTACCCGCTCCCCATCTCTCTGCATCCTCCTGTACCAAGTGCTCCGGTGGTGCGAGGATCGGGACATTTCTCTCCGTGCTCGACATATCCCGGGCCACTTGAATGTGCTGGCCGACTCCCTCTCCCGTCGCGGTCAGCTACTGCACACCGAGTGGTCACTGCGTCCAGACATCTTTCGGATGATCGGCGCTACCTGGGAGTCTCCCATGATCGACCTCTTTGCCACGAGATGGAATCGCCAACTCCCTCTGTTCGTCTCGCCGATTCCAGACCCCTTGGCCTGGGCAGTGGACGCCCTCTCCATCTCCTGGGATGGACTGGTCGCCTACGCCTACCCACCCACGGTCCTCATCCCCAAGGTTCTTCTCAAGCTCAGGGGCAGCAACACTATCCTGTTTCTGGTGGCCCCGTTTTGTTGGACCAGGTCGTTGACGACCGACCTCCTGAATCTGGCGACGACCCCCCCACTACAGCTACCCACTCCACGAACGATGCTCAAGCAACCGCGGCAGACGCTGTACCATCCTTGTCCAGAACGTCTCCTCCTCCACGCCTGGAGGTTGTCCGGCAAGCCCTCTCCGCTAGAGGCTTCTCAGGTGCGGCAGTGGACGCGATCGCTACAGCCCGCAGAGCCTCGACCAGACGAGTTTACGAGGGCAAGTGGAGAGTTCTCAGCACCTGGTGTGACGACAGACGCCTCTCCCCCACCGAGTTGACAGTCCCTCAGCTGGCGGATTTCTTCCTATGGCTTTTTCACGACCAGCGTTTAGCTCCCATCACCATTCGAGGTTACTTGGCCATGATCGCTGATACTTACAGGCATCTAGGACGTCCCGACCTGGGCGCCTGCAAGGACCTCGCCGATCTGATGGGCCATTTCGGTCTGCATCGTCCCGCTCTACGTACACTGCTGCCACGTTGGGACCTACCTTGGGTCCTTACTTGGCTCAACTCGGCCCGCTTTGAGCCGTTACAGCTGGCGAGACTACCGGACGTGACGCGGAAGACCTGCTTCTTACTAGCCCTCGCCTCAGCCTCCAGAGTCAGTGAGCTGCACGCCCTCTCTACTCGCTCCAACTGTTTACAGTTCCGGACGGACGGTTCGGTGCAGCTGCTTCCCGACCCGACCTTCCTAGCCAAGACCAGATCTCCACTAGTGGCACCTCAACTGGTCACCATACTACCTCTCAGAGAACCACGCTCCGATCGAGAGTCCCGGCAACAGGACCCAGTTCGAGCGTTACGTGTGTACCTGCGCCGGACCAAGCCCCTCCGCAGGGGACGCACCCGCCTTTTTCTTCCTCTGTCCCCAGGTAGAAACGACATCTCAGCCCAGACTATATCCTCCTGGCTTCGGTGGGTGATACGATCCGCCTACCAGGAACTCGCCCCTGATGCAGCAAAACGCATGAGGATCAGGGCGCACGAGATCAGAGCCATGGCCACGAGCCTCGCATTCGAACGCAACTGTGCGGTCAAGGACATCGTGGCGGCTGTGGGCTGGCGAACAGAGAACACCTTCGCTCGCTTCTACCTGAGGGACCTCTCCAGCCAGCGGCAGAACCTAGCGCTGGTGGGAGACATCGTGGCGGCGCAACACTCCCTCCCGGCGCCCTAGGCGCCGTAAGTATCTTCACTAAAATTAGAGGGAGGTTGCTTGGGGTGGACTCTTCTAGTAGCTTCGATGGCAGGGGTTGGGGCGGTTAGCGGCACCCACCTCCTTTTCGGGATTCTTCCTAGTTGTAATACCATCGGTAATGTGTTTTGAGAAAACAAACGTATTTTTCTTTAAAATAAGTTTTTTTGAAAAATACTTACCGATGGTATTACTCGAAGGTCCTTCCCACCTGCCCCGCTCGCCGCTGCTCCGCTAAGAAACTGACTGGTGATTTGAGCACTGAGCACATGCGTGGTTGAACCGGAAGGGAGGCTACCGGGTTTCCGCCTAACCTATGGCGCCCCTCTCCTGCCATCATGGCCATTATCGTACACAACAATTTTTGGGCTAAAATTAGACTAGCTAAGAAACATTTCCTAGTTGTAATACCATCGGTAAGTATTTTTCAAAAAAACTTATTTTAAAGAAAAATACGTATTTCAGTGTCTTCTTGCAAAGGTCAAGGTCTCAAGCGGTCTAGAAAGGGTAAAAAAATAGCCATATTTTGACATAAATTGTTTCTCCTCAAATATTGTTTTCAACTTCATACCCAAACTTGGTAAAGAGATGTCTGATGGTAAGACCTTTCCCTATGCATACTAATTTGTATGACCGCTTGGAAATTCATGGGTCACAGGTCGGCAAATGTGTGAAAAATGCTTTGTAGAAAAGAATTGTAGGTTTTATCAACATTTTGGCCAATTTTTTTTCACTCAGAATTGGCACAAGGTAGCTGATGATAAGATCTTTCTGTGCATACTAATTTAGTGGTACCCTTTCAAAGGTAGTGGGTCATGGGGTGGTCTAGAAAGGGGCTCAAAATAGCATTATTTAGACAAAAATTGTTTTTTCTCAAATGACTAAGTGCCAAAAGGTGCGCAAGAAGTTAGTGACCTCTTTTGACGGAAAATAAAAACGGTAAAAAAAGGGTATGTGTTGATGTTGACATGTGAAATGTGTGAATGATGGAAGATATAGCAGAAATAACTGCTGCACCTAACAAGCAATGTAACAAGCGGCAGATACTAAAACGTCCGATTTCACAGCAAAAATTCAGTCGTGGAAAACGGACATCGACATGCCATTTGACTTCGTCGATCATGCGTGCAAAAGCAACGCCAACAAACCTGGTGCTGATCACGTTTATGTGTTCAAGGAACATTGTTCTAATTATCCACGTGTCCACAAAACATGAAGTTGAGCCCCCTTGTTTTTATTGCTGTTGCAAATATCTGTCGTCGGACTTCAGGTTTGTCGCAATAGCAGTACCGTAGTTTCTGCGAGCATTTTGACGGTGACAAAGCACGCTGATTTCACCGGATTTGACGTAGATACTTTGTTTTACTTTCGTAGTGTCTTTCATCGGCTTTGACATTACTTTTATGTCAAAGGTTTCTAAGCTAGCAAACAATTTGTGAGTGGACCAATTTTTGTCACAAGATCTGACGTTTGACTATTTGCCATAGTTCAATAAGAATAATTGACTTAACTTTCAAAGTTCATTTTCTCAAAAACCATTTACGTTATTATCAGCTTATTTCACAGGCACATTACCTGTACCATGTACATAATAAAAAAGCATTTTGTGATATTTAATGTCAAACATAATTTTTTTTACCCACATGTCCTTTTTCTGTGTGCACCTTTTGGCACTTAGTCAAATACTATTTTCAACTTCAAGCCCAAACTTGTTATACCAATACCTGATGATAAGGCCTTCCTATGCATACTAACCTGCGTCCTACATAGGACGGACGGGCATCACTGGTCCTCATCCATCTCCTTAATCTCTCACGTGCTGGCTCCAAGCGCCACACCCTGGCAAACCACCTCAGCTGGTGGGCTAAACCACGTGAGGGGGTGGTGTTCACATTGCACCACTAGGCGGATGAGCTGTTTCTGACAGCCAACGGCTAGAGGACGGAGGAGATCAGGTTGGATCCAACGGCCAAATGTGGGGGAGTAAACCCTTAAAATCAGGAGTGGAGCCCCGAAGGCAGACAGCTGCCTGTATTCACGCACTGTTCTGGCAGCTCCTGCAGCCAAACTGGTGCCAAACGTACTGCTTTGCATTCCTTTGGATACATCAGCGAGGCCGAGAGGGGGATCTTGACGACTGGGCATCCCAGGATCTCCATACACTTCGCCCAGGCTTGCGCACTGGAGAGGTCACTCCAGTGACTGACCCAGCAAGCGCATACTCCCATTGTCTTTCGAGACAGGATGCCGAAAGAATACTAACCCCTCTGAAAGGTCAAGGGTCAGAGGAGGTCAGCAAGTTTGTGAAAGTGTCAGTTTTTGATAAAATTGTTGTATTTATCAAAGCTTTTGCAAACTTTTCAATCAATACAATACAATACAATACAATACAACTTTATTGTCTGTTCGAGTCCAGGCACGACAGAAATTTGCCTTTCGGCTCGTCATGAAACAACAATATAAGACATTAACAAACGCTGCAAAAGCATATCATGAAAAATTATCATTGCAGCAATCTATCACAAGCAATCTGTCACAAGATGGGAGGTAATGTTAAGTAGATCATACTTATCGCGGCGTTATAAACGAGAGTTCAAAATCGAGACAGCAGTTGGAATAAAAGACTTCTTAAAAACATTCCTTTTGGCAAGTGGCATGTTGAAACGTCTGCCTGATGGTAGCATTTGAAACTGATCAGAGAGTGGGTGACTAGGATCATTGACAATGCTAGCAGCTATCCTTCGGACAGCTCTATGGTACAGATCATCTACTGGGTACTGTCCTAGGCCAATGATCTTCTCAGCTGTTCTGACGATACGTGACAGTCTGCCCCTGTTTTTCATACTGAGATTGCCATACCAAGCAGTGATGTTAAACGTCAGTATGCTTTCGATCAGGCTTCTATAAACGGATTCTAAAACCCTGGAACTGACATCAAAACTTCTCAGTTTCCTAAGAAGGTACAGACGCTGGTTTGCTTTTTTCACAATCAGATCAAACTTAGGATAAAGGTAGCTGATGATAACGCCATTCTATTCGTGCTAATTTAGTCGCCCCCTCACAAAGGTCAAGGGTCACAGAGGGTCGACAAGTTTGTGAAAAATGCGTACATTTTGAGAAAACTCAGGTTTCACTGGTACAAAAGCCAACCCCTTACTTACGTTTAGACACATGAACACACGAAGGTCACACTTATTATGTGGACTGTCATATACGTGAGCCAAAAGGGCGTTGCCTTTCTTGTTGTCGTAATGATTCCTGCAGGAATCATTGCAACAAAAACTGCTACCAGCAGCCAAAAAGTTAAAGTTCAAATCACAGACCAGCACACAAATGTTAACCCTTTGGCGGTCATATTGGTCTGCAGAAATTATGACAAAACTGCTACTGACAGCCAAAGGGTTAACACTTGTGTGCTGGTCTGTGATTTGAACTTTAACTTTTTGGCTGCTGGTGGCAGTTTTTGTTGCAATGATTCCTGCAGGAATCATTACGAGAACAAGAAAGGCAAAGCCCTTATGGCTCACGTATATGACCAATCCACATGATAAGTGTGACCTTTGTGTGTTCATGTGTCTAAACGTAACTGTGGTTTACACCTTTTATCTGTAGGCACATTTATGTCAGTTGGTACATGGGTGCATTACTTTCCTGCCCAAGCATCATTTTCAGCTTTTTTAAAATGGAGATTTCATGCTTGAAATAAAGCAAGAGATAGTGCTTGACAGACATTGAGGGGGGGGGGGGGGGTGTCTTAATTTCTCCAAAATGTCAAGGCCATAGGTCAGTAAAGCTCTATCCTGAGTTGTGCTCATGAACTATGTGTACAGTCAGACCTGTGTAAGGTGACCCACCCAAGGGACTATCAAAATGTGGTCACCTTAACCCTTTGAGTGTCGGTAGCGGTTTTAGTCTCCATGTCTCCATGATTCCTGCAGGAATCATGGAGACTAAAACCACTACCGACACTCAAAGGGTTAGACAGGAGGTCTGCTTATGCATGCTCATGCAAGTAACAGAAAAGAAGAACATGGAACCAAAAAGGTGGTCTGCTTGTACAGATGGTCACCTTATAGAGATGTTCGCCTTGACAGGTTTGACAGTATAAGTGCTTTGCCATACTTATTCTTGTTATCGTTCATATATATCCTAACTTACACATTACATAGTAAAAGTGCAATAAAGGCATCGTTACATCCAGCTTTTGCATCTGACATTGTTGCTAATTTGACCATACATTATTTTGCAGGGCTATGGGGCTTTTGGTGGTGTGCTGGTGTCGATGTACATCTGTCATTTAGTGGCTCAGCGACAGGTGAACAAAACCATGAGCAACTACCAAGTGCTGAGACATGCTCTGCTTCACCTCAGTAAGTTTTGGTTTCATCTCCTTGTCCTTCAGCAGGGCATTGCCATCTCCATAAGGCACTGGGGTCGGTTGCATGCGTGATCTTAGTCCTGCGGCAGCCACTAAGCAAGGTGTTTCACTATAGCGGAGCACCTTGCTGTGTGGCTGTTGCAGGGCTCTCACTCATATAAATGGCCCCATGTTCTCATGACTTTAAAATTGAAGGTCAGCCTTAGTATATCATGGTAAATGGGAGCCATTAAGTCTGGCCATGTTATTCGTGATCACAGTTTATTGTAGTGCTAAATTTAGATAGATGTGAAGAAAACTTGGTGTGCAAAAGGTCCTTGGGCCAACATCAGCTTCAGCTGGCACATGCGCAGCTGTGCTTGTTACTGGAGCACATAATTAATACTGAGGCTAACTTGTACCTACCGACCTTATAGAAGCTGTTGTTGTGTTTCTGCAAGCTTTTGATTGGTCATCTTTAACCCATTGAGCCCCAACGCTCTACAGCAGCAGATAGATAGACCATGATAATTCAAGGATATTGCCAGATTATCTTGGCACCGTCAGGCGCCAAGCTAATCTGGCACTATCCTTGAATTATCATGGTCCACCCATCTCCTGCAACTGTTACATAGTCATTAGGTGACGCCTCCAAAATTGGGGAAATACACATATGGGGTTAAATGGGTTAACTCTTTCAAGATGTGCTGCAACCGAATCCGGATGTGACATGTCTCGAAAGAGTTAACCTCTTCCTTGTCACTGATTGGTGATTGTGTAGCTGAAATCTTTGTTAATTCAATACTGTCACGACCCCGCTCCCGGGGTGCGAAATATGAGCGCTACCGCTCGAGACACACCCAACCCACACTAACACAAACCTAACACAAACACCAGAGGAACAATGACGACGACATTTATTAAATAAAACCCTAACAATAACCAACTATTCTCACACAGCCACGCGTTCACACCTCACATTCACACTTGCACACGTCCGAACCCCTCACCCCGAATATCTATACACAATACAAAATAACAACAAAATATATAATATTTAAATATCCCTAATAAAATACAAACGAACAATATATAAATAAACTACTATCCTTACTAATAATATAAAAGAAGAAAGGCTGAAAGGCTTAAACCATACGCCACTAGACCCCGCCGGAAGCACAAGCGTCAAGCGCTGACGCCAGATAAGAGCAACGCCTTTGCTTCCGCTGAGTCTCTATCACAGCACATGGCTCCTTAAGTAATACAATAGTTCACATAGCACAATATCAACTAAATGAACCAAATAAGCCTACTTACTAACTCAAATAAAGATTGAGAAAAAATGAATACAATACGTACGCTACTATATCTCCTCAGCGGGATCACGAACAACAAGTTCGAACTAAACTAACGCTCTAGCAAACTAGGCATTAACAGCAAAAGGCTCTTTTGACTAGCACGTCTCGTAATAACCAATATCACATTATGCAAATGGAGACTAAACAATATCGCATATGCAAATGGAAGCTAAACAATATCACATATGCAAATGGAGCAAATGTCCTTAGTATAACTGAAAGTTGAATAAATATATTTCACGTCACGGGACCTTCTCGCTGGAAGCACAACCGTTAAGCGCAGCTCAACTTGACGCTCTTGCTTCTGCGATAAGGTCTTCCATAACACCGTTAAATAATACAAAAACTCAAAATGTCACTGTAACAGAGCTCCTCTCACAATACAGCCACTACGAGGAGATGAAATAAAGATCACAATGTATGGCGTTCTTTACAAGATTATATGCGAACAAAACTTCGCTTAAACAAGCTAGGAATATGTAAATGGGATGACCCGACCTGACTAAACGAGGTGCGCTGTGACACTCGCAAAGGCACTCGGGTTCGGCGTCGTAGCCCCACAAGGCGGAGTGACAGCGTCAGTCTCCACTCTCAGTACTCCACTGGGTTAGGATAGGAACCGGTCGGAAATAGGATGCACTAAAACACAGGTGCAAAAATACACATATAAATAACTAACAAAAGAAGATAAGATAATCACATCACCCTTCCCGTAACTTCAATTACCGTCTCTTATACTCCCTTCGCCACTCTCCCGCCACAGTAAATTTAGCCCCAACAAAATACATATTTACAACCGCATCACGCTCCCCGCAACAATAAATTCAACCTCAGCAGAATACATATCTACACGTCACCACCTGACTCACTTCCGATATTTACACTAACCATACGCTAAATAGTGAAATGGCCCTATTCGCCCATTCGGCGTTAAACCCCCGATAACTAATCCGCCGCTAGATACTCTAGGTACTACAAAATAGCCCTCTACTTTCTATTCTTTTATTCTACACCTGCCCCCCAACACGCTAGCCAAAATAGTAATACAGAACAAGCAAACACAAACAAATCCCCCGAGCAAATGGCCACTAGAGAACTGTTGCGTGTACTCACTGTCATCCGTGAAGACGCCCCGGCTAAGACGAAGACAAACAAGACAAGGCAAGCCAGGGGTAAAGTCGTCGCAGCTCTTCTCTTCTCTCTCCTTCCTCGGACAATGGCTCCGGGGACGACCCGAACCGTATTGCAGGGACGATACAAACGACCGACACAGCTGCTTGTGGCTTCCAGCAAATGGCGAATCACGCCTGAAAAACCACCCTCAGAGACTTGCTGGTAAAGCGACTGACTCGTTCGCTGGTGTAAATGCGACTGACTAGTAATTTGGAAAACTAGGTTGGCGAAAAACGCTCACTACATCACGTGATGAAAATTCACGTGAAACAGGTACCACCCGATGGTGTTCAGACTGGGCAATCGTGCGGTACGCCAACATCCAAACTGTCGCACGGCAGCAAATACTAGTGTTCAGGCCAAATACTACACTTCTACGCTGTCGCTACCCGGTGACTAACTGAATCCTGTCACCCCTCTAAACTTACTCCCCTACAAAATTAGACGAAAAAAATCCATGTCGTGACAAACACCAAAGAACTTCATCTGTCCAAGGGACATGGATGCACAGTAAAATCAGCAAGAGGCTTTGATCCACATGAGCCCCTGCGACTGCCTCTTGCATTTGGGTTGTGTCTGTTGTGTTCCGGCAGACAAGGGGTCTAAATTTGCACAGCAAAAGCAGAAATCGGGTTTCAATCTATAAAAAAAATAAAAGATTCAGGGATTCCAAAATTCTTTTGATCATCTCACTACTTCCACTTCTTCCAAAATCCTCTACGCTAACATGAACACACTCCTAGGCACTTCTAAAGACTCTCCTCTCCCCAACACACACAGCAAAGAAGAACTCCATACCGTTTTTTCCACCTATTTTTCCGACAAAATCCAAACTCTGCGCAACACATTCGATACTCTGCCTTGTTTCCTCAAAACACATTACCGATGGTATTACTAACAGGAATGGTTTCTTAGCTAGTCTAATTTTAGCCCAAAATTGTTGTGCGCGAGTATGGTCATGATGGCAGGTGAGGGGCGCCATAGCCTAGGCGGTAACCCGGGTAGCCTCCCTTCCAATCCAACCACGCATGCACTCAGCGCTTAGTACCTCAGTCAGTTTCTTTGCTAGTCGATAGTAAGTTGTGTACGTCAGTGTCTCTCTACGATTCGGACTTTGTCTTCTTCGATGGAAGCTTTGTGTGCTTGGGGTTTTATCTTTCACTGTGAGCCTTTGGCTTGGACGCTTGCGTGTGGTTTAGTCCTGACGTGACAGCGCCTTGTGAACTTTTCTCACTCACTCGTGACCGGTCCGGCCGGCAGTGTGTGACTTTGCCTTGTGTCCTCGCGCTTCGCCCTTCTGCTAGCCTCAAGGACCCTGTGTAGGCTTGAATGCTCCCTGTGACTCGTGGTGGTGTTTCCAACTTCGCGGACCGGTTGTGACTGTGGTCTCTGCGTGCTATGCCGTTCACAGACCTTGGACTGAGGGAAGCCGGTCTTCGGTGCCATTTTGGTGGGGCTGCACCTGGGTGCACTGGTTGTCCCGTCCTTTACGTTCCTCTACTTCCGCATTATGGCAAGGTAAAATCTCGGTCACTGCTTCTGTCTGGCAATCCTCGGAAGGGGTAGAGCGCTGTGCGTGAGCATACACCGTAAACTTTTCTTCGTTCGTTTACGCGGTTCATTTTGCATGCCTGCAGGGGCACGTTCGCTTGCATTTCATTTGTGCGCTATATTTTGCAGTTGGCAAGTCCGCACCTGTGCACGATGTGGACAGTTCCAATGGCCGAGTGACGGACATGCTTTTTGCCTTCACTGTTCCGCCTGTACCTCCTCGCACCCGTGCCTGGTCTGCACCCCCTGGCTGGAAGAGCAGTGGACCCAGCTTTGGAGCTTTTACCGCCGTGAACGGCCGACACCAGCATGGATAAGGGGTCCAACACCGGTAAGCCCCACAGACCCGACTAGTGGCTATTACCAGGTGACAGAACTGTCAACGCCGCGGCTCAGGCCGCGAGCCCGAACTCTTCGCCGGCATCTCCCACAGTCCCGCCTAGTGGCCACTGTCCCATCGCAGATACTCGAGCTCCGAGAGCTAGGCCTCAAGACAGAACCCCTTCTCGGCACAAGGATGCCGCGCCGGTAATCCCCACAGACCCGACTAGTGGCTCTTACCAGGTGACAGAACTGTCAACTTTGCGACTTCGGTCGCGAGCCCACACTCCGGCACCTCCCACAGACCCGACTATGGTCCTCTGCCCGGTTCCACCGACTTCATCGGCACGAGGTATGACACAGGAACAGGCTTCAGCACCGGTAGCTGTCTCAGCCCCGACGTTTGCTGCTTCCAAGAAGGTGGAACCTCCTCCTCCTCGCACTCCTAATGCAAGAGGTCAGCGCTCCGGACAGGACTTTCAGGGACCTTGACCAGAAGAGCAGGCGTACCGGACGCGCTCCCGCTCATCAGGTAACAGTACGCGAGACGCAGCGTTCCATCGATCCAACTCTTACCTGTCTCAGACTGATCGGCGCCACTTTTCTTGCCACTGATCGCGCTCGAGAGACGGGTCACCACGCCGACGATCTACTTCCTGTGCTTCTCCTGCTAGCTGGCCCTCACAGACGACTTCCAGGTATGACCCGCCACCGGATTCTCGTCATTCCAGGACGCGGCCCCCGGTCTCGGGATTGCCCACGCGTAGAGCGCGCCCGTCTTAACCCTCGGTCAGGCACCACCCTCGGCGAAGCTCCCGTTCTAGGAGTTCCCACCCCCCCACCCTCCACCCCTCACCCCCTCCCCCCCAGCCGGAGCCGCACCCCGCGGGACAGCAGGTCACGACGACGTACCTCATGCCGGTCCCGGTATTCTTCACGGAAACTATCGCCGGTTTGCCCTGTTCGGCATCGTTCCCAGGCGGGAAGGTCTCCTCCAAGGGCATCAACTTCTTCCCGACCCTTGACTGATCCTTACCTCTCCCTCCTTCCTCGAGCCAAATCCCCCCCCCCCCTCCCCCCGCGCACTGCGCGTAGAGGACGATGCCATCAGCCTGGCCCCTGAGGACTCGGTTTCGGCCCTGCGGCGTAATGACAGCCCCTCACGTTTTAGTCCTTCTTACACCGACCATGATGAAGCTGATCAGGATCAGCAGCCTTCCTCGGTGTGACACAGGTTAGAGACTCTTTGCGCCCTTGACGAGGTGGCATGAATCATCTCGGCTTGCCTGCCGGGGGAGGACTGCCCTCCCTCCCCACCGCTGAAGAGGAAGGCCGCGGCCTACGTTGTCACTGAGCGACACTCCAAAACGTTCAAGTCTCTCCCCCAACCTCCGGGCTGCGGCAACCTATGGGACGCGTTCTCCGCACGCCTCGCGCAGGGCTCCTTGGGCCCAGCCGGTTTCTTCACAGACGCCAGGTGGCCTTCAGATTTCCACATGTATTTTCGGCAGACCTGGTTTGCGGGACACACACAGAACTTCGCCTGCGCCCTGCCGAAATCGGACCCTCCCGTCTGGTCCTTGGCAGCTACCCCCGCACGACGCATACTCCTTCCCGGGGTGGATCAGACAGCAACTCTCATCCACAACGCTGTGGTCTCGGCGGGATTCCTCGACCTCCTGACACAAGCCATCGTCCGTTGCGTGGCAGATGCATGGCATCCGTCCCTCATGCCGCTGCTGGGAGACTTGCTAGCCCTCGCCGTCTCAGGTAACCACGCTGTTTACCACACCTGTGTCAACGCCATGGCAGCGGCATATAACTGTGACCTTTTGCGTTGGGATGCCCTCCTCCACACCTGCCCGCTCCCTAACGACATGAAGCTAAAAATTAGCTTCAACTTCGTCAGGCCCCCCTCGGCGGAGAACTACTTTTCGGTCCCGCGTGGCTTGCAGTCAAGGAAGCTAATAAGGACACCTGGCCCAGCCGCACTATTCCAACCTCCTTTCAGACTACCCGCAGGGCCCTGGGTCGCGCCCTGCGGACGGCCAGACCCGCCGCCCGCCCCTTCACCAGAGGTGGACATAATTCCCCAAGACCTCCGGCCTTCCGCCGTGCCCATCCCCTCTCCGGCTCCGCCGCCGCCCCCTCTACCAGGACCTGGCCCAAGCCTGCCCGTCGCCCCGGGCGGGGCAGGGCTCACTGACTGTCTCACCCCTTTTCAGAAGGCTGCCACAGAGGTGGTGAATCGACATGACTCCCCAGCCTTCTACAGCCGGCTCTTCATAGTGCCCAAGCCGGGCGGCAAGTGGCGTCCATGCACCCAGCCTCCAGACGTTATCTACGCTTCGCCTTCGAGGGTGTGGTCTACCAGTTCCGTGTGCTTCCCTTCGTCCTCAATCTCAGCCCTTGGGTCTTCACTCGCATCATGGACGCAGTGGTAGCCAGAACCCAACGAATGTCCACGAGCCCCACGTCGAACTACCTGGATGACCTGCTGTTGAGGAACCAGGCCGAGTCCACCTTGAATAAAGACTGAGATGCCCTGCTTCAGCTCCTCGAGACTCTGGGCTTCCTGGTCAACTTCGGCAAGTCCGACCTCGTACCGTCGCGCCACTTCGTGCACTAGGTATGGACTTCTGCACCGACCTCAACATCGTCCGGCTGCCGGAACCACACGTCCAGAAGTTGGCGAATCTAGCATGGCAGGTGTCCCAGACGACTACGATCCCCGCCAGGCAGTGGCTTCAGCTCCTGGGTCTGATGAGTGCCGCAGCAGATCTGATCTCTTTAGGACGTCTCTACTCCCGTCCGCTGCAGTTGCATCTCCTCCTTCACTGGCAGCCTACGACGTCCGACCTCGAGGCTCCGGTTCCGGTCCCAACTATGCTCCATCCTCACCTTCTTCGCTGGGCGGATCCCACCTGGCTCGCGACGGGAATGCCGCTGTTCTCGCCACCTCCCACCCTCTCCCTCTGCGTCGACGCGAGCCTCTCCAGTTGGGGAGCACACCTTCTTCCGTCATTCGAGACTGCCTCCGGCCTGTGGCCCCCGGAATCGCTGTCCCGACACATCAACTGGTTGGAACTGAAGGCGGTCTGGCAAGCCCTCCTTGCGTGGGAACCTCGCCTTCTACATCAGGAGCTATTGGTGCTGTCGGACAACTCCACAGTCGTCGCCTACATCCAGAAGCAAGGCGGGACCCGCTCTCCCTCCCTCTGCATCCTCCTCTATCAGGTGGTGCGAGGATCGGGACATCACTCTCCGCGCGAGTCACATTCCGGGTCATCTGAATGTTCTAGCCGACTCCCTCTCCCGATCCGGTCAGCTTCTCCACACCGAGTGGTCGCTGCGTCCAGACATTTTTCGAATGATCGGCGCAGCCTGGGAGACACCCATGATCGACTTGTTCGCCACGAGATGGAATCGCCAGCTCCCTCTCTTTGTCACGCCAATTCCAGACCCTCTTGCCTGGGCAGTCGATGCTCTCTCCATCCCTTGGGACGGTCTGGTCGCCTACGCCTACCCACCTATGGTGCTCGTCCCCAAGGTTCTACTCAAGCTCAGAGGGTGCAACGCGATCCTGTTCCTGGTGGACCAAGTCGTGGACGACCGACCTCCTGAACCTCGCCACGACCCCCCCCGCTACCGCTCCCCACCCCGCACACGATGCTCAAGCAACCACGGCAGGTGCTGTACCACCCGTGCCCCGAGCGTCTCCTCCTCCACGCCTGGAGGTTGTCCGGCAAGTCCTCTCCGCTAGAGGCTTCTCAGGTGTGGCAGTGGACGCGATCGCTACAGCCCGCAGAACCTCGACCAGACGAGTCTACGAAGGCAAGTGGAGAGTACTCTGCACCTGGTGTGACGACAGACGCCTCTCCCCCATCGATTTGACAATTTCTCAGCTGGCGGATTTCTTCCTCTGGCTGTTTAACGACCAGCGGTAAGCACTGATCACCATCCGGGGCTACCTGGCCATGATTGCTGACACGTAACGGCATCTGGGACAGCCCGACCCGGGTTCCTGCAAAGACCTTGCCGACCTGATAGCCCATTTCGGTCTACAACGTCCCACTCTTCGCTCCCTGGTGCCGCGATGGGACCTGCCTTGGGTGCATACTTGGCTCAACTCGGCCCGCTTCGAGCCGATCCAGTTGGCGAGACTACCAGACGTGACGCGAAAGACTTGCTTCCTTATGACCCTCGCGTCAGCCTCCAGGGTCAGTGAGCTAAACGCCCTTTCAGCACGCCCTGCCTGTTTGCAGTTCTGGATGGACAGTTCGGTTCAACTGCTACCCGACCCGGCCTTCCTAGCCAAGACCAGATCTCCTTTGGCTGCCCCTCAATTGGTCACGATACAACCATTAAGAGACCCAGGCTCCACCCGTGAGTCCAGACAACAGGATCCGGTGCGGGCCTTACGTGTGTACCTGCGCCGGACCACGCCACTATGCAGGGGACGCACCCGCCTATTTCTCCCTCTGTCCCTAGGTAGAAATGACATCTCAGCCTAGACGATATCCTCCTGGCTCCAGTGGGTGATACGATCTGCCTACCAGGAACTCGCCCCTGATACAGCCAAACGCATGCACATCAGGGCGCACGAGATCAGAGCCATGGCTGCAAGCCTAGCATTCGACCGCAACTGTGCTGTCAAAGACATTGTGGCGGCCGTGGGTTGGCGAGCGGAGACCACCTTCGCACGCTCCTACCTGAGGGACCTCTCTGGCCAGCGCCAGAACCTTTCGCTGGTGGGGGACATTGTGGCGGCGCAACACTCCCTCCCGGCGCCCTAGGCGCCGTAAGTATCTTTGCTAAAATTAGAGGGAGGTTGCTTGGGGAGGGCGGCTCTAGTAATAATAATAATAAAATAATGCATCGCATTTATATGGCGCATTTCTCATATTTATAATATAACTCAATGCGCAGAATGTAGCCGCGAACTGAACCCAACAAGCACGCTCACGTGAATCACACGCATTCACTCACACACTGTACGTAAACACAGAACATTCATGTGGTGCTAAGGGCAAGCTCAAGCGAGCTACTGACGGTATTTGGAAATCGTTTTGTATTTGACTAAATGACAAAAGGTGGGGTGCTGGGAGGGTGTTCATGAAAGTTGTAATAAAAACAGTATGTTAACATCTGAAACCCGTGTTTTCCTGTGGTTTGTGTGGCAAAATGAATGTACTGATAGTGGGGATCACTGCAAGCCGCAATGTTTAGTATTTTGTTCTACACGTGAAATATTGTACAAAATTGTCGTAAAAATCAAGGCGTCGAAAACGGACATTGCGTAGGTGGCCCTCAACGAAGATGTCGTGCTCAGCCTAGGTTTGATTAAAGCGCTGGAAATGAAGCATGTGATCAAAAGATACATCGATTAACATAAACAAACTTGCCGAATGGATCAAAATTGCTTGATGCGTTTTTTCTGGCCGTTGAAATTTTCCGTGTCACACGTCAAACCTCGTTGTAAGACCGCCGTCGCAACTGCGAGTGCGCTTTTTTTTATAAACAGTGTGGGTTAGAGATTCCAAGAAGGCGTCATTGTGTACTCACGATACGATTGTGAGTCATTATTAAGTTAAAAGTATTGAGCGTATCCTTATCTGTTTATTTAATCGCGATTATTGCCGTCCAGAAGATGTGTTGTAATATTTGACATTCGAAACCCACTCCAAAATATTCCTTCGCATTGCGAAGATATCGCAATATCGATGGTATTCACTTCCGGTACCCACGGCCGTTATACGTTGGCTTGTGGTCGCATGCATTTCGCACGAGTTTTGCTGTTGATGAAGAACTGTCAGCACCTGAAGGTATGTCATAATATAAATTCCTTGTTTTGACGTGTGACATATTTGACGACCGACACCAAAACGTGCAGTATATTGTACAAATATCTTCAAAGCGGGTTTTGTCATTCATTTGATTTTGGTCAGCTTCATACAGTAAGCCCAGGAAAGTCTGATTCTGACGACAAAACAATGAATAGAGAAATGGTTTCCTTCCTTTCTTACAACAAAGGCGTTTGTGGTAATTTTGACATTTGACACATTTTTGTTGTCATTTTGACGCTCGACACCAAGGTATTATTGTGCGTTAGGTTGGCGCTTTGTTTTATAAAATGTCTACCCGCGAGATGGTTGAGTAAAACTTTCGGTATGTATGCCGTACATTTGAACTAATGATGTAGGATTTTGTTGACTATGGGGTGAATTATTCTTTTGTTTGTGCCGAAATGGTGTCGCACGTCAATATGACAACACGTGGTGACGGGGAAAAACAATTAATTTTAACTGAATACAAAGGAAACCAGCATTAACCTCTTTAACCCTAAAACCACTTGCATCTCAGTTCAGCGGTGCTATATGAGGTTTATAGGGTTAAACTTTGATACTCATGATTGTATTTGATAGAGATATAAACATAGCAGTGCTACATTGTATCATTTATCATTAGATGCGTCAACAGTGATATGTAAGTAGTATCTGCTTGTGTTTATACAGTCTAGTCCTGAAATAGTCAACCTGTTGAAATCGAATAAGGGCATACTGAATGACGTGTTTCCTTGATTTTTGAAAATAGGTCCACTATGACGAAGCCCAAACAACCACCTTTGACTAATGCTGAAAGGTGTCGGAGGCGGAGATTGAAGCTGGCAGAAACGAATCCTGAGCGCTTTCAACAAGAGAAAGACGAAAATAAAGAAAGGGCCCGAAAGAATCGACAGAAAGCGAAAACACCAGAGCAACTTCAACGACATCGTGAAAAGGCATTGGAGCGCCAGAAACGATATCTGTAAGTAACGTTTGATTATACTTTGACATTTGTGTGTGTGTGTGTGTGTGTGTGTGTGTGTGTGTGTGTGTGTGTGTGTGTGTGTGTGTGACGTCATTCATATAAGTTCAAAGACCGAATGAAGGGAGTGTCCATCTTGTTTGTAATATTTTCTAGTGATAATCTGTTCAGGTATCATTCATGGCGGAGCATATCATACTATAGGTCTTTTGACCAGGTCACAAAAATCGTAATAGGAAATTTTGGAAAATACTCGGTCTAGATTCTCACCAGCTGATCGCCGCGAACAAAAAGTCAGTAAGTCAATTGGCCAGGTGGTTGCAAAAACGATGCGTCATTTCAGATTTGTATGCGTCAGTGACCGCAAAACCGACGCCAAAAATGATCCCTTCTGTCTTGCCCTTTTGTGACAACTGAGCGGTAGGTACTGTTTGCTTAGAGGACCTGATTACGTCCGGTAGACTATAGGTGGGTGTGTATGTGTGTTTAGGGCAAAGAAGGCAGCAGAAGAGGCAGCACGAAGAACGAGGCTAGATGTTGATAAGGAAGTCAAAAAGAAAGAGGCCAATCGACTGGCAGTCCAGAAACATCGCTCCCAACAATCCGCCCCAAAACAGCGCAGAGTTCGGGACAAGCGCATGGCATATTACTATCAGAAGAAGGTTGTGAGAGAGGCAGGTCCTATGGAGCAGCAGCGCAACAACAGCAAAGCCACTCAGAGAGTGTCAGGGTGCCCCTACCCCACCACTGAGAGCTTTAAAAGAGCTGTTAGGCGTGTGAAGGAACAGTTGAGGGCCAGGGGTGTCAGGCTGGCTTACCTTTGTAAAGGAGTGCTGAAGAGCGCAGATAAGGTAGCCCAGCAGACACTTCGGGAACTAAATGTTTCCTTCAACACTCCAGAAAAGAAGTCCCCGAGGAAGACGCTGGCAGAACATGTCAGCAATATCAATGCAAAGCGGGATGTGTCGACTCTGAGTCACAAGAGATGCCTTGCCCAAGCCTTTCAGAATGCTGACAGCTCATCCTACAAGGAAATTGGCCTCTCACGCAAGCTTATTCGGGCGTCCAAGACTGGCAAGCTGTACCGGCGAAAAAAGAATGGCTTGCAGCAACTGGTGCAGAATTTCTACGTGGACCAGTCATCTGCAGATCCTTGCCAGTCGCACAAGAAGAGGCAGCTTCTGAAGCCAGTCAAAGAAGTCTACAGGGACTTTAAGAAGAGTCACCCCTCTGCGAAAGTGTCTCTGCGGACGTTTTATCGTCTGAAGCCTAAGAATGTTGCATATGTGGGGCGGGCAAAATTTCGTCAGTGCCTGTGTGAAATTTGCCTGAACCCAAAACTTAAGCTTCAGACGATAAATCGTCATCTTGTGAGAAAGTGTGCGTGTGTCAGAGATCTGTTAGTGGAAAGTGTGTGCAAGTTTGATGCAGAGCCAAACCGTGAGTGTGTGGAAAGAAAGTGTAGAGTGTGTGGAATTGAGCGAGTGAAGAGGCGATTGTTGGGTGAGCTTGACGTGAGATTGGAAGAGCAAGTGGGCTGGTCAAAGTGGCAGCATGTAAAAGAGGGCAAGTCCAACAGGATGGATAAAGTGACGAAAAAGGGCAGTGTAAGGGAGTGTGTTGATGAGTTGTGTGAAGAGCTTGGGCCACTGTATGCACATGTTTTTGTTGCCGAGTGGCAGCGAAAACAGGTGCATGACCTGAAAGAAGATCTGCCACCAGGCTGGGCACTGGTCACTTGTGATTTTGCAGAGAATTTCCTCTGCAAATTCCAAGATGAACCCCAGAGTGCCCATTGGGCATACAAACAGGTAACTCTTTTTCCTGCTGTGATTTATTACAGATGCCCGCACTGTCCAGAGCTGAAGAGGGACGAGATCGCCTTCTTCAGTGATGATCTTGTAAAAGATGCACACATATCCCAGGTCTGCATTGACAGAGTGGTAGAGATGCTATCTGCAGACTTGGGGCCGGTTCTGAAGAAGGTGATCTTGGCCAGTGATGGATGTGCAGCACAATTCAAATCGAAGCTGCCATTCCTCTTGTTTTCAAGGATGTCTGTACCTGGGGTGTCCATTGAAAAGGTATTCTTTGGCTCCAGGCACGGCAAGAATGACAGTGACTGGTCAGGCGGTGCAATTAAGAGGGCAGTCACAAGAGACCTGGCCAAAGGGGCTGTTTGTGTGAGATCTGCAGCTGACATGTATCAGCACTGCGTGGAAACACTGTCTGTCTCTGGTACACAAGGTTCCTGTCAACATAAGACAAGGAAGTTTGTGTACCTGGGGGAGTCGGATGTTGTCCGCACTGTGACGTCGAGCAGTGTCGCAACAGTTGTTGGCTGCAGAAAGATTCACCACATACGGTCACTTGGCCCAGGTCTCTTGGCGACCAGGGAGCTGTCCTGTTTTTGCACTCCGTGCAAGGCAGCACAATACGAATTGTGCAGGTCACCTGATGTCCCTCCATGGAGGATTATCCAGATGAGGTTTGACAGGAAGGAGATGTAGCCTGTGTCAGATTCACAGTCTGAGGAGGATGGGGAGCTTGATGTCTCCTTACGCTCTTCAGGCCTTGACTCTGACAGTGAGGCAGACTTTGACAATACCATGGATGTCGACGCCGATGCAGAGAACAGCAGTGAATCCGACATCGAGTCGATCAACCCTGGTAACTCCTGCGCTGAACTGAACGAGGCTTTATTGGCTGACTCAAGCACCATTGTTGGTGACAGCGAGAATCCCCGTCAGTCAATATATACTGACGTTCTGTTTGACTTTGAGCGTTTATAGTTTTTTCATGCGACAAGATTGTCTCTGGCCTCATGCTCCTCATATGATGACCTGCAGACGAGATCGGCTGGGCTGAAAGAGGACATGGCGCAATTTATGTTGCCTGAAGGCCACGACCAATTTCAGGACAAGGCAGACGATTTCCGATCTGTCCAGTTGCTGCAGCCAGATATGAGGGGCAGGTGTCGACCACTTGCTGTGGAAGGTGATGGATTTTTTTTTTTAAAGGGCGTAGAGTCTTTTACTGTTTGGCAGTGAGGACCACCACACTGAACTCCGTGTCCGTGTGGTTGTCACCATGTGCTTACAGGAAAGATTATTCCTTGATGGCCAGAACTGGTGTGCACCATCAGACAACCTCGCGGCAGGGCATGTGATTCGTGTTGCAGTGCTGACACCTTCTGCATCCACGGCTACACCAGAGGATGCTTTCAGGAATGAATGCATGGCAGTGGTTGGGAATGCTGTCTACACAGGTTTGGGGCAGTTCTTTGCTGCCTCGTTGCCCTGAACAGGGCTGTGCAATCAGTATTTCCACCACTTGGATGGCCAGTATATAAAAAGCACTGCAACAGGATCATCCGTGCGCCTGGCTGCACAAACAACACGACGCTGACAGTGATGTGGTCTTCGTCCAGGGACGACATGGTTGCGGAACACTGGACCTCCAACCATTTCGTTCCCATGGCCATCCTTAGGAAGCCATGTCAGTGTCCTGTTATAGGAAACACCTCCATGATCAGGTGGTCAGGTGTTGAATATCCCTGTCAGGTGTTGGAGACGGATAAACTTCTAGGAGGAGTCTGTGTGCACTTCATGTCAAAAACCAGAAATGGCCTGTGGTGCTGGAGTGTAGCAGACTACTCTTGGGAGCCGCACAGTTCTCTTGTGAGGGAAGTCACCCTTAGGTTAATGAACAAGGTGTCCACACAAAGGCGCAAGCTGTTGAAAGTTTGTTAGCACTGTTGACTTCAGACCTGAAAGATGTTACCGCAGGTTACATTGACTCGGTGGCCTTTGTGCGTGAATGTTTAGTTCAGATTGGTCCACGATGAAGTGCCACCTCCAGCCCATGCCGTTAGCACAGGTTACAGTGACTCGGTGGACTTAGTTGGATAATGTTTTGTTCCGATTGGTCCATAAGTTAATGTTTGCGTCATTTTCTGTTTGTGTCAGTCTGGTGATGTTGAAAACAAGACCCATGTTGTGATTTGTTGTAATAATGACGCGCGACACCTTTTTGAAAATCATCTTTTTCCTGAAATATATGTCTTCTTTTTGGAATACTTACATATAGCTTGTCTTGTTTTGTGTGTGTTGAATGCGCAGATTAGTTCTATTAAAATAAAACGTATGATTGGGCCTGGTGGCAAATTGTTAAACATCTGACTGGTGTCGTATGTCAAACATTACATGTCCATAAATTATGTTCAGGGTGTGGACATCAGACGGAGATGATAGCATTACATTTCGGCATGCTATAAGGTATATAAAAACAGTATCTTGGGTCTGCAGCATTTTACCACACAAATATTGTATGTGCATTTATGTTGTAATGTTTGACACGCGACACTTCAGACATTCCAACATATAAACTAAGATATTTCAAAAACCAAGCTTTTGATTATCTTTTGCTTCCACACAATCATGCTTGGTATTGAGAGGTTTCAGACAGTACCACAGAGAACTCTTTCATGCAGGGTTTATTTTTCAACCCCTTGTCCTAAATCAGAGTCCCACCTTTTGTCATAGAGTCATTTGAAATTTTATTAAGTTGGCTGAAACTGATACCAAAGTGGAGGGGGAGGAAGAGCCGGAGTACCCGGAGAAAGAACCCCCGACGGTCCGCCCGAATTAACGGTGACACTTACTAGAGGAGAAAAATGAATTTTTCAATTAAAATGCATTTTTTTGAAAAATACTTACCGATGGTATTACTCGAAGGTCCCTCCCTCCGGCCCCACTTGCCGCAGTTCGCTAAGAACTAAACTGGGGTATGCTGGGTAATCTTGTACCGGATGTGAGTAAGGGGAGGCTATTCGGGTTTGGCATGGTCTATGGCGCCCCACTCCTGCCAACACCCCCTTATACGGACACAACCAAAATTTGGCTAAAATTAGGCCAGCTAAGACTAGTAAGAGCCATTTCCTAAGTGTAATACCATCGGTAAGTATTTTTCAAAAAAATGCATTTTAATTGAAAAATTCATTTGTTTTCTCAAAACACATTACCGATGGTATTACACTTAGGAAGAATCACAAAGAGGAGGTGGGTGCCGCTATAGCGCCCCTACTGCCAACCACATTGCCCACAAACTCGCCCTCCTGCAGCACACTCCCGATAATTTTAGCTAAGATACCTGCGGCGCCTAGGGCGCCGGGAGGGAGTGTTGCGCTGCTGCGGTGTCTCCCACCAGCGAGAGGTTCTGGCGCTGGGAAGAGAGGTCCCTCAGGTAGAAGCGGGCGAAAGTGGACTCCGCTCGCCATCTCATAGCCGCCACAAGTCTTTGACTGCACCGGTGCTGTCGCATCGGGACTTGCGGGCATGGCTCTGACCTCGTGCGCCTTCATGTGCAACATGTGGCATCAACAGGTCAACGTCCTGGAAGGCCGGGCGGATAACTCCCCGGAACCAGGAGGAGCAGGTCTGGGCTGAGAATCACGTCTACCTGTGGACAGAGGGAGAAAACAGGTGTGTGCGTCCCCTGCGCCAGCTTGGTCCGGCGCAGGTACCCACGTAAGGCTCTCATCGGTTGCTATTGTCTGGTCTACTGAGTGGAATCGGACACTCGTACGGCGGACAGTCATCGACTGTAGGACAGCCAAGGTGACCACGATTTGGCCCTGAATGCTGGTACCGTTAGTAGTTGCACGGCGCCTTCCGTCCGTAACTGCCAGCAATCTGTGTGTGACAAACAGCGCGTACGTATACTGACCCTGGAAGAGGTTAGGCAGTCACCGGATTCTGAAGTCTGTTCTCCCGGGTGGCGTCCAACACGCGCAGGGCGAAACAACTGTCGCCGTCACGTAGGCCGCGTCTCGACCAGGCAGATGTTTCAGGTAGCTGTAGCATGAACCGGTCGACTGGCACTGCCAGCCACCCGGGTGTGGGGACAGCGTGCGTAGTACTGAGCCTGGAGGTTGAGTCAAGGACTGCCCTGCAGTTCTCTTCCTTGAAACATCCGTCCGGCGCGTCATGCGCCGGATTCCAATGGACGAGGTTGAGATCCCGTAAGCCCCCAAGGTAGATCTTGGTCCCTGCGCAGCACAGCTGGGCATTCCCAAGCGAAGGGAGCCTCCGAAGGCGAGGTTTGCAGCTACCCGGGTCTGATGAGCGAAATCGCCGGTAGGAGTCGGTGACCATGGTTAAAAGTCCCGAACGGTGAACAGGGGGGCCGTCCTTAGGAGATGAAGAACCCCGAGGAAGGACTCTGCCAGCTGGGGCTTCGTCAAGATCGGAAGGAAGAAGGCTATCGACATTCCCGTCACACAGCGCTCGTCGTCTACCCTCGCAACTCGAGTGGTTGAGGGTCTGCGGGTTGTCTCGGTAGCACCCACGGCCGCAGTAGGAAGCCTCTGTGGTAGGGGGCTTGCTGCCCAATCTCCGGGTGCGCACCTACATCCACCAACTTGCAACAAGTAATGGCGGACAACCAAGCGTATAACCCGGCCTTTAAACTCGTTGGCGAGCAGTGAAGTTGGAAGATCTGGCCACAGCGACGCCACCCCGTGCGGCAGGCCTCCAGCGCACTAGCCTCTCCCAATTACGCCCTCCTTCTCCAAGCAGAGGAGGTGTCAGGTTGAACGGTGATCCCCTAGTAAGCCATCCGTCCTAAGAGAGCTGAAGAAGGTACTGAGAGTCCCTCATACACTGCCCTGCTCCCGTCTACTGGGAGTCCCACTCGAACAGGACGACCACGCACTCCATCCTCGACGGAATCCCGGCGAAGAGAACACGTAGTACCTGTCCCGTAGCGTCGGCCCTGTAGTCGACGGCGAAGTGGGCATGATCCCAGCCTACCGCCCGGCTTGCCAACTGGTAACGACTTCGAAAACTCGAGTTGTCCCAGGTCCTGGAGACGCACCGCTGCTCTCAGGTCTTTGTCCGGCATCTGCCGAGATGACGAGGCACTTGTGTCGAGTCGAAGGACGAAGATCGTGCTCCAATCTACCGTCTAGTGTAAGAGCTGCGTCGACCATACTGCCACAGGCCCGAGTGCAACGACCTCTCAGGAACTAATTCCTGCCAAGTTGTCCCGTCCAACTCCCTGTACTTGCGCCCCCAGCCGCAGGATCCACAGCGCCGAATGTGTAACTTCCTAAGGCGCTACCGAGGGTAAGTCCATCCGCTCCGGTCCGGCGCTGCAGCCTGCCGGAACTCCAAGTCGCCGCCACCCAGGGAAGCGAACGCTTCCGCTAGGTCCCGAAGCTGTCGTCTAAGGAGGCGACAAGAGTGCCTGGTCACCGCTGACTACGGCCAGGCCCAAGCGAAGAGTAGCACCCCGTCGGGGAAATGATGCGACTAGCTGCAAGTCATCTCAGGCGGAGCTAAATCTGAACTGTGTGCATACCCCCGATGAAGACGGCGTCTGCAGTGAAGTCTGTCGGACCAGTCCTCCACCCGCGCTGACCTCTATCCCTCGCTCGCCTGGAGTATGCTGTCACTGACGTTCACAGGAGTGTGCCGTTGGCGTCACGTCGCCGCCTCCGTCTCTCGGATGTAAGTCGCCCAATCCGGTGCATCGGACGAACCGCGCCTCCGCGGAAGAGTGGTCCCTGCCAATCCTGTCTGACGGTCTACAGCGTTTTAAGAAGACTGCTACATCCGGCGGTGCCCGCAGCGTGAATCAGCCGAGCGACAGTCCTTGTAAGCCTCCTTGTCGGTCTGCCCAGGGGGCCAAGAAGTTCTCCACTGCGCGGTGCCCTGCGTGGCCGACTCTCCACTCAGTCGCGCGAAATCGTTTAGGACGGACGCAGCAACCGTTGGCAGCGGAAGAAAGTAGGATCAAGCTGAAGCCACCAGCGCCTCCCCCGGCGCCCTGAAGCGGAGACAGAAGCCGACCAGAAGGGGCAGGGACTTGAAATGCTTGGACGCGATGAGGGGACCTGCTTAGTCCCAGGCCCGAGTAGACTCTCCTGTAAATCTCCGCAGTAGACGGCAAACGCAAGACCTCTCGGAACTGCGAGCGTAGCAACGTAGAGAAGCTAACCTCGTCCAGCCACGGCGAATGACGTCCTCTGGCATCCAGTGGGAACCGTATGTCCCGCCCGCAGGAGAAGGGATGTCCAACCCCTCCGAAGTCCGGGGAACTCCGGCCGGCGGCGATCCAACGAAGGCGGACCCCGCACTTGGAAGGAACAACGTAGTCTCAGGGGCCGCTCCCCCGAACGGTGGCGATAACTCGGAGCGCCCGTCTTTCCCTTGCGTAGCGAGCCATGGAACTGGGACGGCGTCTCCTGTTCCTCTCGTAACCCTGGCTTCTGTGAGGTGAGCCCCTGCTTCCGAAGGGGAACTGAAGATCATGAGTGAATGCCGGAACCCGGATCCCATCGTGAGGTCGTCTCTTCTGCACTGCATCTAGAGCGGCTCTCGTCTGCATGGTCGGGGCGAGGCGTGGCCCAACATCACTGAGCCGGGATCTTGCAGTGCGAAGTGCAGTGGTCCTGTAGCCCTTGCGGTCGCCACAAGCCATAGAAAACTGGTGAGCAGCCCGGGCGAGGGCGCCCAACCTAATAATAACAAAAATTAAATTAATCAATGCTTAATGCATGAGCACTATTTGATTGTAATAGCCCTTAAGGGATAATCAAGTTATTGAATTAGATTAAAATATGAGAGACAGAATACCCCTCTGTATTCTCATCTCTATTGCCCAAAGCAAAGAAATCGGTTTAGAGGTTCCAGGAATCTAACCTTGTAAGGATAAGAGGTGTCGCGTCCCAGCTGCCTGGCGAACCGCTGAGCCGCTGGGACAGCAACCTTTTAACCCCTGTGTCGCGCACCACGATAAACGTACATACTCATACGCGTTCGCTACCGTGCCCAAATGCTCTCACAGACACTAGTCACTGTCCTGAGCCTGAGAAGCCGAGCAGGCGCTTCTGCATGTCCTTTTATGAATTGTCGTCTGGCCCGGGACTGGAAGCATCGTAGGTTCGGTAGCCGACGCCAGCCCTCCGCAGTCAGCGACTACAAGCGTACTGGGCCGGGGCGCCTAGGTCACCGCCGTTGACATGGGCCCCACCTTGTTGCTCTGTCCCCCTGCTGCTTGTCCACTCTGGCCTGCGGAAGGACAGTGGAGCGGGTCACTCTTGAGGCCGGGTCCCGGGCCGGTGGAAGAATCATTGGTTTAGCCATTCAAGTAGAGGTTGTCAGCTACCTCTCCTGCTGACCAGAGCCCAGAACAAGGTATCTTGTGCTTTACTGGTCCGGGACCACCTTGGGTCCCACCTTAATACTCTTGGGCGTCTCTGTCCGGCGATCTCTGACAGACGACATACTCTCTCTGTGGGACAGCAAGGCACTGCTTCTGATTGGGGTCCCCTTTGTTACTCTGGGGCGCCTCTGTCAGGCGAGCTCTGATAGACGCCGACCGCTCTCTGAGTGACAACTTGCCGACCTGTTTACCCCCTGGGTGCAGTCAGTGTACTTTCAACTGACTAATGTGTACTTTGGACTCACATGTGTATTATTCACAAGCCAGTGAGTTGTCAGCTGCTCAAATGTGTATTTGTGTATAACGTGTACATGTATGTGTACCCCAAGCAAAATAGTGTACTTCAATACGCCGAATGTGTATGGTAAACAGGTCTGGGCAACCAAGCCACTAAGGTAGCAACGCAATTTAGTAATATTTAGGTAAATACCCCTTGTCAATAGGCAAACAGAGAATCAGCCACTACTTATTTCTTTCGTATGAGGGATGTGGCAACCAAGCCACTGCTTCCGTGTCCACGATCTCCGATAGGCGTCGCACGCTCTCTGTGGGACAGCAAGGCCACTGCTTGAGCCCTGGGTCCCACCTTGTGGCTGTCAGGCATCTCTGCCCGGTATTTGATAGGCGTGGTACGCTCTCTGTGGGGAAACAAAGCCACTGCTCTGACTTGGGTCCCAGCTTGTCCCTGCCAGGTGTCACTGCCCGGCGATCAGATAGGCGTGGTACGCTCTCTGTGGGACCACGAAGTCCCTGCTTCGGACTTGGGTTTCGCCTTGTTACACTCTGATATCAGTGTCCGGCGATCTCTGATAGGCGTCGTACGCTCTCTGCGGGACAACAAAGTCCCTGCCTCTGACTTGGGACCCACCTTGTTCATCTCGGACATCAATGCCCGGCGATCTCTGATAGGCGTCGTACGCTCTCTGCGGGACAACGAAGTCCCTGCTGCTGACTTGGGTCGCACCTTGTAATCTCGGACATCAATGCCCGGCGATCTCGGATAGGCGTCGTACGCTCTCTGCGGGACAACGAAGTCCCTATCTCTTGTGCGGGACAACGAAGTCCCTGTTCCTGACTTGAGGCGTCGTACGCTCTCTGCGGGACAACGAAGTCCCTATCTCTGTGCGGTACCACGAAGTCCCTGTTCCTGCCTTGAGGCGTCGTACGCTCTCTGCGGGACAACGAAGTCCCTATCTCTGTGCGGGTCAACGAAGTCCCTGTTTGTGACTTGAGGCGTCGTACGTTCTCTGCGGGACAACGAAGTCCCTATCTCTGTGCGGGACAACGAAGTCCCTGTTCCTGACTTGGGTCCCTCCTTGTTAATCTTGGACATCTCTGTCGGCTGACCTCTGATAGAGTAGGACGCAACGGAGGTAAGCCCCCCAGCTTTAACCATCTCTCTTCCAGTCATGAGGCGGACACCTCACCAGTGCGGGTCGACTCGCATCCTGCTCAGGGAAGGCCCTCCGCATGCTCGTCCGAGGGGCCCTGAAAGTCGCCACACATCGTGCAGATACGAACCTAGTTACTGCAACAAGAGGGTACAAGATGAAAGAGCGAGCGTGGCCTCTAAGGTCACGCAATAACAACGCGCGCGCGCGCGCTGGCGAATCGGACATAATTGAATATGTAGTCGAATCAAACGAGTGTACAGCGCGTGCCGACGCTCGGCGCTCCTTCCCACCCAAGGGCGCCGGTCGAGGGCATTCACCGAGATATTACCTGGCCATGGCGGAAAAAAGGAGCAAACCCACGTATCACCATATCGTAACAGCGCGCCACACAGCACGACCGGGTCGGAGCGCAGGCCGAAGCAGCGTCCGGAAGCCGCAAGTCACAGTCTCCATGGTACAAGCCGTAGGCCCGTAGAACACACAGGTCGACGAGGCGGCACAGCGTGAGCACTACTACCCCCAGTCACGCCACCATCTCCACAATTCAAGTTCCAACGAACTAACAGTCAAGGTCGAACGACCGGCCAAGAACCAAAGCGGAGCTCGAACAGACACAACCTACTTCTGCCAGCTAAGAACTAAAACTGGGGTATGCTGGGTAATCTTGTACCGGATGTGAGTAAGGGGAGGCTATTCGGGTTTGGCATGGTCTATGGCGCCCCACTCCTGCCAACACCCCCTTATACGGACACAACCAAAATTTGGCTAAAATTAGGCCAGCTAAGAGCCATTTCCTAAGTGTAATACCATCGGTAATGTGTTTTGAGAAAACAAATCCGACGCCGGAACCCGGAATCGAACCTCGCACCTTTAGCATTGGTGGCAGGCGCCTAACCACTGCGCCACGGACCGCCCCCATCGATGGCGTGGGGTAGGGGTGTTATAGCGGCACCTGCCTCCTCTTCGGGATTCTTCCTATTAGTAATACCATCGGTAATGTGTTTTGAGGAAACAAATGTATTTTTCTTTAAAATGAATTTTTTCGAAAAATACTTACTGATGGTATTACTGGAAGGTCCCTCCCACCTGTCCCGCTTGCCGCTGGTCTGCTAAGAAATTGACTGAGGTACTAAGCACTGAGCGGATGCGTGGTTGGATTGGAAGGGAGGCTACCCGGGTTACCGCCTAGGCTATGGCGCCCCTCACCTGCCATCATGACCATACTCATACACAACAATTTATTTCCTCAAAAACATTACCGATGACATGACTGATAGGGAAGTGTCTACTTACTCTCAATTTTAGCCTAGGAACCCGTTGTGCCCCTGCACCAACCGGGAGGCACTCGGGGAACCCACAGAGGGGCCGAGAGTGATCTCCCGTGACTGCCCATCCGGTTCCGAGTCATGTGATGCTTACTCAGTTTAGTCTACTTAGCTCGTCTAGTGCAGACGTGTTTTGCTAGCCTCCGGCCTCGCTTACTTTCAACCGGTTTGGAACCCGTCTTTGTCCTGTGTTGGTCCCCACCCGGGTCTGCCCTGGGGGACTTGGGTGGGGTTAGGTATTTTTTAGTTCCCAGGGTCACCCTGGTCAGCCCCACAGGGTGGGGTTTTCTCTCTATTCTGGGGCATATGTTTCTGTCTACCCGAGGTCCATTCACCTGTATTTGCCTTTTTTAAACTCTCACTACTGTCTGCACTGCCTGTAGCTCTTGATATTGGATGTGTGTTGCTAAATGGTCTTAGCTTTATTTAGGCCCCATGTGTTAGGTTTATTTACTGTGTTTGACCGGCTGGCGACATACATTCAATGTTCTGTTTAGTTGGTTGTTTTTTTTTCACAAGCAGTGCAGGCACGTCCTGAGAAAGCCTTGTTGCTGTCGGGACGTTAAGCAATGTACAATCAATTGTCCTGTGTTGGGACTTGCTTCGCTTGCGGACTCTTGCCGTGTGCTGCTACCTTCAGCTGCTTCTTCTTCTGCCTCTGCTGCCTTCTCGCCTCTTCGGTTGGCCTCCTTTCCCGCCTTCGGCGCTGTTGTGGTATGGAGGTGTCGTCCCCCGCCCCTGTTGCTGCGGAGAGGTAAGGTAGTTGATTGGCCTTCGGCCGGCCTCCAAGCGGGTCGCCGGTCGTGAGCTCTTCTCAGCCTTTGTTTGTTTAACCTGGCACCGTGCTTTGTTTCTCGGCTTGGCCCTTGGGGCCTACGCCGTGTCGCTTAATACCGAGCGCGGGCGCATAAACTGTCTTTGTTTTTCATGCAGAGATTGACCAATGAAACATGTGTTGTGCAAGACGGCTTCCGTCTTTTGTTGCGGTTACGTTGGGTAGCCGGGTGCTGGCGGAGCGTTGCTGCGCTCCGGACTCTTAGCTTGCCGGCCTCGTGCCTCGACGCTCGCACCTTGGGGGGGGGGGGGGGGGGGGGGGGTGAATTGTGTGTTCACTTTGGGTATGTTGACTTTGTCACCTTAGTTTCCCCTTTCCCCTTGTTGGGCGCCGCCACGTGCTCTCGCTTGTACGCTTGTTTGTTTGTGTGTTGCAGTTGCCAAGTGCGAACCTGCACCCTCTGCGGCGACTTCCAGTGGCCAACGGACAACCACGCTGTATGCCTCCCTTGCTCTGGCTGTGCCTCGGGCCGCTCTTGTGACCTCTGCTCCACGTGGCCAGAACTGAAGTGGTCGCAGTTTTGGAGATTTTACAGGCGGGACCGGCCGTTACCTGTGAGTAACCCTCCCGTCCGAGCGTCCCCCAGTGTGTCAGGAGCAGGGACCAAGCTTGTCCGTTCGGACCCCATGGATAGGACGCCGCTTAGAACGCGTACACCCAGCACTGTTCGGACAACTGACCCTACCTTGCAGACCCCAAGTGCCGTCCTCCCTGAGCTCGGCCCAAGGGGACGCGACCCTCGCCGCCCCTTGTCTGCGGTCAGTTCTCGCTCGTCTCTCACGCCCGCGCACTCCTACGAGGAGTCAAGTTACCGGCAGGGAGCCCGCCTTTTAGCGCCCGGCTCTCAGAGACGAAGTGCTACGCGACCAAGGACTCACGACTCGAGGGCTTCTCCCTATTCGCCGCGATCTCGCTCGCCGTGGGACTCTCGTCGTCGGCATCAGCATTCTCGTCGGACGCCCTCCAGCCCCCCTCGCCTGGTTGCGGCTTTGCCGCGGTCTTCTTCGCGCTACCGGCGGTCTTCGCCCCATCGTTCTTCGCGTCGGCCGTCTTTTTCCCCTAGGCGTCGCTCCGCGCGGAGCCCTCGCCGGGAGGGTCCCCATCATTCCCGTCCTCGTAGTCACTCTCCCTTCTCCTCCCGGCTGGACGCCTCTCGGGGACCTCTCCGTTCTCGCCGCGGCAGTCCGCTTGCCGCTCCCCCTCCTCCCCGGGACGAGGACGCCTTGAGTTTGCTGGCTGAGGATTCTGCTTCTGCCCTGCTAGGCCCAGGTAGCCGTGTCCCCGCCTCCCGCTCGTCCCTTTCGGACATCTCGGACTCTTCTCCGCTGCCTTCTTCTTCTCGCGCGGCTACGTTGCTCGCCTTGGATGAGGCCGCCCGCATCGTTTCCGCCTCCCTCCCAGTCGACGCTTGCCCTCCGTCTCCCCCCCTCAAGCGCAAGGTATCGGCCTTCGTCGATGCTGGTCGGCAGACGAAGAAGTTTAAGTCTCTTCCTCAGCCTCCTGGTTTCAGCGACATGCGGGACGCCTTCTCCGCGCACCTCCTCGCTGCCCCTAGGGAACATCAGTTTTTCGGCGACCGCAGATGGCCCCCCGGCCTCGACATCGCCTTCCGGCAGGAGTGGTACTCTGGACATTCCCAGTCCTTTGTCTGCGCTCTTCCTCCAGTGGATCCGGCGGCTGTTCTTCAGGCTGGCGGCTCTTCGCTTCTGAAACGCGCCATTCCTCGAGGTTTGGATGCTACAGCGGCCCTGGTTCGTAACACCCTTGCTTGTTCGGGCTTCCTCGAGCTTGTCACCCGAGCGGCGGTACAGCGGATAGAGGAAGCTTGGCATCCTTCCATCACTCCCCTGTTAGGAGATCTTCTCGCCCTCGCGGAGGTAGCTAATCGTGCGGCGTATCACTCATCTGTCAACGCCATGGCGGCTTCCTCCAATTGTGACCTCATGCGTCGAGATGCTGTCCTGCGGGCTTGCCGGGGTTTGCCTTCGGACCTGCAGAACCAGTTGCGTCGTGCCCCCCTAGGTGGATCACTTCTGTTTGGCGATACCTGGTCTTCGGTTAAGATCGCAAACTCGGATCGGTGGCCTTCCAAATCTGCGCCTTCTCGCTTTCGCTCCTCCCGCAAGGCCGCGGGTCGCGCCCTGCGGGGCTCCGGACTTCCTGCGTCCTCAGACCCCCTCCCTTCTCGTAACCCCCGCCGCCGCCCTGCCTTTGGTCGATCCGGTCAGGTTAGCTCCTTTGCCCCCGCCCGGTCCCGACCTGCCCGTCGCCCTGGGCGCGGGCGGGCTCACTGACTCCCTAGCTCCGCCCCCACCGACCGTCTTGGGTCCTCCAGTCGGCGGGAGGCTTGCCCGGTTCAGCGAAGAGTGGTTTTCGCTGTTCCCAGACGACCCCTGGATCAGGACCACCGTCTCCGACGGCCTTCGGATTTCGTTTCGCTCTCCTCCTCCGCTGCGACGGGCCCCTCTGTGGACCGCCATGCCCTCCGACCCGTTAAAGTCCAGCGCTCTCCGTTCCGAGGTCTCCGCTCTTCTGCAGAAGTGCGTCACGGCTCCCCGGCCTTCTACAGTCGCCTCTTCCTGGTGCCCAAGCCGGGCGGCAGGTGGCGCCCGATCATCGATCTTTCCAAGCTGAACTCCTTCATTTCGGCTCATCACTTCCGCATGGAAACCGCTCGGTCCCTCAGGGCCTCGGTGCAGCCAAGGGACTTCGCCGTGAGCTTGGATCTGTCAGATGCGTATTTACATGTTCCCATTCACCCTGCCTCCAGGAAGTACCTGCGCTTCGCCTTCGACGAAGCAGTCTACCAGTTCCGGGCCCTTCCGTTGGTCTCAACCTCAGCCCTTGGGTATTCTCTCGCCTGATGGACGCGGTAGTAGCCAAGGCTCGTCAGTCATCGTCCAGCCCTACTTCCAATTACCTCGACGACCTCCTCCTGCGCAACCAATCGGCGACCGTTCTTTCAGCGGACAGAGACGCCTTGATCCGGCTGTTAGCGCGACTCGGTTTTCTCCTCAACAGAGGGAAATCGGATCTCTTGCCCAGTCGCCGATTCGTCCACCTAGGCATGGACTTCGCTACCGATCTGAACTTGGTTCGTCTTTCGGAACAGCGGATTCAGAGGTTAGCCTCCTTGACCGCCGATCTTTGCCGGCTAGACGCAGCACCTGCCAGGACTTGGCTACAGCTTCTAGGAACGATGAACGCCGCTGCAGATCTCCTGCCCCTGGGGCGTCTCTACTATCGGCCCATACAGCTGCACCTCCTCCTTCACTGGCGCCCGTCCTCCGCCGACTTGGCAGCCTTGGTACCGTTCACTGCGCTTCTTCGTCCCCATCTGCTGCGCTGGATGGATCCGGCGTGGCTGGCTTCGGGAGTTCCCCTCGCGTCTCCCCCTCCTCGCCTATCCCTGTGTGTCGACGCGAGCCTCTCAGGGTGGGGTGCCCACCTGTTTCTGGACTTCCGAACGACGTCGGGAGCCTGGCCGCCAGAGATGTCTGCCCGTCACATCAACTGGTTGGAGCTTCAGGCTGTTTGGCAAGCCCTCATCACTTGGGAATCGAGTCTGCTGCACCAGGAGCTCTTGGTCCTTTCCGACAACGCGACGGTGGTGGCGTACCTTCAGAAGCAAGGCGGCACACACTCTCCCGACTTGTGCATGCTCACCTACCGGCTGATGCTTTGGTGCCAGACCCGCGGCATCTTCCTTCGAGCGAGACACATTCCGGGCCACCTGAACGTCCTCGCCGACTCGCTCTCGCGTCGTGGTCAGATGTTACACACGGAATGGACTCTTCGCCAGGACATTTTCCAGATGATCTGCGCCCACTGGGAGACTCCTCAGATCGATCTGTTTGCCACGAGGTGGAACCATCAGCTTCCCCTCTTTGTCTCCCCGTTCCCGGATCCCCTGGCCTGGGCTGTCGACGCTCTCTCCATCCCCTGGGACGGTTTGATCGCCTACGCCTTTCCCCCGACGGTCCTTGTCCCCAAAGTCCTCCTCAAACTCCGGGGATCCAACGCCGTTGTTCTCCTGGTCGCCCCGTTTTCCTGGAACCGCTCTTGGACCACAGACCTCCTCAGCCTCGCCACGGGCCCTCCTTTGCGCTTACCGACGCCCCGGACGATGCTCAAACAGCCTCGACAGGCCCTTTTCCACCCGTGCCCGGAGCGTCTCCTCCTTCACGCCTGGAGGTTGTGCGGCGTGCCCTCACCGCTAGAGGCTTCTCGAGTGCAGCAGTGGAGGCGATCTCTTCGGCCCGCAGACCCTCAACGCGACGCGTCTACGAGGGAAAGTGGCGAGTGCTGTGCGCCTGGTGTGAGGACCTCCGTCTCGACCCCACTGGTTTGACTCACCCCCAGCTCGCGGACTTCTTCCTCTGGCTCTTTGGGGACCAGGGTCTCGCCCCTATCACCATCAGAGGATACCTTTCCATGATTGCCGACACTTATCGACACCTTGGACGTCCGGACCCCGGCGCCTGTAAGGACATCGCCGACCTTATGTCGCACTTCGGCTTGCGACGTCCGGTACTCCGCTCTCTCGTCCCGCGCTGGGACCTTCCCTGGGTGCTGACGTGGCTGAACTCATCCAAATTCGAACCACTGCCCTTGGCCCGCCTTCAGGACGTGACTCGTAAGACCTGCTTCCTTTTGGCCCTTGCCACAGCGGCCCGAGTCAGCGAGCTGCACGCGCTCTCGGCGCGCCCTACCTGCCTGCAATTTCGTGCGGATGGCTCCGTGCACCTTCTCCCAGATCCCTCCTTCCTTGCCAAGACCAGGTCTCCACTGACGGCGTCACAAATGATCGCACTGCGACCGCTGCGGGGAATGGACTTCCCTCGAGAGACCAGGCAACAAGACCCTGTGCGCGCCTTACGCGTCTATCTACGCAGAACCAAAGCCGTCCGTCGAGGACGCTCACGCCTCTTCCTGCCTCTTAGGCCCGGCAGACATGACATTTCGGCCCAGACGATCTCTTCCTGGCTACGCTGGGTCATTCGGTCCGCCTACCCAGGACCTCTCCCCACAGGGAGCAAAGAGGCTTAAGATACGCGTGCACGAGGTACGTGCCATGGCCACGAGTCTTGCCTTTGACCGGAACTGTGCTGTTAAAGACATTGTGGCGGCAGTAGGCTGGCGAGCGGAATCTACCTTCGCCCGCTTCTACCTCCGGGATCTGGCAGGCCAGCGAGACAACCTCGCTCTGGTGGGGGACATCACGGCAGCGCAACACTCCCTCCCGGCGCCACAGGCGCCGTAGGTACGCTACTTAGCTAAAATTGTCGGGAGTTTGCGACTGGGAGGATGGCTCTGCAGGCCCCCTGGGTTATTTTGCGGACAGCGGCACCCTCCTCCTGCTCGTAATTCTCCCTATCAGTCATGTCATCGGTAATGTTTTTGAGGAAATAAATGCATTTTTCTCTAAAAGGTATTTTTTCGAAAAATACTTACCGATGACATGACTCGGAGGACCCTCCCTCCTGGCCCCGCTTGCCGCTGGGAAGCTAAGTAGCCTAAACTGAGTAAGCATCACATGACTCGGAACCGGATGGGCAGTCACGGGAGATCACTCTCGGCCCCTCTGTGGGTTCCCCGAGTGCCTCCCGGTTGGTGCAGGGGCACAACGGGTTCCTAGGCTAAAATTGAGAGTAAGTAGACACTTCCCTATCAGTCATGTCATCGGTAAGTATTTTCGAAAAAATACCTTTTAGAGAAAAATGCATTTTGGGCTAAAATTAGACTAGCTAAGAAACCATTCCTAGTATTAGTAATACCAGCGGTAAGTATTTTTCGAAAAAATTCATTTTAAAGAAAAATACATTTCTCCGCCTTGCCCTCCCGACCCCCCCTTTTCTGGCACTCCCTTCTCGTCCTTTCGCCCTGTCTCTCAGGATTAAGGCCTCAAGACCATAAAGTCCATGCCTTTAAAAACCTGCGAACTAGACCCCCTCCCAGCTTCTCTCTACCGGGACAGCCTTCCAAAACTTCTGCCCTTCATTACCGACATCATCAACACATCTCTAGAGAATGGCTCTGTCCCCGAAGTCCGCCATCGTCTGTCCTCTCCTCAAAAAACACAACCACGACCCAAACGAACTCAAGAACTATCGCCCAGTCTCCAATCTCTCTTTCCTGTCCAAGCTTCTTGAGAAGGTTGTTTTCAACCAGCTCAACCTCCACCTCGCAGACAACAACCTCCTCAGTCCCTTCCAGTCTGCCTATCGCAAACTTCACAGCACTGAAACAGCCCTTCTACATATCCTAAACGACCTGCTTCTCTCCACTGACTTGGGCAGCATCTCCCTTCTTACGCTACTTGATCTCTCTGCCGCCTTCGACACTGTAGACCACTCTATCCTCCTCGACCGCCTTCACCACTCCTTCGGCATCACTGACTCTGCTCACTCCTGGTTTCTCTCCTACTTCTCCGACAGACAGCAGTCCGTCACCATCGACAGCTTCTTCTCCAACCCAGTCAGGCTCTCCTGCAGAGTTCCACAGAGGTCCGTCCTGGGCGCGGTCCTTTTCACACTCTACACCTCTCCCCTGTCCAACATCATCCAGTCTCATCACATACACCACCACCTCTACGCTGACGACTCATAACTACTAGACAAAGACAAACTCGACAACACTCAGTCACTACTGACTCACACGGCTGACTGCTACGAAGACGTGAAAAACTGGATGACAGCAAACAAGCTTAAACTGAACGACGACAAAACGGAAGCCATGCTGGTAGGCACTCGCCAGAAACTTTCCCAGCTCCCTCCCTCGCTCTACCTTCAACTCGACAGCACCCCCATCTCCCTCTCTGACTCGGCCAAGAACCTCGGCATTATCCTCGATTCCTCTCTTTCCATGACCAGCTTCGTCTCCACCACGGCCCAGGCATGCTATTTCCACCTCCGTCGCATCAGTCAGATCAGAAAATACCTCACCACCGAAGCTGCCACCAAACTTCCTGTCTCTCTCATCTTATCTCACATCGACTATTGCAACTCTCTCCTTTCCTGCCTCTCTCACTCCACCACTTTCACTCTCCAGCGTGTCCAGAACAATGCTGCCCGCCTCATCCTCAGAAAGAAAAAATTTGACCACATCATTCCCCTGCTCAAACTCCTTCACTGGCTCCCCATCCCCCAATGCATCCATTACAAGATTCTGTCTCTCTGCTACAAATCCCTGAACACTACCTGTCTCTCCAACTTACTTCACCCCTACACTCCTTCCCGCTCCCTCCACTCCGCCTCCACATCCCCCGCACCAAACTCAGCACTTTTGGCCCCCGCTCCTTCTCCGTATACGGTCCATCCACCTGGAACCCTCTCCCGCTCTCTCTCCATCAGAAACACTCTCTCTCTTCCTTCCAGTCCGCCCTCAAAACTCACCTCTTTCAACAGTTCTAGCACTATATCACCACACTCCCCACCCCAAGCTGACCGTCATAATGTATTTGTGGTACGTAAGTCATTGTCTAAAGCGTGCACATGCTTGCGCGAGTTGTGAGTGCGCGCTTAGAGTTATAATTATTATAAGATAAGCGCATTATAAATACTGTAATTATTATTACTACGGTCAGAACAAAAAGGGAAAAATGATAGAACATGCTCAAATTCAGATTTTGCACGTTAATTACATTTTTGTGTTCATCTCTCACTTATTTCATACAAAGCACGCAACATTTTAAACTGAGCTTAACTTTAAATTTAAACATCTTTTTGAAAGAAAAAAATGATAATAATAAGTAATTCCTTTCTTTTTTTTTTTTTTTTTTTGTTGCAACAGGCACTTCAGACTGGCTGACAGAGCCGATCACGTTGTGTGCGCAGTTGGGGCAAGGTGGTAGGCCCACCCTTGATCAGTTCCAACAGGAATTTGATTTGGTTTTTGTTGATGTGACAGGCTATGTGAACCTCTGTCTTGGCATGACCAAGGCGACATACAAGAGGGTACGTGGTCTAGTTGATCCCGACATGCTAATCATTCGATTGGTCATAATAGTTTAACCCCTTCCGTACCAAAAAAAATTAACCAGCCAACTGTGAGAGGTATAGATCCTCATGAGCCACAGCAGTTGCAGGGGCTCAGGAGGATCTACGACTCTTGCTGTAACTACTTTTGATCTATGTTCCTTTCATGGTTGGGGATCTTCGACGTTGGATTTACAATGATTTCCAACACAAAAAGTCTGCATCCACTGTCAGTGAAGGGGTTAAAAAAAGTAACCAAAAGATCTCTAGACAGAGGTAGGCCTTTGTTGGTCCACGTGTGACAGTTGAAGCCTGCATTGTCGCACGACGACCTGTTGAAGTTATAATTTGTCTCATTTAGCCCCGGGACCCTTCAGCAGGGGATGGATTGATCATGATAATTCAAGGGTAGTGCTGATGCTGCCAAGCTCATCTGGCACTACCCTTAAATTATCATGATCGATCCATCTCCTACAACTGGTACATAGTTGTGAGGCAACACCTCCAAAATTTGAGAAATGGGACCTTGGGACTAAAAGGGTTAAAAGCGGCATTCCCAAATTCTTGGAGGTGTGACTTAACAGCAGCGTTCCCAGTTCCTGAGTGTACTGATCTCCAGGGTGGGGACCTACCATAATAATTCAGGGTAGTGCCAGATTAGCTTGATGTCATTCTGGCAATACCCTTGAATTATGGTGGTCGATCCATCTCTTGCTGTAGTGCATCTGGGCTGTATCAGTAAAGTCTAGCAAACGTCAGTCAGCGCGGGAAGATTTTAAATATTTTGTATACCCTCGAATGTGTTGCCCTGTGAAGGCAAAAGACAGGAAGTCCATTCTTGGGAAAAGCAAGATTTTCCTTGTATTACATTCAAATGAAAATTTTAATTTTTGCACAAATGGACTTGTTGGCTTATGCCTTCACAAGGGGCAGTATGTTTGTTTGGGGTATGACATTTTAGAAAATTTAGTTTTATGACCGCTGAACTTTGCAGGATATGCAACCCTGTAAATAAACAAATTTCACTGACATTTTATTTTTATTTTTATTTTTTAGGTGTGTCATGAAGCCAAGATAGCAGTAGAGTGTATGACCGGGCAGGTGTCTGACAACTTTGATCACCTCTTGATGACCCCCATACCTTTTTTGCACAAATTTGATCACATCTATCAGTAAGTACATGTACGAACACGTGCTTCAGACTTTTCTCAGTTTAGTAACTGGGGCCAGTTGCATGAGTAAGCCTAGTCTTGCGCCAGCCACTATGCAAGGTGCTCCACTATAGTAGAACTACTTGCTTAGACAGTTAGAGGTTGCGGCAGGACTTAGCTCACTGAGTCAACTGGACCCTGGTCCTCAACAGTACTTCAGAGTTTGTATTAATTCTCTCATGTTCAAAGACGTGCTTGCTGAAATTGCCATTTCATCTTATCCTGAACTTATTTTTGGTTCATTTTCAGCATCCAGTGCAACAAAGACATTCTTACAGCTGCTGTAGAAAAATGTCAGCTTTCGGAGCGACTTCTGGATCATGGTGGTCATCTTGTTGCCACAGTGATGCCATCTTTGCTGGATCTTCTGGCTCAGGGTCTCGGCGACCGGGTAGAGTTGATTCAGTTTCAGCTGCCTACTCCACATTTGGTGAGTGCTGCTGAATTTTGCAGTCTGTTTTGTAGCATGCGGAGCCCATTTACCAGAGGTATAGATCTTCATGAGCTCCTGCAGATGTTGGGGCTTTTTATGATCTATACCCTTTGCTGGCTGTGTTTTGGTTTGTGCAGTGGAGAAATTGGGTGGCCGTCAGTAGCATTTTTTGTTGTGATGATTCCTACAGGATTCGTTGCAACAAAAACCACTACCGATGACCAGTTTATAAATGTGTGGTAGTCTAAGAAATTATACTCATTTAACTCTTAACCCATTCAGCTCAGATGCCCTACAGCAGGAGATGGGTCAGCCATGATAATTCAAGGGTAGTGCCAGATTAGTTTGGCGCCTGTTGGTGCCAAGCCAATCTGTCACTGCCCTTGAATTATCATGGTCGATCCATCTCTTGCAACTGGTGCATAGTCATTAGATGAGGCCTCCAAAATTTGGGAAGTACATGCATCGGGCTGAATGAGTTAAATAATCTGAGCGTTTGTACATTGTTGGTCACTTTCGTTTGCCTATTCACATGACCTCTTGCCCAAGACTTGAAAAGTCTTGGACCACGGCAGTTTAGCCTATGCTCTTTAGTTTTCAGCTGGCTGCCCGCCGGCGCGTGCCAGCACACTTAGAGATCGGCTTTGCGGGAGCACTGAGATAGCGAGGCAGCCTCTTTCCCCTTACTATCAGCGCGCTAAATACAATCACTGATAAGGCACCAGTTATGCGGTCTCGCTTCTGCAGGGGATGCGAATAGTGCAGGAGTCATCTTTGTTTACTGTACTACTGTGCTTGACCCCGATTAGCTTTTAGCCTCTGCTGCATACATCACAGCCTCCAAATGTCTTGGAAAGGAATGTTCATTCTCCATGGCTTTAACACGCGATACTTTACATAAATGCATCAGACAAGGGCACGTACACATATATCCGGCACTGAAAACCATTTTTTTACACACTCGCACCGTCTACCGCGGAAGGAAAGTTCTGTCGAAGCTGATTACAAAAGAAACTTACATGAGCTTAAAGAGGACATTTTCAAGCATAATATTACATAAGGATATTTACGATTGTAACTTTTTAGCTACAGTAATAATAAGTTATAAACAGGCTAAACTGGTAACATGCATGACAGCCTTCAACAAGAAACAAAGAGCGCTAAGCTTCCTGCCTGAAGCTCGGCTGAGCCTGCAGTGACCCGCACACACTTATCAGTGAAGTGGGTCACGGCCGAGTCAGAGCCCAACTAAAGAGTGCGATTTAGAGAAGGGTAAACTGCCGTGGGACAGTTTAACACTGGACGGTGTACACAGGGTACAGTTCAACACTGGACAGTATATTTAGGGTACACAGTCCGAAAAAGTAATCTACACCACGTACTGTAGTAACTACCTTAGCATCAGTTACAAGAGTGTAATCTCTTCACTACCAGTGAATGCAGATTATGTTTCTGAAATCTACCATTATAACAAGATAGTCAGATAGAACAACACCTTTACTCGCTTTCTATGTAAATTACTTCGCTTTTAACCCATTCAGCCCTGACGCACTACAGCAGGAGATGTGTCGACCATGATAATTCAAGCATAGTGCCAGATTAGCTTGGCGCCTGTCGGCGCCAAGCTAATCTGGCACTGCCCTTGAATTATCATGATCGATCCATCTCCTGCAACAGATGCATAGTCATTCGGGAAATTTGGGAAATACATGCGCCGGGCTGAATGAGTTAACAGCTTTTGGATATAACAAGTATTTTTTCTGAAATCTTTGTTAATTAAATGCCAAAGCCATGCAAGGGACATGGCTACAAATGGACGTGGATACAAAGTGGTGTCAGCAAGAGGCTTAGATACTCATGAGCCCCGGGAGCTCAAGGGGATCTACGTCTCTTGCAGCTGGATAAAGTTCACCTTTTCTCCGCAGTGAAGGGGTTAACAGCATTTGAACCAGTCATCTCATCTGGTAAAGACCTATCTTTAGTTTTGAAAGCAGATTGATCTGTGTGCAGCATGATAAAGCAAATGTTTCCTTTCAGTTGATTTACATATGCAGCTTTTCTTTGCCAGTGGCCTGTGTCCAATGACCCACCTTTACAGGACAGTGAGTGCACTTTGACCTTTGGCCTGCTTCTGCATGAGACCAATGCCTTGCGCCTCCTTGATAGAGGACCACCGGCCAATTCTGCAGAGGTAATTTCTGGAGTGTGTCATGCTCACTAAATGCTCTCTTATGCTGTGCTTCCATATAGCTATGGGACTGTGTTGGGAGGCGACACTACATAAAAAGTAGCTGAGCTGTTGCGGGTTAAATTCTTTGTGCATTTCCATTTAATGGCGTGACAGGTAGAATTGCACCCCTGTTTAGTTTTTTTTTTTAATTGTCAAAAACTTTGTTGTGTACTGAAAGCCATGCTCTCTTCACAGTGGAATCATGGTGGAATCTCCATTTGTTTTTTCAAAATACATTACCGATGGCATTACTATCTGGAATACACTCTATTGCCTATAGATTTCAGCCAAAAGTTGTGTACCACACAACTGGGGAGGAGACACCGGGGATCCACGCACCGGGGCCCCGGGTGGCCTCCCCTTACTACCCTATCCCGGCATTCCCAGGGCAACCTTGTCAGTTTCACTCATAGCTCGACCGGGGATAGTCGAGTTTTTGCCTTGCTCAGTTTCGGACGGTTTTCTTCAGTGAATATTTGAGATTTTGGCTTTGACTTTGGAGTTTTCTGTTAAGCCTTGGACTCACTTACTTCGTGGCTGCTTGTTGCGTTTTGTTGGCTACAGTGTGTGAAAGCGCCGGCCGGTTTGGACCGGCTCTACCTTAGTGAGCTTCGCCCTTGGCTGTGGCCTTGGGGTTAGACTCCTCACGTGACTTTGTGCCTTGTAGTGAGGGTGCGACTTGACTGGTTTTTCACCTACGTTGTTGGAACCTACGGTCGCATGGCTACTTCCTTGTTGAAGTCTTGCCTCCTCTGCGGGGACTTCCAGTGGCCAGACGATGCCCACGACGCTTGCTTGCTGTGCTCGGGCTGCTCTTCAGACAGAACTTGCGACGTCTGCGCCGAGTGGATGGAAGACCGGTGGTCGCGCATGTGGGACTTCTACAGACGCGACCGGCCCTCTCGGCCGCTTCAGTCTCCCCGGGATCCTCCACAGGTGGACGTCAATTCCTCGGCGCATCGGGCTTCGCTTCGCTCCGTCGTTCGGGCTGTCCGGCCCACAGGTAAGTCCCCTTCCTTTACCATTACCTCGCAGGTTCTCCCTCCCCTCTCTGAGTCTTCGGAGCAGGGTAGGCGAGTTTCGGAGTTGCGCTCCCCACGCTCTGCTTCGGCAGCGCGTGGCTTGAGCCCCATAATTTTCCTCGCCCCCCACTCTGCTTCGGGCGAGCGGCCTGGGCGAGCTGAGCGTTCGTCAGCCACCCCCGGCTCTAGGTCGCCAGAGCGGGTGCGGATGAGTGAACGCAAATGTAAGAAAGAGAGAAAACGTGATAAGAGAGGCTCTCGCTCACGCTCCCAGGCGTCGGAACGTGACTTGAGACCTTTAGAAGTGCTGCCTCCCCGTTCCGTTGTTTCCGAGCGGGCTCGACCAGCCTCGCTTTCGTTCCCCCCCCCCCCCCCCCCCCCCTCCCCGTCTCGTCGGGGCGGGCCCGGGACGACGTTGTCACTCGATCCCCACGCTCCGAGGCGTCGGAGCGGGGGTCGCGTGCTCAAAAATTGTCCCCTCCCCGCTTCGCTTCGGCTCAGCAGGCTTGGCGTGACCTTGTTCTGTCCCCCCCCCCCCCCCCACCCCGTTTCGACCAGGCGGGCCCGGCGTGACTCGGACCCGCGTCCCCCTCACTCCGAAGCCTCTGAGCTGGGGCCGCGGGTTCATAGATCGTCCCCTCCCCGCTTCGCTTTTCCTGAGCGGGCTTGGCGTGACACTAGACTGTCCCCCCCCCCCCCCCCCCCCCCCCGCCCCGTATCGACCAGGCGGGCCCGGTGTGACATCGTCGCGCGTCCCCCACGCTCCGAGGCCTCGGACGAGGGGCCGCGTGCCCGGTTTTCGTCCCCTCCCCGCTCCGCCTTTCCTGAGCGGGCTAGGCGAGACTCGTTACGGTCCCCCCCCCCCCCCACCCCGCCCCGTTTTCTCCAGGCGGGCCCGGTGTGACCAGACCGCTTCGTCCTTAGTACGATCGCGTTCGGATGACCTTCTCCAGCTTCCGCTTGCGGAACTTAGCTTTGAGGTTGACCGTCCTTCTTCCACGGTCCCTCCATCGCCGCGACGCTCCTCTCTGCGTGCGTCACGGGCGGCACCGTCTACCTCTCGCCCGGCGGTGCGGCACTCTCGGAGCCGCTCGCCCCTTTCATCCCCTTCGCGGGAGGGTCGGTTTCTGGATCCGGATGTCCTCAGCCTTCATCCTACTGATTCGGCCTCGGCTATCTTCTTGCAGGACTCGGCGGCTGGATCTCCTTCCCGCCTGTCCTCTGTCTCGTCGGCCTCCTCCTCTTCGGACGTCGTCAGCCCTTCGCTCGGCTCGACTCGCAGACGGCCCACGCCCTTGGAAAGGCCTCCCGGCTGATTGTCAAGTACCTACCGCCTGACTTCTGTCCGCCTTCACCCCCGCTGAAGAGACAAGCTTCCGCCATGGTCGACGCGCAGAGGCAAGTCGAGCGCCGCAAGTCCCTCCCGCAGCCAGCTGGCTTCCGGGACCTCACCGATGCGTTCTCCGCCCAGTTACGTAACGACACCTTCGGCGACACGGGGTTTTTCACCGACTCACGGTGGCCTGCGGGGATCAACTTGTACTTCCGCCAGGCTTGGTATGCAGGACACTCCCAAGCCTTCGCCGTCCCTCTTCCAGCGGTGGATACGGCGGCCTTAGTCCAGGCGGGCGGCCGCAGACAGGTCCAGAACTCTTGGCTGCGGCCTCTCGACAGGATCACCTCCTTAGCTCGGAATTCTCTGGCTTGTTCTGGCTTTTTGGAATTGGCTACCCAGGCAGTCTTGCAGTGTCTGCAGGATACTTGGGACCTGGAGGTTCCGTCCCCGCTCCGTGATGTGTAGTCCATCCTGGTAGCGGCCAACCGAGCCGCCTACCATTCCTCCGCCAACTCCATGGCAGCGGCGGCCAATTGCGACCTCTGGCGGCGGGATACCCTTCTGCGTCTTTGCTCGGATCTTCCCGTGGCAGTGAAGACCCAGCTTCATCAGGCCCCCTTAGGTGGTTCGCTTCTGTTCGGCGACACGTGGCAGACAGTAAAGAACGCTTCCAAGGACTTGTGGCCCAAGCCGGCAGCTATCCCAGCCTCGAACCGCTTTTGCGCCCTCCGCCAGGCCGGGGGTCGTGCCCGGCGGCCTTCCAGACCCTCTGTGCTTCCAGTCGGCTCCTTGCGAGGTCGGGCTCGTCCGCTTCAGGCCTCTCAGCCCTTCCCCGCCACTCGTCCATCTTGGCCCCGCGGCGCCCGTAAATCGGGGCGCGGTCGGGCTCGCTGACTTGCCCCCGCCTCCGCCCCCGTCGACAGTTCTCGGGTCTCCAGTCGGCGGGCGGCTGTCCCTCTTCAGCGACCATTGGAGATCGCTGTTCCCAGACAACCCTTGGATCCTTTCCACGGTTACTTCAGGCCTACAACTTTCGTTCCGTTCCCCTCCGCCTCTTCGCAGGTCCCCCATGTGGACCCAGGATCCGCTTGATGGCCTACAGGCAGACGCTCTACGCGGGGAAATTGCGGCCCTTCTCGACAAAGCGGCGACAGAGGTGGTGTCGCGACAGGACTCACCAGCATTCTACAGCCGCCTCTTCCTCGTTCCCAAACCAGGAGGCAAGTGGCGTCCAGTTATCGACTTGTCAGCGCTAAAGAAGTTCATTTTGGCCCCTCGCTTCAGGATGGAGACGGCCAGGACCCTCCGAGCAGCCGTCCGACCGATGGACTTCGCGATCAGCATCAACCTGTCAGACGCCTATCTTCACGTCCCGATTCATCCGTCGTCTCGCCGGTACCTTCGGTTTGCCTTTGGCGGGATCGTCTACCAGTTCTGCGCCCTCCCTTTCGGCCTCAACATCAGTCCTTGGGTATTTACGAGACTTCTCGACGCGGTGATGGCCTTCTTCCGCCAACGTTCCCTGAGCCCGGCCTCCAATTATTTGGACGACCTACTGCTGCGCAACCTGGTCTCTGCGGCGCTCCAGGAGGACAGAGACGCCCTGCTTTCCCTTCTGCGTCGTCTTGGGTTTCTGCTCAATCTGGGGAAATCGGATCTTTCCCCCTCTTGACGGTTTCTACATCTGGGGATGGAATTCCTGACTGACCTCAACCTTGTCCGCCTGCTTCTGGCCCGGCGACAGAAGATCGTCGATCTAGCGCTTTCGATGGCGGTAGGAACCTCGTTCTCCGCCAGGGTCTGGCTTCAACTCCTGGGCCTCCTCAGTGCGGCTGTGGGCCTGCTTCCCTTGGGCAGGCTTTATGCGCGCCCTTTGCAGCTTCATCTCCTCCTTCACTGGCGTCCCTCATCGGGCTCTCTTTCGGATCTCGTACCAGTTACTCATCTGGCTCGTCCTCACCTCGAGAGGTGGGCAGACCTCTCTTGGCTGGCTACGGGCGTGCCCCTTCACTCCCCTCCGCCCCGGTGGTCTCTCTGCACCGATGCGAGCCAGGCCGGCTGGGGCGCGCATCTGTTACCGGATTTTGTCTCGGCCTCGGGCCTTTGGCCTCGGGAGCTGTTGGGGAAACACATCAACTGGCTGGAGCTGAAGGCAGTTTGGTTGGCCCTCAACTTCTGGCAGGAGACCTTGACCAACCAGGAAGTTCTCGTTCTCTCCGACAACTCGACCGTGGTGGCCTACATACAGAATCAGGGGGGCACGCACTCGCCCTCCCTGTGCATTCTCCTGTACCACCTCCTCCTCTGGTGCAGGGATCGGGGCATTACTCTACGAGCCCGCCACATCCCCGGCCACCTGAACGTGATCGCGGACGCTCTGTCTCGTCGCGGACAGTTGCTCCACACGGAGTGGTCCCTATGCCCGGATATTTTTCGCCTGATCTGCTCCCATTGGGAAATGCCGCTAGTGGATCTGTTTGCCACCAGATGGAACAACCAGCTACCGGTTTACGTCTCTCCAGTCCCGGACCCGCTCGCCTGGGCAGTGGATGTGCTCTCCATCTCTTGGGACGGCCTGATAGCTTACGCCTACCCCCCATCGGTCCTCGTTCCGAAGGTGCTGTGGAAGCTTCTGGGATGCTCGGCAGTCCTTTTTCTGGTGGCCCCCTTCAACTGGACCAAGAGCTGGACCATGGACTTGCTCGCGCTAGCGACGGACCCCCCCCCCCCCCCCCCCCCCCGGAGCTTCCTACCCCTCCCACGATGCTCAGGCAGCCCCGTCAGCATCTTTTCCATCCGTGCCCGGAGCGCCTCCTCCTACACGCCTGGAGGTTGTCCGGCAAGCCCTCGCCGCTAGAGGTTTCTCGGATGCAGTAGTGGCGGCGATTGCAGCGGCCCGCAGACTCTCTACCGGGCTATGATCGCAGACACTTACCGCCACCTGAGTCTTCCGGACCCAGGCGCTTGCAAGGATCTATCGGACTTACTGGCACACTTTGAGCTCCGACGTCCTGTTTCCCGTTCCCTAGTACCCCGGTGGGATCTCGCCTGGGTATTGACGCGGCTGAATACGGATCGGTTTGAACCTCTTCCCCTAGCTCGGTTCTCAGATTTGACCCGGAAAACTTGTTTCCTTCTGGCTCTCGCCACTGCGTCCCGCGTAAGCGAGCTTCACGCGCTCTCGATACTTTCAGCCTGTTTGCAGTTTCGCTCAGATGGCTCTGCACAGCTTCTCCCCGATCCATCCTTTCTGGCCAAGAACCGCCGCCCCGCGGCGGCCCCTCAGACGCTGACTGTGCGGCCCCTACGTGGAGCGGACCTTTACCCTGGATCGCGTCAACAGGACCCGGTGCGGGCGCTGAGGATTTACCTGCGCCGCTCTAAGCCGTGACACCGGGGGCGCTCGCGCCTCTTCCTCCCACTGTCCTCTGGCAGACCCGACATCTCGGCCCAGACTGTGTCATCCTGGCTGCGGTGGGTGATTAGGTCGGCCTACCAGGACCTCTCCCCAGGCGGCGATAGACTTTTCCAAATCCGAGCGCATGAAGTGAGAGCAGTAGCCACCAGTCTCGCTCTGGATCGCAACTGCTCGGTCTCAGATATTGTTACAGCGGGCGGCTGGCGCTCATACTCCACATTCGCACGCTTCTACCTAAGAGACCTATCCGGCCAACATGACTCCCTGGCACGGGTGGGCGACATCTCCGCGGCCCAGCAGTCCCTCCGAGCGCCGCAGGTGTCTTAGGTACGTCATAGCTGAAATCGTCGGGAGTTCTGTCTCGCTGGATCCTGCGGAGTGGTTAGATTACGGTTAGGAACGGCACCCTCTGCCTGTTCGCCATTCTTCCAGATAGTAATGCCATCGGTAATGTATTTTGAAAAAACAAATTAATTTTTTTTTCTAAAATGTATTTTTTTGAAAAATACTTACCGATGGCATTACTCGGATGGCCCTCCCACCTGCCCCGCTTGCCTCTTGTGGCTAAGTGTGAAACTGACAAGGTCACCCTGGGAATGCCGGGATAGGGTAGTAAGGGGAGGCCACCCGGGGCCCCGGTGCGTGGATCCCTGGTGTCTCCTCCCCAGTTGTGTGGTACACAACTTTTGGCTGAAATCTATAGGCAATAGAGTGTATTCCAGATAGTAATGCCATCGGTAAGTATTTTTCAAAAAAATACATTTTAGAAAAAAAAATTCATTTTATCTCTAGATAGGGGTATACAATTTGTTGCTGTCGTCTTTTGCTTTGCTTTCACAATGCACATAAGGAAATACTCATGTTTTATTTCTGTGTTGTCAATGTTTGTCGCTGTCACTATTGCTTTCACCCTTCTGTATGGAGACACACCTTTAGCATGTCCTCTTTGCCATAGATCATAAAAGCTTTCTTTAATCAGACACCTAATATTGACTTAAATTTAAGAGTCATCTATGAAGACTTTATGCCAGCTGTGGCAAAAATAAATGCACTGTATCAGCATTACCATGGTTTTCTGAAATCTGTAACCCCTTTCACTGCCGATAAAAAGTGAGCACAATACAGCTTTGAGAGAACTAGATCCTCATGAGCCATGAAGTCTTGGGGGTTAATGAGGATCTGTGTCTCTTGCTGAGACCAACTTGTATTCATGTTCCTTGACGGTTGGTTGTAGATTTTGTCCATTCAGCAAATACAGATTTCAGAAGCAAAATATGTGTCCACTGGCAGTGAAGGGATTAACTCTTTCGAGACGTGCCGCATCCGGATTTGCGGCATGAAGCCGCGAATCCGGATACGGCACATCTCAAAAGATGTAATTTTCACCCTTGTGTAATTTTCAACAATTTTTCGGTGACTAGTTTGTTGGCCCTTTTCTTTTAATTCTGATCTGTTTGGCAGGCTGTAGAATTTCGTCAGTTTTGGGGCGACAAGTCTGAGCTTCGTCGTTTTAAGGACGGTGGAATTGCAGAAGCAGTGGTGTGGGCATTCTCGACTTCTCTGAGTCAAAAACGCACAGTGTGCAGCAAAATAGTCACTCACGTTTTGCAAAGGTACAGTGATGTTGCTGTTATTATTGTTTTACTTAACTCATTTAGCCCCAACACACTACAGCAGATGGGCTGGCCATGATGATTCAAGGGTAGTGCCAGATTAGCTTGGCGCCTTAGCGTCTTATGGTGCCAAGCTAATCTGGCACTACCTTTGATTTATCTTGTCAGTCCATCTCCTGCAATTGGTAATACACACACACTGGTCACACACAGACACTCACACATGCACACACACGCCAGCGGATGTAGATTGTGTTTTTTGAAATCATAAATTCAACATCAAAGATCCTTAGCTGTCAAAGAAACATGGATACAAAGTGGTTTGAGCAAGAGGCATAGATTCTCATGAGCCCCTGCCACTGCAAGGGCTTATGAGGATGTAAACCTCTGGTAGTTGGGTGGTATTCAATCTGCAATACAATACAATAATACTGATGGGTAATCAAAGTCTACCACTTCATTCAATATGTCTGCTGTTAAATTCATGTCTAAGTAGATGTGTTTTGTCATCAGTGGTGGAGCCTTGAGGGGTTAAGGTCAATGGACACATTTACTCAAAACTGTCACTGGTATTCACATGGTTCCATGTTTTGACCTGCAGGATGCTTTGTTGGGCAAGGTGCCACATTGATATTTGCCTTGTTTATGAGACAATTACCCTTGTTTTGTGGTAATTGCAGCATCAGTGGTTGACCAAAGAGATTCACCAAGATATTGTTAACCCCTTCATCCCTGATGCTGCAACAAGATTTGGATCAGCCATGACAGTTCAAGGGTGGTGCTAGAATAGATTGGCGCCTGTAGGTGCGAAGCAACTCTGGCACCAACCGTAAACTGTCATGGTCGATCTTTCTGCTGAAATGTAGTGTAGAATGACTACAGAATTGGAAAGTTTGACCATGGGGCTCAGTCTGTTAAAGTCAGTTGTTTTTTTCCTAGGCATGCTGACATTGCTGCAAGTCAAATTCAGCATGTCCAACGACAGATAGAAAATGTCCTGCATGTTCCTCGGCGGATCATCATGGAGACACTAGGCTCGGAAAATGAGGGAGCCGGATCAACCAAAAAGAAAGGCGGGGGTGTCAGTGATGTGCACGGAACAGATTTGGAGTACGGAACAGGAGAAGAGAGGCACTACACAGTTCGTCAGGTACAGTACGATGAAAATTAATGCATTAGGACATGGGCACCACAGTATGAGATTGGTCAAATATGACCAATCAAGGGTGGTACCAGATTAGCTTGGCACCTTCTCAGGCGCCAAGCTAGTCTGGCACAACCCTTGAACAATCATGATTGATCCAACGTAGGTGATTTCTACAGAATGGTTTAGAGGAGTGACTAAAATACAGGTCAGCCTTCGTATTACCGGTAGTATACCTCATTTGGTTAGATGTGCTGTCTGGCTCCAAAGTAGGTTGTTTCCTACACAGGCCTATGTGACCGGAGCGTTACAACTTGTGGACATAGCTTGGAGGATAAGATGCTGCTCTGGAAGTTTGAATCACCTGGTGGGCAGGAATGGGATGTGGATTTGTGTTTATTTTCTCAAAATCATTACCGATGACATTACTAATTGGAACCTTCGCTTAACTCATCAATTTTAGCCAAAACTTACGTCCCTCCCCACAGGAGAGGCAATCACTGGGGTGCCGTTACCAGGACACCCTGAGTGGCCTCCCCTAGTAACCGTATCTGGTGGCACACTCACCCTTTCCCGCAAGTGACTTCGCTTAGCTCAGTTAGGCCGGTCATGTGCACCTCGTGCTCTGACCGTGGATTGTGTGTACTCTTCTTTTGTGCCCCACCCGGGTCTGCCCTGGGGGACTTGGGTGGGGTTAGGTATTTTTTAGTTCCCAGGGTCACTCTGGTCAGCCCCACAGGGTGGGTTTTTTCTCTCTATTCTGGGGCATGTGTTTCTGTCTACCCTTTGTCCATTCACCTGTATTTGCCTTTTTAAAACTCTCCCTACTGTCTGCACTGCCTGTAGCTCTTGATATTGGATGTGTGTTGCTAAATGGTCTTAGCTTTATTTAGGCCCCATGTGTTAGGTTTATTTAATGTATTTGACCGGCTGGCGACACACATTCAATGTTCTGTTTATTTTTTTTTCGCAAGCAGTGCAGGCACGTCCTGAGAAAGTCTTGTTGCTGTCGGGACGTTAAGCAATGTACAATCAATCAATCTTCTTTTGTGATTCTTGGTCCTATGGAAGGAAGGGAAAAGAAAGAAAGAGGATATTATTCTGTGCTTGTGTGGGTTGTGTGGTTTCTGTGTTCACAGGTAAAGCTTCGGTTACTGCCTCAGCTGGCGTTGATCGGGTGACGGCATTTTCCGTATTGTATGTACGCAACCTTTCAGGAACTCGGACCCTCCTTGAGGCTCCGAGCTCTCGCAGGGCCTTTTGTCTGTCTTATGTTACAGTGCTCAGGTTAGGACCTGCACCCTGTTTGGCGAATTCCAGTGGCCTAGTGATGTACATGATGTCTATCTAACCTGCTCAGGCTGTTCCTCCAGTTGACCGTGCGCGCTATGCACTACGTGTAAGGAAGACCGTTGGTCACTACTATGGACCTTTTACAGGAGAGAAAGGCCGAGATGCAAGAGAGCGTCCGTAGCCTTGAATGTGAAACAGAGAAATGCAGTTTCAGACATCGTGTGTTGTCGGCGCAAAAAAGGGTCTTGCTGCCCCCACCGATGCTTCGTGCAGATCTGCCTTGTCCTGCGTGGACGATTGAACCTAATAGCAGCCGACGGGATTCGCCATCCTGCACAGCACCAAGAGCTCAATTATACCCTTCGATCGACAGAAAGGGAAATAGGCCAGGCAGGGGTTTGCCACCCTATGATTAGTAAGGCCTTTGAGAGCTCGGTCCCCCCACAGGGATTACGTTGGGTCGCACAGAAACCCTACTGGCAATAAGAAGACCCAGGCAGCAGAAGCGGGGGATCCCCCCCCTCGGAGTTGAGAGCACCCTACTACCGTAGGCCGGACCAGCGCTTGGACAGGGTCACATCTTCGGGACCTCTCTTGGAGGGGGAAAGGATTTCAAGACGCCAACTTGATAAGCCACATAGTAAGATTTCAGGGTCCACAGATCGAGAGTGGCGCCACAGGCGATCCGCTGGCGATGATAGCCTCCTTCGGGAGAGGACCAATGTGGTCAGTTCGATGAGCCGTCATATGGAGAGTTCTATAGACGGCGGACCCCCGAAGCACAGACATACCAAAGGGTTCGATCTTCGCGATCGAAGGAACGGTCACAGCTTGTGGAGTCTACATGTGGCAGAGACCATAATCGTGTTGACGTCTCGGCTTCTCGCTCTTCATCGTCAGATCCGAGGACTAGTTCAAGCGTCTCGCGCCAATAGACTTCGCCGTGGCAACGGGCTTCAGAGTTTCCAGCTAGGTCCAGCAGATCCTCAGACTGGATGGGCAGCCGTCGCTCTACTCAGGAGACGCAGGTTCGACAACAGCGGGACGGCGCATGGCAGTTACCTTTCTCGTAATGATGTCTCATCTTCCCTCTCCTCTTCGCCGGACGGCAGACAAGTTCAAGCGTGGTGCGGCACGGACCTCGTCTAGACACCGTGCTTCAGAGACTCCAGCTAGGAGCATCAGACCTTGGGACCAGTCTGGCAGGGTTCGCGCTGCAGCACCGGCACAGTGCAACGTCAGCACCGGGTTCTCGGACATCCTTGGACAGGGGCGCCTCTACGGGGACACCGACGCAGCCGACGGCGAACCACACCAGATCATTGAGCTGGTTGGGCAGGGACAGCGCTTACGTGGAGACGCAGCTTTGATGTCAGTGGCGGGACCACTCGAATGACGACCGATGGATGGAGGCGGCGGCCGTTGACACATGAGACAACCACATCTCAGCGCACGGTGGATGACGAGGAGGCACGCAGTCTGACGAGGACACTGATGCAACCGCATGGGTGAACCGCAGCAGATCTTACGAGGAGATGCAGCTTCAGTTGACACCGAGACAACCTTTTTCTCAGCAAACGGTAGGTGACGAGGAGGCGCGCAGTCTGACGGGGACACCGACGCAGCCGCACGGGTAACTGCAGCAGACCTTCGGACGGACTGGCGGGGACCGCTCTTACGCGGAGATGCAGCTTCGATGTCAGTGCCGGGACCACTAGGATGATAGCCAATGGACGGAGGCGGAATCCCGTTGACACCGACGCAGCCCACACCGGGGGATCGCGGACCATCTTCTTCTTCTTCTTCTTCGCTCGGTACTAGGACACATCTCAGCGCGCCGCGGATGACGAGGAGGCGCGCAGTCTACCTGCGGAGGACTCAGTGTCAGCGCTGGGAGAGGAGGTTGAGCGTCTGACTTCACTTGTGTCGGCGGAAGTGATAAAGAAGGAAAGAACGCATCAGCAGTGGTATGCGACTCTCTCCTAGTTGTTCCTGTAACCTCTTGGCGGTGGACTAGGGCACAGCTCAGCCAGCGTGCTCTGACACGAGGATTAGACAAGACGACTTCCTTGGCCCGCGTCTCTCTGGGTGAACGGGAAGAAGAAAGAGAAGATAATAATAATAATAAAGGTAATTTGTATAGCGCCTAATCACCAAGGTGCTCTAGGCGCTTTACAATCACAGTAATGAAACAGTGAAGCAGAATACACAAACAAGCACATACAACAACAAAAATACATTAATTTACAAGGGCAAAAACTCACACCACACACTCACACACACACACACACACACACACACACACACACACACACACACACACACACACGCATGATGAGCCGGCAGACAAAATGGTCTTTACGTATATGCAACAGAGAAAAGAATAAAGAGATAAGAATAAAGAGGAAGAAGATAAAAGAAGAGGAAAAGAGAGACAGAGAAGATTACTGGAGATGACAACACAGCCGTTAGTCAAGCGTTGATGTGGACGCGAGCATCGGTAGGATGGGACATAGCGACAGTGTTGCAGGGTGTGGTGACGGCCTTTTACAGAAGATGGCCACAGAGGTGGTTTTGCGTCCCGACTTTACGGCATGCTACGGTTGACTCTTCTCATCCCCGAACCGGAGGGTTTTGGCGGTGGATCTTCGACATGTCAGCGCTAAACAAATTCTTCGGACCGCTTTGCAGGATGGAGACAGCCAGAGCGCTGAGGGCGGCGGTGCGTCCTCAGGATGGCGTAGTAGGAAAAGGAGCCGTGACCTAGCGGGCGCGTTTCTGCATGCCAGGTTCGCGGCGTTACTGGCGCGGGATAGTTACCAGTTTTCGGGCTCTACCTTTCGGACAGGACCTCTGTCCATGGGTCTTCACCAGGTTGGCAGGATTCCAACAAGCAGCTTCCATTCCGATGTCCAACTAGCTGGTGGTTATGGAACCACATGATGAGCGTTTTTGAAACTGATAGAGATACCCTGCTGGCTCTACTCCATCACCTAGGCTTCCTAGTCACTGGAGGCAAGTCTGACTTGGTTCTGTCCCGCCAAATTGTCCACTTGGGTATGAGATGCTTGACCGACCTCCATTGAGGAGGACTGCCAAGCGGACGGATTCAGACTTTTATGGAAGCGTCACTCAGAGCCTTTCACGCGGAAGCTCTCCCAGCCAGGGCCTGGCTTCATCTGTTAGGCCTGCTTAGCGCGGCAACGGATCTTCGTCTCTAGGCACACACTATGCGAGGACGATTCAGCTTCATCTGCTCCTACACTGGCGCCTCTTCTCGGGCGATGTAGTGGCCTTGGTACCTGTGACAGAGTTAGTACAGTCTCTTCGGCGACTTGATCGGAACATTACCTGGCTGGGAGTCGGGGGATTCCCCTCTTCTCTCCCCTCCTCTTCAAGTAGCTATCTGCATAGACGCGAGCCGCTCAGACTGGGAGACCCACCTGCTACCGCATTTTGCCGCGATCTCGGGCAGCTGGACAGGAGAACAGACAGGCAGACTCATCTATTGGCTGTAGATGAAGGAGGTGTGGCTAGCTCTCATTGTTGGGAAGATCGACTCGCGCAAAGGGAGGTGCGGTTACTCGCTGACTACTCGACAGTCGTAGCCTACTTTCAGAACCAAGGGGCGCGATACCTTCCGGGACACCTTGTTCTCATGGACTCCATCTTTCGTCGAGGCTAGGTGTTATACACGGAGTGTTCGCTAAGGCCAGATATCTTCCAGCTACACTGCGTGTGTTGGGAGAAGCCGATGATTGATCTTTTTGCCACAAGAGGAAACAAACTTCCTCTTTTCGTCTCCCCCTTTTCGGATCTGCTAGCCTGGGCCATAGAAGCGCTCTCCATCCCGTGGGCCGGAATCCTGGCATACACACAGTGCTAGTACCTAAGAGCACTTAGAAACGCAGGGACTGCTTTCTCTGGTTCCTTCCTCGCCGAGTCCGATGCTCAAGCAGCCAAGGCAGCAGCTGTTCCACATGTGCCCGGAGCGACTGTTACACGGTTGGAGATTGTCTCCGGTAGAGGCTTGTTGGGTGCTGCAGTGGAAGCAACCTCTGCAGCCGGAAGGGTCTCAACTCGTAATGTCTATGAAGGAAGTGGCACGTTCTCCAGTCCTGGTGGGCCGCGGAGCGACTTCCCCCACGGACCTAACCATAACCAGGGAAAGCAGTTGGCCGAGTTTTTCCTGTGGCTTTTCTTCAGACAGAATTGGATCCCATCACCATCCGGGGTGATCTGGCTTTGGGGGCAGACACGCACAGACACCTGGGACGGCCAGATCCGGGAGCGTGCAAAGACTTGGCAGATCTGATGATCCATTTTGATCTACAACACCCGATCTCACGCACATTGGTTCCACGCGGGGACCTATGTTGGGTGCTGACCTGGCTCAACTCCCAAGAGTTTGAGCCTCCACCTTTAGCACGGTGGGGAGATCTTACCAGGAAGACCTGTTCTCTACTTGCACTTGCCACAGCCTCGCGGTTAGCGAGATCCATGCCTTTTCGGTACATCCCACTGTCTCCTACGCAGGACCGATGGACCGGTACAGCTGCTGAAGGACCCTGCCTTGCTGGCTAAGGACCGAGTTCCTACGTCAGCCTCACAAGTCGTAACAGTCCGACATCTCAGGGCACCGTATCAGCCACAGGACTCATGCCTACAGGACCCTGTCAGGGCTCTTAAAGTGTATCTGCGCAGAACTAAGCCACAAAGACAAGGGCGTTAACGCCTTTTCCTGCCCTTGGCTCTGGGCAGACGACACATTTCAGCACAAACAATCTTGTACGGGTTACGCTGGGTGATTCGGCCGGCGTACAAGAGCTCGCCCCAGGCAAGCCATACGATGCGCACCCGGGCTCATGAACCCCAAGGAGGGGTAGCGAGCGTCGGTAAAGAAAAGATGGCTGAACTGTGCAGTGAGGGATATCACACCTTTTCCTGCCCTTGGCTCCGGGCAGACGAGACATTTCGGCACAACTATTTTGGCCTTGATACTTTGGGTGATCCGTTCGGCATATAAAGAGCTCGCCCCAGAACAAGCAAAAACGATGCGCATCCGGGCTCATGGAGTCCGAGCAGTGGCAGCGAGTACCGCTTTTGACTGTAACTGTGCAGTGAGGGACATGGTGACAGCTGTGGTTTGGCGGGCCGAGTCTACCTTCGCCCGCTTCTACCTAAGGGACCTATCTGGCCAGCGCACCTATCTTGGCTTGTGGGGGACATCTCGGCGGCGCAGCACTCCCTCCCGTAGGTTTGCCTGACTAAAATTGTCGGGGCCTCGATAGTACGTGCTCTGTGTGGGCAATGGGAGGGGTTCCAAACTTGCGGCACCCGCATCCTATTCGCAATTCTTCCAATTAGTAATGTCATCGGTAATGATTTTAAGAAAATAAATTAATTTTTCACAAAAATTTGTTTTTTCGAAAAATACTTACCGATGACATTACTCAGAGGTCCCTCCCTCCTACCCCGCTTGCCGCAGTGGTGCTAAGGCTCAGTCACTGGCGGGAAAAGGTGAGTGCACCACCGGATGCAGTAGTAGGGGAGGCCACTCGGGGTGTCCTGGTAACGGCACCCCAGTGATTGCCTCTCCTGTGAGGAGGGAAGTAAGTTTTTGGGCTAAAATTGATGAGTTAAGCGAAGGTTCCAATTAGTAATGTCATCGGTAAGTATTTTTAGAAAAAATACATTTTAGAGAAAAATTAATATTTCCTGTTGGTTGAAATTTGTGAATAGACTCAGTTTACAGTGCCTGTATTGCCTTCATGCCTTATTTCCATTTTCAAATCCAAGCTTAAAACACACCTTTTCTCTGTTGCATATACGTAAAGACCATTTTGTCTGCCGGCTCATCATGCGTGTGTGTGTGTGTGTGTGTGTGTGTGTGAGTGTGTGGTGTGAGTTTTTGCCCTTGTAAATTAATGTATATTTTTTGTTGTATGTGCTTGTTTGTGTATTCTGCTTCACTGTTTCATTACTGTGATTGTAAAGCGCCTAGAGCACCTTGGTGATTAGGCGCTATACAAATTACCTTTATTATTATTATTATTCATGTGCACCTCATATATTATCATTAAGCCATTCAGCCGTGAGGCACTACAGCAGGAGATGGGTCGACCATGATAATTCAAGGGTAGTGCCAGATTAGCTTGGCGCCTGTCAGCACCAAGCTAATCTGGCACTGCCCTTAAATTATCATGGTCGATCCATCTCCTGCAACAGGTGCATAGTCATTAGATGACACCTCCAAAATTTTGGAAATATGGCCGTCGGGCTGCTTGAGTTAAGTGCGCATCTCCACTGACAGTTGGCCCATTCGGACTGGTGGGATTAAAAAAGAAGACAGAAGTCACCTGCACAGAAGTCAACCCATTTAGCTCTGGATGCACTACAGCAGGAGGTTGATTGACCATGATAATTCAATGATAGTGCCAGATTAGCTTGGTGCCTGATGGCACCAAGCTAATCCGTCACTATCCTTGAATTATCATGGTTGATCCATCTCCAACAGCTGGACAACTCAAAATTTTGGGAAATGCAGCTAAATGGGTTAACCCATATCATTCGGAATACACCAGTGTGTGAAATAAGTTGGACTAAAATAGTTCAAGGGTAGAGCCAGAATAGCTTAGCGCCTCTAGGCGCCAAGCTATTCTGGCACCACGCTTGAAATAAAGCCATTGGTCTCTATCCTTATCTGTAAGTACTATAATGTAGCGTGCATATGGCAGTGTACAAATTTGAAGCTTTTAGCCTCAGTATGATATGGGTTATTAGCAGGGTGGAGATTTGCACATAAAGTAGCGCTTCATAGCAGCAGGCTTTCAAAGCTTCAGCTTCCAGCCCTGCCGCGCCTTGAGCGCATAATGATAAATAAATCAGAGCATGGAATTTTCCTCTTTTTGGCAGATTTCCACTTAAATTAAGCTGTCAATCCGCCGAAGAAAAAAAATTCCGCCGAAAAAAAAAATCTTAAAATCACTATTCCAATACCGTATTTCGCGATCTTTACGTGGTGGATATCCCCAAACCGCGTATTCTAAATTGAGCGAAGCTTTAGCTCGCACAGGTTGCTTCCGGTCTTTAGTGGTAGTCGTAGCCTAGTCGATATGCCGGAGAGAAAAATACCTAAACGTGGAGACAGAATAGACGATTTTGGAGCCAAGAATATTTGGAGATGGCTTGAAAAAAACGTAAACGTCGAGCTCCTTGCTCAGTATATTAGCAAGTTAGCGGCCTGTGGGCTGGCGTATTGCGAACTGCACAGAGTTGATATTAACTACGCTGCACACGGACGCGGACTTTGGGTTGCAGAAACTTGAGAAAGGCAATGATGTTTCAATGCCAAAAGTGCATTTGGCCCATGCTTCTAAAAATTTATGTTTGGAATTGTTTGTTTTGATGTGTTTTATGTGTCCTCTTTTGTGACATGTTTCAAATGTTTGGCAAATTCACTATTGTTTCCTCAAAACACATTACCGATGATATTATTGTTAGGAATATTGTCTAAGCTAGACTAATTTTAGCCAAAGATTGTTGTGTACATTGTAGGGGAGGTAACAAGGGGCGCTATAGCCTAGGCCGTGACCCGAGTAGCCTCCCCTCCATCCCATCCGGGCACACTCCCACCGGATGCTCACCAGTCTGTTTCTTCGCTAAACAGCGGAAGGTTGTGTACATGGATTGCTCCTTCATAGGGAAGAAATTAGTGTTGGTGTTTGCGACTTTCTTGGACACTTGGAAGTGCTAGCGGCTGTGTGCCTCGTGCTAGACGCTTGGACGCTTTAGCTGTGGTTTCTAGCCGGTTCTAGCGATTCTTAGGCCTGGAACGAGCCTTGTAGTGACTGATGAGCTGTGCTCACGTACCATGGCGGCTGTGTATGGTGTGACTGGTCGTCGTGTGTCCTGAACTTTCAGCTTTGGTGCTGTTTGCCTTGTGCCCCCCGCTCCGTGCCTGGGGCTAGCCTGGGACGCTTTGCCTGCGGAATATCTCGTCGGTTGGTGTTGTTCTCCACCGGACGAGCCTGTGGCGTCGTCGTGACCGCTCCGACCTCTCCTGCAGCCACGAACCACGGACTTGGCCTAGCCGGCGGCGGACTGGGTGCTCCTCCGGCGGTTCTTGCTGGCCTTCGCCGAGGTGACGGTGTTGGTCTTCACACTTGGTTGGTTTGTCGACGTTACCATCATGTCAAGGTAAAACCTCAGTTCTTGCTCTTGGCAGTGTTGATTCTAGAGCGCGTTTTGCGCGATTTCTCGCAATATTATGCTCCAAATCGCAAAAAAAAACACCGATAGCGCGGCCGAAGAATCGCAGAAAAAAGAAACTGGACGCTTTTTTGCACGACCAGCGCGGCCGCACCGCTGCTGCGTAAAAGCCTGCTCGAGCGTCTTGGTGCAGTGTGGCCTGAGTCGAGCCAGGGCAATTTCACTATTATTCACCTGTTTAACACGAACACAGATTCCATTCACAGAAAACCAATTCACGTGTCGCTCTCGCGCTGTGGAAGTACACATGACAGATCAGAGCAAACTCTAGTCTGTGATTGGCTGAATAGCCTTCGGCTGTTGTAATCTGTCTTCTCATTGGCTAGCATTTCTGTACTGTATTCATGTTGTATCATTCGTGTACCAACACAACCCTTTTACCGATGCGGGATTGTACTTCAGCCTGTGTTGCTTTTACCTGAGGATTGTAACTTAGTATGGATTTTACCTGATGGATTTACATTAAATACTCGAGCTGTACACGTTTCCTTGTGTTTTGCCAGCGAGCTGAAGGTATGCATAGAAAGTACGATAATGTGCACTTTTAACCTGGTACTCATTCATGCACACGTCTTACACACTTTCTCCTTGAGGGCCGTGATCAATTTTGAGGCCATATTGGTTAACACGAAATACGGTTAACACGAAGTGATTTTCCGTGTCCCCAGAAATTCGTGTTAAGCGGACTCCACTGTATGTATGAATGTGTGTATATATGTCGTTTTAAAGTAAGCAGTGCAACGCGATTTGAGTGCCTCCCTTTTACACCTTGAGGGGCTCCCTTTTTTGATTAGAGGGAGCCTTTGGGCTACCTTTTCTGAAATCCTAGAATCAACACTGTCTTGGCCAGCGCTCGGGGGAGGGGAAGGGCGTTGGCTTGCGCCGTACACTTGGCTTCGTTTCGTTTCGTACGCGCGGATATTGGTTGCGGACCCGTGGGGGTCACGCTCGCTCGCCTTTCATTGTGCACTTTGTGTTGCAGTATGCAAGTCCGAACCTGCACGCGATGTGGGCAGTTTCAGTGGCCGAGTGATGAGCATACTGTCTGCCTACCCTGCTCTGGCTGTGCTTTACGCACCCGTGCGCGGTCTGCGCCCCCTGGCGGGAGGTGCTATGGTCCCAGCTATGGAGCTTCTACTGGCGTGAACGGCCGACTCCTGTACGAGAACGAGCTCCAGCATCGGTGACTGCCACAGACCCGACGAGTGGTAGTTCACCGGTTGTGGAGCTGCGAGGGGCAAAGGATAGACATGAGCGGCCGACGCCAGCCCCAGTAACAACTCCAGCATCGGTGGCTGCCACAGACCCGTCAAGTGGTATGTCGCCAGTTGTGGAGCCTCGAGCAGCGCAGGTTCCGATGTGGGAACGGACATTGGCCCGAGAACGAACTCCAGCATCAGTGACAGCCACAGACCCGACGAGTGGTTCGGCACCAGTTGTGGAGCCTCGAGCGACGCGGGATGGACTGACACGTGATCGGCCTATACCGTCCCGAGAACGCACTCCAGCATCGTTGACTGCCACAGGCCCGACGAGTGGTAGGTCATCGGTTGTGGAGCCTCGAGCGATGGATGTAAACAGCCGATGTCAGCCCAAGAACGAACTCCAGCATCGGTGGCTGCTACAGACCCGACGAGTGGTACGCCATCGGTTGTAGAGCCTAGAGCAGCTCGGGAGAGACTGATGCATGTTCTGTCCGGCGCCAGACAGCAGCCCGGGCACGAATTCCAGCATTGGTGGATGCCACAGACACGGCGAATGGTGTCTCACCGGTTGTGAAGCCTCATAAGGAACGCTATAGGCCAGCCTCTGCCTCCTATGCCGCAACACAAGACCGGCCTAGAGTTTCGGCGCCCCGATCCAAGGTCAAACTCCACCAGGGAGGCCCCTTTGGGGGCTTAACTGCCTGTCCCAAGTCAGGATAAAGGAGGAGGGTTAGGCGTGGGGCTAGCGACTCCACCCTGTAAAAAGAAACTTGCTACGGAAACGACAACAAGGGAAAAAGCGACAACTGGCGCTGGGAGCGAAGCAGACCAGGAAACTGGACTTATGACGGATGGGGACCAAAGCCGCAAGGACGTCTCCACCCCGATAGCGGAACTCCTGACGCCAAAACGATGGATCAGAATTGGATGCTGGAACGTGCGAACGCTCTATCAGACTGGAAAGCTGGCGCAAGCAGTAAGTGAACTGAACCGCCACAAACTAACCCTCATGGGAGTAACAGAAGCAAGATGGACTGGTGCTGGCAGACAGAGGTTGAGCTCCGGAGAAGTCATCATCTGGTCTGGAAGAACAGACAACGAACACCGAGAAGGAGTTGCTGTCATCATCAATAAGAGCAAGGCCAACACCGTTCTACAGTGGAAACCTGTGAACGAGCGCCTGCTGTACGTCAGGATGAATTCCAAATACGCAAAGCTGTCTATTGTTGTGGGCTACGCACCGATAGACGACGCGGAAGAAGAGGATAAGGATGCATTCTACGACGCCCTCCAAGCTGTTTTGGAAGACATCCCTCGACATCACGTGCTGATGCTGATCGGTGACTTCAACGCTAAGGTCGGCTGCGACAATGAAGACAGAAAGAGGACCATGGGACGACATGGAGCGGGTGTGATCAACGACAACGGGGAGAGGCTGGTCAATTTCTGCGAGGAGAATGACTTAGTCATAGGAGGGACCCTGTTTGCACATAGGGAGATCCACAAACTCACATGGAAATCACCAGACGGCAAGACCCAGAACCAGATCGACCACATCATCATTAATGGTCGCTGGAGGCACTCTCTGCAGGATGTGCGAGTGATGCGACATGCTGACATTGGCAGCGACCATAGTCTTCTGGTGGGGAAGGTGACATTGAAGCTTAGGAAAGTAAAGATAGGAGACACCAGAAATCAGCGCTACGACGTGGCCAAGTTGAAAGACCCAAAAGTGAAAGAAGAGTTTAGGTTGGCCCTCAGGAATAGATTTAGTGTTTTGGAAGATGAGACAGCGCTGACTATTGAAGATTTCAACAGAGCCATGAAGGAAACAGGAGGGGAAGTTTTAGGATACAGAAAGAGCAGGAAGACAGAGTGGATCTCAGAAGACACGTGGGCTCGCATAGAAGAGAGAAGACAGATCAAGAAGAAACTTTTGGATACCAAATCACCAAGACTGAAGGAAAGAATATCAAGAGAATACAGAGAGAAAGATCAAGCGGTGAAGACATCAGCGAGAAGAGACAAGAGAATGTACACAGAAAGGCTGGCAGAAGAAGCGGAGGCAGCTGCAAAACAGAGAGACATGAAGACAGTGTACCAGAACACCAAGAAGCTGAAGGGCGATTACGGGCAACACCACGACCTTCCAGTGAGAGCTGAAGATGGAACTCATGTCACAGTAGAGGAAGAGAAGCTGAAGAGATGGAAGCAACACTTCGAGTCCATCCTGAACCGCTCGGACCCACCAACCCTCACTGACATTCCTGAAGCGGAGGAGGACCTGGACATTAACCTCGGCAACATTACTATTGCGGAAGTCAAGCAGGCCATTCAAAAGCTGAAGAACGGGAAGGCACCTGGCGATGACGGAGTGTGCCCCGAGATGCTGAAAGTAGAAGATACGGTAACGCCGCAGCTTCTTTGTCAGATTTTTCAAAAGATCTGGGACACTGAGGAAGCGCCGAGCGATTGGAAGACCGGCACCATCGTCAAACTTCCGAAGAAAGGAGACCTGGGGAACTGTAACAACTGGCGAGGCATCACCTTACTATCCCTCACCAGCAAGATCTTCAGCCGCATTCTCCTTGAACGCATTACGACAGCAGTGAATGGCATCCTTCGCCGGGAGCAGGCAGGTTTTAGGAAAGGCAAGTCCTGCATTGACCATATTTTCGTACTGAGACAGATCCTTGAGCAGTCTAACGAATGGAATGGATCCCTCTATGTGGTCTTTGTAGACTTTGAGAAGGCCTTCGACAGTCTGCATCGAGACTCCCTTTGGAAAATCCTGCGATACTATGGAATCCCCCAGAAACTTGTCAACATCATCAGGTCCCTGTACAAGAATTTTGAGTGCAGAGTCGTCCACAACAACCAGCTCACCGAACCGTTTAAGGTGGAAACCGGAGTGAAACAAGGATGTATTCTTTCGCCAATCCTATTCTCAATGGCAATTGATTGGATCATGCGCCGCACCACAGAGGGAAGGAGGCAGGGAATTCAGTGGACGCTGACCTCAATGCTGGATGACCTCGACTACGCCGATGATATCGGGCTGCTGGCAAGCAGAAACCAGGACATGCAACAGAAGACACAACAGTTGACACAGTCAGCAAGCTCCATAGGTCTCGGGGTCAACATTAGGAAGACTCAAGTCATGAGGAAGAACACCATAGTGGGCGACCCAATCACCATCAATGACCAACCTCTGCAAGAGGTGGACGAGTTCACGTACCTGGGCAGCAAGGTTACCACAGATGGAGACTGCACAAGGGAGATCACCACAAGAATCAGCAAAGCCAACCAAGCCTTAGCAATGCTGAAACCCATCTGGAGGACCACAAGCCTGAGCATCCACACCAAGCTCCGTATTTTTAAGAGCAACGTGCTGAGTGTCCTTCTATATGGGTCAGAATGCTGGAAATCCACTATCGCTACGGAACGCAAGCTGGATGTCTTCCAGAACAAGTGCCTGCGACGGATCATGAAGGTCTTCTGGCCAAACATGATTACAAACGAGGAACTACGGAAGAGAGCAGGCGCAGACAGCATCGCTGAAACCATCGCCACACGGAGATGGAGATGGCTAGGCCACGTTTGCAGAATGTCACCTGACTCATTACCAAGGGTGGCACTGAGATGGACACCACAGGGGAAGAGAAACCGTGGGCGACCAAAGGAGACGTGGCGCCGAACCGTGGAGCGAGAGCTCAAGAACAGAGGCCTTACTCTGCAAACAGCACCCAAAATAGCAGCTGACAGACAAAAGTGGCGCTCCCTTGCCGTCGCCTCAAGCACCAGACGGCGCAGAGAGGACTGAATGAATGAATGATCCAAGGTCAGTGACCGGGGACAGTGTACGGATTGGCATTCGGGTCGAACGCGCGACCGCTCGCCGGAAAGAGATAGGCACGGGACGGGGCCAGAACGCCTTCACTCGCCCCGTCTACCCTTCAGGGAGGATGAGCCTTCCACGGTTGGTAGAGCCGAGCGGTCCCACGTAGCTCGGCGACGCTTGTGCTCAAGGGACAGGTCGACTCACCGACGGACAGTTTCTCGCCACTCGATTTTCCGCCGACCTTCTCGAGCGACCTCTAGGTATGAACCAGACTCCGCTGTTCTTCCTGCCACATGACTTCTTTTTCTCGGACGTCGTCGCTGCCATGCTCTGCTCGGCGTTCCCAGTCCCGACGTTCGGGACGTTCGACGTCCCCACTTCGACACCCAGCTAGGCTTCTCTCCCGCACCAGGCGTTCCCGTTCCCCCTGCTCCCAGCGTGACTGCAGGTCGGTACAGCGCAGTGCGTTATCGTCGCGGAAGTTGTCGCTTGACCCTGCGGCAGTGTTTTCTTCATGGCACCGCTCCCGAGGTAGGGCTTCTCCTACGGCTAGGTCCGCTAGGCGGGACTCTGGCGAGTCCCCTTCTCCCTGACATGGAAGAGAATGGCTCCCCTGCAGCCCCCCACCCCGTGTACAGGAGGACGCCCTCAGCTTGGCCCCGGAGGATTCAGCTTCGGCGCTCCTCCGAGATGACAGCCCTGATCTGTCTGAACGTGCTAGCTCCTGCGATGATGTGGAATTACAGCCGTCGTCCTTGGTCCATAGGTTGGAGACTCTTCGGGCCCTGGATGAGGTGGCCCGTCTCATAGCGGATTGTCTTCCCGCGGAGGACTGCCCATCATCCCCCCGCTCAAGAGAAAGGCTTCGGCCTTTGTGGACGCGGAGCGCCAGTCCAAGCGTTTCAAGTCGCTCCCCCAGCCTCCGGGATTCAGAGACATGCGCGACGCTTTCTTCGAGCATCTCCAGCAGGGTTCCTTCGGTAACTCGGGGTTTTTCTCTGACGCTAGGTGGCCAATGAATCTGGACATTTCTTTCCGTCAGACTTAGTATGCGGGTCACTCATAGAGCTTCGTTTGCCCCCTTCCAAAGGTGGATCCCCCGGTGGTGGCTTTGGCAGGCATGCCTCAGTTACGGGTTCTCCTCCCTGGCATGGAGCAGACGGCAACTCTCATCCGAAATGCCCTGGCTTCAGCAGGATTTCTGGACCTCGTGATGCAGGCCATCGTTTGTCGCATCAAGGCTGCATGGCATCTTTCGATCTTGCCCCTGCTGGGAGATTTGCTGGTCTTGGCGTTTTCAGGTAACCGCACCGCTTACCACACCGCAATCAGCACCATGGCCGCGGCCGCCAACTGCGACCTGCTGCGTCGCGATGCCCTCCTTCGGTCCTGCCCTCACCCTAGCGACTTGAAGCTACAGCTTTACCAGGCACCGCTCGGTGGAGACCTCTTGTTCGGACCCACTTGGCTCGTGGTTAAGGACACTAATAAGGAATCTTGGCCCAGACACACTGCCCCAGCCAGCTTTCAGGCAGCCCGCAAGGCCGTGGGTCCCGCCCTGCGGTCCGCTAGACCCTCCGTTCGCCCCTTCACCAGAAGAGGTCGTCTGCCACCCCGGTCACCGGCTATTCGTCGCCCCCGTGCACTCCCCGACTTCGCCCCTGGTCGTCTGCCACCCCGCCCCCGTCCGGACCTGGCCCAAGCCTGCCCGTCGTCCCAGGCGAGGCAGGGCCCACTGACTGCCTCTCCTCCAGCACATCAACTGATTGGAACTGAAGGCTGTCTGGCAAGCCCTACCGTCATAGGAAACACCGCTGCATCATCAGGAGCTACTAGTCCTCTCCGACAACTCCACAGTCGTCGCCTACATCCAGAAGCAGGGCGGGACGCGCTCCTTCCCTCTGCATTCTCCTCTACCAGGTGCTCCGCTGGTGCGAAGATCGAGGCATCACTCTCCATCCCGGGTCATTTGAATGTGCTGGCTGACTCACTCTTGCGGTGCGACCAACTCCTGCACACTGAGTGGACGCTTCACCCAGACATCTTTCAGATGATCGATGCTCTCTGGGAACCACCCATGATCTACCTTTTCACGATGTGATGGAATCACCAGCTTCCTCTCTTCGTCTCTCCATTTCCAGACCCGCTGGCCTGGGCGGTGGACACGCTCTCGATCCCGTGGGACGGTCTGGTCGCTTATGCCAACCCTCCGACGGTGCTGGTCCCCAAGGTGCTACTTAAGCTCGGAGGGTGCAACATGGTCCTGTTCCTGGTGGCCCCTTTCTGCTAGACCAAGTCGTGGACCACCGATCTCCTGAACCTCGCCACGGCTCCTCCGCTGCAGCTTCCCACACCATGCACAATGCTCAAGCAACCGCGACAGGCGCTGTTCCACCCTTGCCCTGACCGACTCCTCCACACCTGGAGATTGTGCGGCAAGCCCTCGTTGCTAGTTGCTTCTCAGGTGCAGCAGTGGAGACGATCGCTACAGCTTGCAGATCCTTGACCAGACTAGTCTACGAGGGGACGAGTCCTGTGCCAATGGTGTGACGACAACCGACTCTACCCCACAGATTTGACGGTATCCCAGCTGGCGGATTTTTTCCTCTGGCTATTCTCCGACCAGGTTTTAGCGCCTATCACCATTCGGGGCTACCTGGCCATGATTTCTGACACGTACCGGCATCTGGGACGACCTGACCCTGGCGACTTCAAGGACCTCGCCGACCTTATGGCCTCCTTTGGGTCACAACGTCCCGCCCTTCGCTCGCTCGTGCCGCGATGCAACCTGTCCTGGGTGCTGACCTGGCTCAACTCTGCCCGCTTCGAACCTATCCAGTTGGCGCGGTTGCCAGATGTGATGCGGAAGACCTGCTTCCTGCTGGCCCTCGCCTCGGCTTCCAGGGTCAAGCAAGCTGCACGCCCTTTCAACGCGGCCCGCATACTTGCAGTTCTAGACGGATGGCTCTGTTTGCTTGCTGCCCGATCCGATGTTTCTTGCCAAGACCCGATCGCCTTTGACTGCCCTGCAAGTGGTCATCATTCCACCATTACGAGACCCCGGCTCTTCCCGGTGAGGGCTCTAGGCGTCTACCTGCGCCGGACCAAGCCGCTACACAGGGGACGCACCCGCCTTTTTCTCCCTCTGTCCCCAGGTAGAAATGACATCTCGGCCCAGACGATATCCTCCTGGCTCCGATGGGTGATACGCTCCGCCTACCAAGACCTCTCTCCTGATGCAGCCAAATGAATGAACATCAGGGCGCACGAGGTCAGAGCCATGGCCGCAAGCCTAGCGTTCGACCGCATCTGCGCTGTCAAAGACATTGTGCGGCTGTGGGATGGCGGACGCAGTCAAATATTCGCCCGGTTCTACCTGAGTGACCTCTCCAGCCAGCGCCAGAACCTTTCACTGGTGGGAGACATCACGACGGCGCAACACTCCCTCCCAGAGGCGCCGTAGGTAGTCTTCGCTAAAATTATCGGGAGGTTGCATGGGAGGGCTGGTCTCGTTGACACGTAACTTGGGGTAAAGGGGCGTTATAGCGGCACCCGCCTCCTCTTCATCATTCTTCCTAACAGTAATGTGTTTTGAGGAAACAAATTAATTTTTCTCTAAATGTATTTTTTCAATAAATACTTACCGATGATATTACTTGGATGACCCTCCCACCTGCCCCGCTTGCCGCTGTTCCACTCAAAAACAGACTGGTGAGCATCCGGTTGGCGCATGCCCGGATGGGATGGAGGGGAGGCTACTTGGGTCATGACCTAGGCTATAGCGCCCCTTGTTACCTCCCCTACTATGTACACAACAATTTTTGGCTAAAATTAGTCTAGCTTAGACAATATTCCTAACAGTAATATCATCGGTAAGTTTTTTTTTTTTTTTAATACATTTTAGAGAAAAATTAATTTTTTGTGTGTAAATATTTTTTCTTTTTTTTTTCATGCTCTTGAAGTTTACTTGTCCATAAATTTTATTTAATTTACGAATAAATTAATTACAATGTATTTCCAGTAAAGTTTGATCAAAGTATGTTGAAAATCTATATAACCTTTTTCCAGTTCAGTGACCATGGTACATAGTATTAAATAAGAGAGAAAAGAATCCATGTTTACACCTGATTAATCAGAGATTATTAAAGAAAAAATATATATATATCTTATATTTTGTTATAAGAAAACTCAAAAATAAAAAAATGGAAAGACATTCAGATGTATTTTCAATAAACATTTGGATATATTCTGTTGAATACTTTTAGTATACTTTTAAACCTTTGACACAATAAAAATGAAAAGTGCACCCAAAAAATAAGAAAAAAGGCACGATTTGTAGGTGGTTAAACTGCTCAGTTTCTCTCTAGAATGCACCAGATTGCACAAATTTTAATGTCAATTTTCAAAATTTCCCCCCCCCCCCCCCCCCCCACCCTCTAGTAAAAACGGGTTTTCCTCTTTTTTCAGTACGGGTAATTCCATGCACTGATAAATAAGAAATAAATAATAAGTAAGTAATATTTAGAGCTTTTATTTATTTATTTATCTGTTTACTTATCAAGAAATAAAAAAGCACAATTTCTGCCTCAGGCCTTCCTCTTTATCTTTGATTGATTGATTGATTGATTTTGTCAGGTTCTGGAGGATCTTGGGAGATTGCTGAGAACTCTTCCAGAATTGCCGCTTGCCATCAACGCAGTAACTGGAACTGATCCTGTCTTCAGGTTTACTGAGGTGGGTTGCTTTCTAAAGTTCTGTGTGGCAAGGGATGGTACATCGACAACCTATAGACTGTACGCTAATTTGTTGATCCAGAATACATGTACGCTGTAGTGTACTTATGTGCAACCTCCTGTAACCTTTTTAACTGGTAAGTTTACAGCGCATGGACCAGTCTGCTGTGGGTTGAACCCACTAACCCTTTGATTGTCGGTAGTGCTCATAATCACCATGACAAAAAGTTTTACCAACAGCCAAAGCAATTAACTCATTTAACCCTATGACCACATTTCCAAAAGTTTTTAGGTGTCATCTAATGACTATGTACCAGTTGCAGGAGGTGAATTGACCATGATGATTCAAGGGTAGTGCCAGATTAGCTTGGCGCCATCAGGCGCCAAGCTAGTCTGGCACTACCCTTGAATTATCATGGTCGATCCATCTCCTCTGTAGATGTAAAAATGCAATCCCTCAATGTTGCACTGTTTTCAGTGTGTGCCTCACGTGGCAGTTTTCAGTGTGTGCCTCACATAGCAGGGACATCAAACAAATCAGTTTCCTAACCCAAATGCTTGTGTACAGAGACCTTCTAGGGAGCAAAACATGCATGTCAGATAATTCCATTGTTGCGTTTTCTGCAATCCATCAGCACGCTAGCTACCCTGTCTCCACACTCCCTTGTTAGTCTCTGCGGATATATGTGCAGCAGTGTGCATGCAAGATGGTGTATTAGGAAACAACAGACAAACTACAAATTAGTCAGGCACTTTGTGGGTGCATGGGTGCCTGATAGGGGACAAGGGCATTGGTCAGAGGTCCCAACAACATATTTTTCTATACAAATTACTTTGCTTTGGATATAGCATTGGAAACATTTGGGTCCCCAGGTGGTTTGTTATATCTGAAGTTTACTGTGCAATGAAAATCTTAAAATATGAAATCCCGACACAAAAGGTGACCGCCAAGGGTGTAAAATGCAGAGATTAACCCAACGAAGAAAGAAACACACTTAGAAAAAAATTAAAAACACAATTCTCCACACTGACAAAATGAGTAGCGAAATTATATTTTTGTTTTTCTGTTTTTAAAAAGTGTTTACCCTTAATATCATGGTCGATTTATCTCCTGCTGTAGTGCGTTGGGGTTAAATTTGTTAAAAGACTACAGCAAACTAAATGATGGTCTTTAATGACAGGTGATCTCTCATAGGGTGGTCACTCAATACACTGTAGGCTGTACACACACACACACACACACACACACACACACACACACACACACACACACACACACACACACACACACACACTAATTACTTAACCTTCTTTTCAGCAACTTTCTTTAACACATTAATTGCTGTGCCATCTCCCACACCTGGTATACAATCTTTAACCCTCTGCCTGCTACTGGTGATACCGTTCAGAAGAAGACATGTAACTAGGCATATTTTCTGTCGAATGGTCCGTACCAGTCAAGGAGTTTAGCCTTTGACTGTTGGTAGCAGTTTCTGTCACAATGATTCCTGAAGCCTTAATATACCCAAAATATTAATAAATTATATTGTAACTGTCTTTGCTACGCGTGTTTCTTTCTTCATTGGGTTATTCAATGAAAATCTTGCTTTTCGCAAATTTATATAGACTTACTGGCTTTTGCCCTCACAAGGCAGAGTTGTTTGGGTGACTCATGTGTGAGTAGTGTTTTGATGCTTTGTTCTTTCAGGTGTTCCCACCACAACCTGCGGTGTCCAAGCTGACAAACAAATCTCTCCTTCAGTCTAAAAATGGTCCAGTTCCCCTTCACACACCTGCATTGACTGGTAATTTCCGTCATTTTTCAGTCACTCACAACTGTCAGGATGAGACTTCCGCAAGTCTGTATAGTGTTTAACCCTTTGGCTGTTGGTAGTGGCCTTTGTCATGATGATTCCTGCAGGGATCATTGTGACAGAAACTGCTACCGACAGCCAAAAGGTTAACTCCTTGACTGCTACTGACGGTTTGACAGAAAATATGCCTAACTACGTGTCTCCTTGCTGTACGGTATCATCAGTAGCAGACAGGGGGTTAAAGATTGTGTACCAGGCGTGGGAGATGGCTCAGCAGTTGTAGTGTTAAAGGAAGTTGCTGAATTAAAGGAATGTTGAGTAATTTGTGTGTGCGTGTATACAGCCTACAGTGTATTGAGTGACCACCTTATGAGAGATCACCTGTCATTAAGGACCATCATTTAGTTTGTTGTAGTCATTTAACACATTTAACCCCAGCGCACTACAGCAGGAGATGAATCGACCATGATAATTCAAGAGTAGTGCCGGATTAGCTTGGCACCATCAGGTGCCAAGCTGATCTGGCATTACCCTTGAATTATCTTGGTCAATCCACTTCCTGACAGTGCCATGCTGATCTGGCACTACCCTTGAATTATCATGGTCGATCCATTTCCTGCAAGTGGTACACCTTCAAAGTTTGGGAAATGCGGCCATGAGGTGACAGGTGACACTTTTTGCCCTTCGAGACTTTTCTTGCGAGAACCTGTCTTTTAACGCTTATCATTCGGAATACTGCAGTGAGTGAAATAAGTTTGACTAAAATAGTTCAAGCTATTCTGGCACCACCCTTGAACTAAAGCCATTGGTCTCTATCCTTATCTGTAAATAATATAATGTAACTTGCATATTGCAGTGTACAAATTGGAAGCTTTTAGCCTTAGTATGATATGGGTGAAGACCACTTGACGTGGTTGCTCAAAGCAAGTTCTACTGCAGTTTTGAATGGTGGAGCTGAAATGTCTGTTAAGACTTTTCATTTTGTGTGTATTCTTACCTCTGTTGTTTCCAAGATGACCTTATAATGGGGTTGTTTTCTGAATAATTATCATGTATACATCGATAGCATGTAATAACCTGACCACATAACCAATTGACAATCAATACATGTCAAGTTCATCTGCCATGTTGCAGTGGTGTGCAAGCTGGAGGGTAGTGGCAAGTGGCCGGAGGACCTGGAGGCAATCCGTCGCCTGAAAGCTATGTACTACGCCAAGCTAGGGGAGGATCTAGCAAATCTTCACGGTCTCACTGTCACTATCTCACCAACATACACAGACGTTCTGAAGGTTAGACTGTCATACCTTTGTCAGGCATTGGATTTCTTTATTTGATATGAGTCTTTTCCAATCATTGTGTAGCCTGGAGCAGTACTCTTAATCTGATGGGTGTCAAGGAGGGGGTCATTATACTCAGAGAAAAGATTGGGAGGGGTAAGTGACGATTCCTCTTTATAATTGGGTTGCTTTCGTTTTGTTTGTTTTTGTCATTTATACCAGATTTCTAAAGATGTGTTTCTGCAATGTTGCAGGATGGTTATGTCTTTCGTCTGAAGCTTGGTTTGAACCGCGAGATTGGAGTCCTTCGCATGGTGCGGACACCAGAGGGCATGTTGAAGATGGAGGACACACCCGACGCTTTGAAACTTGAGGCTGAGATCACAACACTGCCACGAGTCACGTCGTGGATGCAGGGGTAGGAATTTTATATAAGCATGTGATTGTGATGTCTTACGGCCTGGCTCAAAAAGGCACAGACCAGCACACCATTGAAAGCTTTTATCTCCTTCACTGCCAATGGATGCAAAGTCATGTTTTGGAAGCAGGGCAAATTCAGTACAGAATAATCACATCAGTCTGACCAAGAGGTGAAGAACCTCAGGAGCCCACGCATCTGCAGGGGCTCCTGGGGTTTTTCACCTCTTGCAGATGGGTGGTGTTCACTTTTTTTCTGGCTGGGTAGTGAAGGGATTATCTCATTTGTGGCCAGCTGCATCTGGATGCGCAGATTATGCCACGCATCCGGATGCAGCTGGCGCGAGTGAGTTGAACTTGAAGCTGAGATATGATGCTGCCTTGAATTGTATCATGGATGTTTAAGGACAAGGGTTTTATCAATGGACGAGGCTGTTTGGCTTCCAGTATCAAATGTGTGGGATGGGTCATGCAAGGCAGCTCAGTGAAGAAAAGCATGAATGTAAAAATTCTTCTTTTGAAGTAGGGGCTTGTGCCCATGAGGCCAGAGGCACAAGTCACTAACATCCACACTGCTGTAGTCAGTGGGCCATGTGCATTGATCCTGTCCCCTGTGTTAAGGCCCCGCCACACATGCCCAATTTTGAGGCCGATTCTCGAGCAGTTTCGAATCGGAGTGTGATCGGACCGGACTACAAAAACATGTGCACTGCCACACATTCCCCGACTTTTTTTTAGCTGACCGGTTTGAATCGAAGATCAAAGTCGTACCTGTTCAGTGAAATGGCTGCTAGTTTTGACAGTGATGATGATGTGCTTGCATTATCAGCAGTTTTGCATCATATTCGGGAAGAGGCAGGCGAAACATCGGCAACGAAGGTGGTACTGATCTTCCGCCATTTTCAAACTGAAATGACATGCTTTGCGAGACGCACTCTGATTGGTTGAAGCTTACAATCGGGGCCGATTCGGATCGGAAAAATAGAGCAGGTTCTAGACACCCGATTCCCAGCCGATTGGGATCGGATCGGATATATGACGTCATCCGATCGCAATCGGATCAGAATCGGCTTCAAAATCGGGGCACAACCGGCATGTGTGGCGGGGCCTTTACTTTATTATGCAGCCTCAGTCTGTAGGCTCAAGATACATGGGAGTCAGAAAGTCAGACCATGTTATTCCCATTTGCAGTAACATGGTTCTTGTTTCATATAAACTTCTGGAAAAAAATACATCATGAGTATTGTGTTGTAACTGTCCTTTGTTTTCTCAAAACTCTTACCGATGGCATGACTAATTGGAAGGTACACTTAGCTTACCGATTTCAGCCTAAGCTTCCATTGTGTACACTACACAACCAGGGAGGCTACTCCAGGGAGTCGTTACCAAGAAACCCTGAGTGGCCTCCCTATCCGGTCACGTGCTCGGGAGTCTCCCGCCAGTCTTTTACGCTTAGCTCACCAGGACAGTTGTGTTCAGCCTTCGTGGATTACCTTCGACTGTGTATGGTCAGTTTACCGGTGGTGCTTTCGTTGGATTACCTACGCAAGTGTGTTTCTTGTTGGATTACCTGAGAGGTAGTGGCCTGCCTTGGCACGGTTTCCTAGCGGCTTTGCAGCTATGGCAAGGTAAGGCCTCGGTTAATGCCATGTGGCCAGCACAATGGTGGGCCTGGCTGTGGCACTTTCCGTGGATATTCGCTTGGCGGATATGGCTCGAATGCTCATGAAGTTAGCGTGGCCTGAGGGGGGGGGGAGGGGGGGGGGCAGGCACACGCGGTCGCCTTTCACATTTGCTTTGTGTTGCAGTTTACAGGTGAAGACCTGCGTGAAATGTGGGGCTTTTCAGTGGCCGAGCGACACCCATGCTGTATGCCTCCCCTGTTCTGGCTGTGCCTCCGGGCAGACTTGTGACACATGCGCCTCCTGGGTAGAGGAACAGTGGTCGCAACTGTGGGGATTCTACCGGTGTGAACAACCTGCAGCTTACCAGGTCTAGCCTCCTACACCCGCCCCCCCCTCCCACGGCGGGAGGGATTATCAGGCGCGCATGCTCGGACATTGGGGAGATGACTTTTCGTCAGGCCCGTGTACTACCTTCAGGTCCCCGGACCATGCCCACGTCTGGTCCCGTCGTGCCCTCTCGGACCTGGCCCGCCCACTTCACGGAGTGTGGCCGGCAGCAGCCTCGGTCGCCCCGCTACGCAGTTGAACATTCTTCGGGCCCCGACGCATCCACTGGGACATTGTCTGCCCACTCCACGGAGCGCGGCCAGCAGCGGCTTCGGTCGCCCCACAACACTGCAAACGACAGACCTTCTAACCTGGATGAGACCACTGGCACATTGTCCGCCTGCTCCATGGAGCACGGCCGGTAACGGCTTTGGTCACCCCTCAACACGGTGAACAACAGCACCCCCGGTCCTCATGTAGCCTCTAAGGCTGTGCCAGTGCTCTCCCCACTCGGATGTTCTCTGATGCGCACCAGCCCCCCATCCACTGGAGCCATGGAACCAGGAGGTGAGGCGCAGCAGGAAGCACAGTCCCCGATCCCACATGTCTTCAGGCTCTCGCTCTGCCAGTACTACCGCCCTGAGGAAACGGACGGCTTCTTACCCCCCCCCCCCCACCCCACCCCCTCCCCCGGCATGCTCCCCTGCACAAGAAGCTGGCAGCACTGGCGCTCCAAGTCTCCAACAGAACCTCACCCCCATCACCAACAAGGGGTACTTGGCCATGATTGCAGACACTTACCGCCATTTGGGCCGGCCGGACCCAGGGGCCTGCAAGGACCTCTCGGACCTGATGGCGCACCTAGACCTTCAGTGTCGGGTCTCGCGCTCGCTGATCCCGCGCTGGGACTTGGCATGGGTGCTGAAGTGGCTCAACCGCTTCGAACCTCACCCCTTGGCATGGTTCAGCGACCTAACCAGGAAAACGTGCTTCCTGTTGGCACTTGCCACAGCATTCCGGGTGAACGAGTTACATGCGCTCTCAGTGCGCCCCGCCTATCTGCAGTTCAGGGCCTATGGTTCTGTGCAGCTTCTCACTGACCAGTCCTTCTTGGCCCAAAATCACCCACCTGCAAGCACGCCCTAGGTCATAACGATACGCCCCATCAGATGTACGGACCAGTCCCGGGAATCCCATCAACAGGACCCAGTCCGAGCACTGCGAATTTACCTGCGCAGAACGAAGCCACTCAGACGAGGGCGTGCCCGCCTTTTCCTGCCCGTGGCCCCGGGCAGACGTGATATCTCCGCTCAGACGATCTCCTCCTGGCTACGCTGGGTCATCTGGTCTGCATACTCAGAAGTCTTCCCAAAGAGAGCAAAGACGATGCGCATACGGGCACACGAAGTCAGGGCAGTGGCAACGAGCATCGCATTTGACCGCAGCTGCGCAGTGCGCGACATTGTTACGGCTGTGGGCTGGCGGGCTGAATCCACCTTCGCCCGCTTCTACCTGAGGGACCTATCCGGCCAGCATGACAACCTGGCCCTGGTGGGGGACATCTCGGTGGCACAGCACTCCCTCCCTAGGTACGCCTAGCTGAAATCGTTGGGAGTGGGCGCATGTGGGGGGCCTTGATAACTTAACGCACGGGAAGTGCAGTTGTTCCTTGCGATTTTTCGCTTGGGGGGTATTGTATTATAGGCAGCACCCTCCTCCTATTCGCTATTCCTTCTATTAGTCATGCCATCGGTGAGAGTTTTGACAAAACAAATGTATTTTTCTCTAAAATGTATTTTTTCGAAAAATACTTACCAATGGCATGACTCGGAGGTCCCTCCCTCCTGCCCCTCTTGCCGCTGTTGAGCGAAGGCAAAAGACTGGCGGGAGACTCCTGATCACGTGGACGGATAGGGAGGGAAGGGAGGCCATTCAGGGTTTCTTGGTAACGACTCCCTGGAGTAACCTCCCTGGTTGTGTAGTGTACACAATGGAAGCTTAGGCTGAAATCGGTAAGCTAAGTGTACCTTCCTATTAGTCATGCCATCGGTAAGTATTTTTCGAAAAATATACATTTTAGAGAAAAATACATTTTTAGGCATGTTTCTTTCTTTCTTGAGACGTTCTCTACACACTGAATAAAAAATCCTCTGGCTGACACCAGCCTTGGTTGGCCTGCACATGAAATGGCCCCCAGACTGACTCCAGCCTTGTTTGGCTTGCACAGGTGTGTGCAGGTCAACTAAGGCTGACACCAGTCTTAGGACGTTTGCTCGCTGAGCATCCTTTGCAGAGCCAGAGCCCTGTATGTGTTATGTCAAATACCACAGTATATTACAGCGTATACTTGAGGCTCATCTGTGTTTTTGCAGAATACAGCAAGAACACCAGGCATTCTGTGCCACTGTGCGACTGGTGAAACGATGGATGGCGGCTCAGCTGATGCTAGGGCATGTGCCAGAACTGACCATCGACAAGATAGTGGCTCAACTGTTTGAGAAACCACTGCCATTCACACCCCCCTCGTGAGTATTCAGTGTAAGGAAAACGCTGCTTATTTCTTATGCTTAACCCATATCATACTGAGGCTAAAAGCTACAAGTTTGTACACTGCCATGTGCAAGCTACATTATAGTACATACAGATAAGGATATAGAACAAACCCCCCCCCCCCCCCACCCACCCCCCCTCTCCTCCCCCACACAATTTCCTGCCCCCCTCCCCCCCCCCCCCCCCCCCCCCCCAAACACACACACACACACACACACACAGCTTTTTGATTTGTTTCTTCAAAAACATTACCGATGACATGACTTTATGGAAGTGTCTACTACTTACTCAAATCCAGCCTAAGAACCCGTTGTGTTGACACACAACCCAGGAGGCACTCGGGGAACCCCGAGGGGGCCAAGAGTTGTCTCCTGTTACTGCCCATCCGGTTTCGAGTCACAAGGTGACTAACCAGTCATGCTACTTAGGCTCAAACCGTTCAGACGTGTTTGCTCTAGCCTACGGACTTTTGAACTTTCGACCGGTTCGCCGGTCTTCCGGACTCTTAGCTTCTGCTTCGCCAGTCCTACTTGGGCCCTGTGTAGGTCGTTGGTCCCCTCATTGTTTGTTGCTGCCCTCGCCTGCGTCTTGGGTTGTTGGGCTGCATGTTGAGCTTCGCTGGGACTTCGCCCCTCCGCCCTTGTTCGTGCCGTCGGTGTTATGGCCGTTCGTCCCCCCTCCCGCTCCGGCGGAAAGGTAAGGTAGTTGAGTTGGCCCTCGGCCGGCTCCCGGGCTGAACGCCGGTTCGAGCAGGAACGACGACAGTCTTCATCTTCGCTGTAACTTGAACGCCAAAATCTCCAGTTAGCTTGGCGGGGCCCCACATGTCCACGCTCCCTCACCTTTCGGCTGATGGGTGGCGACTTTGGCGCTTATCTACTGGCCTTTACCTTGTGTGATTTGCGGGGTATGTTATGCGTCCATGACTCACTTGCTTCATACCTGTACCTGTCATGGCATGCTTGACTTTTGTTGTACATAGTGTGTCGTTTGCTGGTCTTAGCTCGGCAGGGACCCATGTGCCCGCGCCCGGTCGCCTTTACGTTGGTAGATGTTGCTGTGCCAGACGCTAGCTTCATGCCTGTAACTGTCGTGACATGCTTGATTTTTTGTTGTGCATAATGCGTCATTTGCTCGCCTTAGCTTGGCAGGGCCCCACGTGCCCACGCCCTGTCACCATTATGCGCCATGTCACCATTACATTGGTAATGTTACTGTGCCACGCGCTTGCTTCATGCCTGTACATGTCGTCACATGCTTGAGTTTTGTTGTACATGATGCGTCGTTTGCTCGCCTTAGCGCCCACTATGCGCTCCGGACCAAAAGGTGGCTGCCACGCATGTGGAATGTAGGGAGGTACCCAACAGTGAAGAAACATGCTTGGAAAGACTGGTACAACACATTGTTAATATTCGGGTAAATACCCTTTGGCAATATGGACAAACAGAGAGGTTAGCCCCAACCTGTCTTCTTTCGCAGACGGTAGGTCGCAAAGATAGTATGCTTGCCTTAGCTTGGCGGGGCCCCCGTGCCACGCCCACTAGCATACGGGGATGGATTTTGCAAGCCCAGACGCTTACTGACAGGTTGCACCTTGCTGTTTTGTGCCTTTTTGTGTTGTGAAGGCTCGCCTTGCCAGGGCGGGGTCCCACAGGCCTGCAGTGGCCTGTTGGTGACCTGCACTCAATGCGGAGGGTTCCAGTGGCCATCAGATAACCACAAGGTCCGTCTCCCCTGGACCGGATGCGCCTCAGACCACGCTTGCGACACCTGCTCCACCTGGTCTGAGCTGCGCTGGTCGCAGTTATGGAGTGTACAGACGCGAGCGACCGGCACCTGTGTGTGATCTGAATCTAGTCGAGGCGACTTCCCCCGTGGCCTGCGGACTGGCCGCATGAGACCGCGCCGACCTTTGGAAAGACGCCACACCGTACGCGGGAGCATAGCGCTCGGAGCGGAACTGTGTTCAACGCGATCGCTTCCAGGAGGGAGCGCGCCCAGACAAAGCCTTCTGACAGGCAGAGAACCCACCTCACTGAACCCGGTTCGGAGAGACGCGCCACGCGCTGTCCCATGTCCACTGTCAGTCCCCGCTCGTCTCCAAGGAAGCCCGCTGACCCCTACGGGGAGTCACCTTGCCGGCAGAGAGCCCGCCTCATTGAGTCCGGCTCGGAGAGACATTTACCCACGCGTCCGAGGCCTTCAGGCAGTACGGAATCCTTGCGCCACTCAAGATCTACCCGGAAGCCCGCCCAGGCGTCAGACGACTTGGGGCAGGAGCCTCGTGCTCGGAGCGGAACTGCTGTCACCGCGATCGCTTTCTGGAGGGAGCCCACCAGGACTAAGCTGCTTGTCCGCAGAAAGCACGGAGCCCGGCGGTTTTGTTTTTTCAAAATACATTACCGATGGCATTACTATATGGAACACACTCTATAGCCTAACGATTTCAGCCCAAAGTTGTGTCCCCTACACCACTGGGGAGGAGACACCAGGGATCCAAGTATACTAGCCCGGGTGGCCTCCCCTTACCAACCTATCCCGGCATGCGTGTGGAGAACTCACCTCAGTTTTCACTCTTAGCTCGACCGTGTACGGTCGGGCGTTAGCCTTGCTCCGTGTTACGACCGGTTCTTGCATATTCTTCGATCTTCCTTGGTTTTGCCTTGGTTATTCTACTGTGTAGGGCTGAGTGTACTACATGGGACGTGGCACCTTTCGGCGTTCTGCCCGGTGCTTGACTTTCTGTGTACCCTTATGTTGGCTGTGGCCTTTGGACTCGGCTTGTGACTTGTGCTCTCCTTCGTGACTTTGTGACCTTGGGGAGTGAGTGTTCGGTGAACACTTCCAGGCGGACTGTGTGCTACAAACTTTTGACAGTTTCGCTTTTGAGAACTTGCCCTCCTTCGTAACTGTGTGATCTTGGGGAGCGAGTGTTCGGTGAGCACTTCCCGGCGGACTGTGTGCTACGGACTGTTGGCAGATTCACTTATGAGAACTTGCCTTAGTAGTGGCGGAGATTTCTAACGACCTTCGGACGCTCACGACCCCTGCCTTCTGTGTTCGAGCTACTCTTCGAACAGGACCTGTAACGTGTGCACCGTTTGGAGAGGAGACCGGTGGTCCCGGCTTGGGATTTCTTCAGACGTGACCGTCCTTCCTGACCCTTGCTGGTTCCCCAAAATTCTGCGCAGGATAGCGTCGCTCCGTCAGCTCGGCGGACCCCACTTCGCTCCGTCGTCCGGGCCGGTCCGGCCCGCAGGTAAGTCTCCTTCCTTAAATCTTTAACAGCAGACGGTAACTCCCCCCCGCTCCGAGTCTTCTGAGCGGGGCAGGTGAGTGTTGGAGTCCCGCTCCCCACGCTCCGTTTCTTCCGAGCGTGGCTTGAGCTCCTTGAGTTTCCCCCCGCTCCGTATTGTCCGAGCGGGCCAGGCGAGCTCAGCGTTCGTTCACGCCCCCCCGCTCCCTTCGTCGGAGCAGGCTGGGCGCGGCGAGCGCAAATGTAGTAAGAATAGTGACTCTCCCTCACGCTCCGAGTCCTCTGAGCGTGACCTGAGGGCTATACATGGGCCGCCGCCCCGCTCCGAAGCTTCCGAGCAGAACCGGCGAGCTACATTGACATCCCCCCCCTTGTGCTTACCAGGCGGGCTGGGCGTGACTTGGCCTCGCTTACGAGCGTGGCTTGAGCTATAAGTTTTAAATGAGAAAAAAAATAAAAAAGAAAGAAAGAGGTTGTGATAAGAATAAAAGGAGAGATAAGTAATTGCTCTCCCCTCGCTCAGCTCCTCTGAGCGGCCTGGCGAGCAGAGAGTATGTCAGCGCCCTCCCGCGCCGTTGAGAGCGGTCACGGCGCATCGAGCGCACACACTAGAAGAGAGAGAAGCAAAGTAAGACAGAGGCTCTCCCTCACACTCCGTTTGTATGAGTGTGTCCCGGGACCTTTTTTGGGCCGCCCCCCGCTCCGGTTGCGAGCGGGCCTGGCGAGCTCAGCGTTCCTCCTCGCCCCCCCCCCCCCCCACCCCCCGCTCCCTTCGTCGGAGCAGGCTGGGCGCAGCGAGTAAGATTAGAGACTCTCCCTCACGCTCCAAGTCCTCTGAGCATGACCCGAGGGCTATACATGGACCGCCGCCCCGCTCCGAAGCTTCTGAGCGGATATGGCGAGCTACATTGACGCCCCCCCCCCCCCCCCCCCCCCCCCGCCGTGTGCGTACCAGGCGGGCTGGGCGTGACTTGGCCTAGCATCTCCCCAGGCTGTCTTACGAGCGTGGCTTGAGCTATAAGTTTAAAAAGAGAGGAAAAGGAATAGAAAGGAAGATAAAGCTTATGAAAAGGAGAGATAAGTATTTGCGCTCCCTGAGCGTTCCTGGTGAGCAGAGATTCGAACTCTCAGGACCGGTTCCCCTCGCTCGTGTTCTCTCGAGCGGGCGCTGGTAACCAGGGTTCCCTTCCGCCTCCCTTCGGCGGAGCCCGCTTCTCGGTAATCGGCATTCCCTTTCCCGACCTAGCATCGTAGTCGACTGGGGCAGCCCCCCCTCCTCCCGCCTTGTGGCATGTAGGGGGCGTCCAGAGCCAGGCTTTGCCTTGGCCGTCGCTCGACTGCGGTCCCTCACTCCCCGCGACGCCCTTCTGGACAAGCTTCGCGGGTGGCTCCGCCTGTCCCACCTTGCGCCGTGGCCGTCACCTTCGGCGGACCAGTGCTCTCGTAGCCGGTCGCCCTTTTTGTGACTCTGCGCGACAGGCGAGCCTCGGACTAGGATCAGGACTTTCTCAGCTTACTCCCTAAGGATTCCACTTCGACGTTCTGCCTGCGGGACTCTCCCGCCGGCTCCCCATCCTCTCGCTCAGCGCTTTCGTCGCCGTCCGCCACTTCATAGATGACGGCCCTTCGCCCGGCTCTCAGACCTTCGGCTCCTTGTAGAGGCCTCCCGTCTTCCTCATACTAACTCCCGCTACTGCCCGCCGTCGCCCCATTGAAGATTCAGGCTTCTGGTATGGTTGCCTTTAGGCTACTAAACATCGCAAGGCGCTCCTGCTACCAACCGGATTCTGGGGCCGTGCGGATTATTCTCGGTGCAGCTCCGCCAGGACAGCTTTAGCGACAACGGGATTTTCACCATTCGCAGTTACAGCGGGTGTCGTTATGAGCTTCCCAGGACTAGTACTCGGGACACTCCCACTCCTTCTCTGGCTCCTTGAGGACACTTATGACCTGCGGTCCGCGTCCTCGCTCTGCGACGTCTGATCCACCCTTGTGGCTACTAGCCGGGCTGCATTCCAATCTTGTACTACGCTAGGGCGGCGGCCGCCATTGTGACCCCTGGAGTCGGGACACTCTCCTGCGACTCGGCTCGGATCTCCCCTTGACTCTGAAGCCTCATTTCCGCCAGACCTCGCTCAGAGGTTCAAGCTGTTCAGGGACACGGGCTTTCGGTAACGGAAGCTTCTACATTTTGGCCTCGCCTGCCTTGGCTCTTCTTCGTTTCGCCTTTGTAGGCCCGCAGCTGTCGTTCAAGTCCCCTCCACCTTTACGCTGGTCCACCTTGTGGACCCCTCGACCGGCTCAAGGCAGTTGCTCTGCACAGAGAGGTGAAGGCCTGGTTCAACAATACAGCGACAGAAGTGATCTCCCGACGCAACTCGCCAGCGTTCTACATCCGCCTCCTTTCGTTCCCGATCCATTGAGCAGGTGGCACCCAGTCATCGGCGCTATACTAGTCTCCTTTAGGCGCCACCCTTTCGGATGGAGACAGTCAGCAGTCCGGCCAATGGATCTTGCTAACAGCCTCGATCTTCAGACACGTTCACGTGCCGATTCATCCGTCTTCGCGCCGGTACCTACTTTGCCTTGGCGGGATTGTCTACCAGTTCCGAGCCCTGCCCGTCTGCCTCAACATCAGTCCTTGGGTCTTCATGCGGATCCTCGACTTGGTGATGGCCAGCGTATGCCAGCGGTCGCTGAATCCGTCCTTCACTTCCTGGACGACTTGCTGCTGCGCAACCTAGTCGCCGCTACTCTCAGAGAGGACAGAGATGCCCAGGATTGTCTCCTTCGCCTCCTCGGGTTCTTCGTCCACCCGGGCAAGTCCGTTCTCACCCTTTCGCGCCATTTTCTGCTCGTAGGGATGGAACTCCTGACCGACTGCAACCTGTTCCGCCTGCCCTTGGCTCGGCGGCAGTATATTGCCGAACTCACTCGGCGGTTGGAGTTAGGGGTCTCCTTCAAGGACAGTGTCTGGCTTCAGCTCCTGGGACTGCTCGGCGCGGCAGCGGACTCGTTTCCCTTCGGCCAGCTTTAGAGGATACGTATTAAGAAGGCTCGCCGCGGCTACTACACCTCCTCCTACGCTGGCGCCCCTTCTTTGGCACCCTGATGTATCCATTCCGTTACCCCACTTCCTGCCCCCGCCTCGGACGTGGGCGGATCTCGCAGGGTGGGTGACGGGCGTGTCCCTGTGCTCCCCTCCGCCCTTTTTAACTTTTGGACTGACGTGCTGGGGGAGAAATTTATGTAACAGAGACCAAGATCGTCTTAACAAAGTAATCCGGAAAGGGGGTGGGGTGATTGGTAGGGCACAGGATAATTTGGACACACTATACAACAGACGGATTACAAACAAATTGGCAGACATTCTTGATGACAAAACACATCCACTTAGATATGAATTTGACAGCAGATGTATCGAACGAAGTGGCAGACTCCGAGTACCCAAAAGTCGTACATCACGTTATGCCAACTCTTTTGTCCCTCAGGCTGTTACCCTTTTCAACAGTAATATCAGTAGATAGTGTCGGTCAACATTCTTCCGTCCTTAGTACTAGCCCTCTCAGTATTATTACTAGTATTATTACTATTGTTATTCAAAGGTAACAATATGTCTGTTACAGTTTATTTCTTTAATTGAGTGCTTTCTTTAATTGAGTGTGATTTTTTTTTTTTTTTTTTTAATGAGTGATTGATGAGGCCATGTGTTGTATGGGCAGACAGTGAATTTCCCCGTGAGGGATTAATAAAGTATTATTGTATTGTATTGTATTGTATTGTATTGTATTGTATTGTATTGTATTGTATTGTGATCTCTCTGCACCAACGTGAGCCTGTCTGGCTGGGGACGCACTACTGTTCCCGGACCTTGCCTCGGACCTGTTGCGCTGGGGACTTCGCAGTCACATCAACTGGGAGTTGTAAGCAGTTGGGATGGCCCTCAACGCCTGGCCAGAGACTCTGACCAACCAGGAGGTCGTCTGCCAGACAACTTGACTTTGGCGGCCTTGATACAGAACCAGGAGGCACTCGCTTGCCTTCCCGGTGCTTCCTCCTTTCCTTCCTGCTCTGGTGCAAGGACCGGGACATTGTTTTCGAGCCTGCTACTTCCCGGAGTGGTCCCTGCGCCCAGACGTCATTCGCCTGATCTGCTCGCGATGGGAGACGCCGCTAGTCGACCTTTGCCGCCAGATGGAACATCCAGCTTCCGCTGTTTGCCTCTAGTCCCGGACCCTCTCGCCCAGGCTGTAGACGCGCTCTCCTTGTTTGGGACAGACTGATCTCGTATGCCTCCCTCCCCCCCCCCCCCTCCCTGTCGATGCTGGTGCCGAAGATCCTGCGGAACTGCTGGATTGCTCCGCGGTTCTCTTCCTGGTGGCCCCCCTTCATTTGGACCAAGAGCTCGGACCATGGATCGGCTCATTCTAGCAACGGACCCGGCCCTACAGCTCCCCACCCCGACCACGATACTCGAGCAGCACCGCCCGGCTCTCTTCCACCTGTGCCTGGAGCTCCTCCTCCTTCACGCCTGGAAGTTGACAAGCAAGCCCTCACCGCTAGAGAGTTCTCGGATGCGGCAGTGGCGGCTTTGGCCGCAGCCCGCAGACTGTCTACCAGAAATGTGTGCGAAGGCAAGTGGAGGATCTCTCAGTCGTAGGGCGCCACCCAGCGGCTCCCGCCCCCACGAGTCTCACTACTGGCGGAATTCCTCATTTGGCTCTTTGATGACCACGGATTAGCACCTTTTACCGTCAAGGGTTTTCTCTCCGTGATCGCACACACTTACCGCCACCTGGGCCTATCGGATCCGGCCTTTGCAAAGACCTTCGGACCTGTTGGCTCTATTGAACTCAGATGTCCTCTCTCCTGTTCTCTCATACCTCGGTGGGACCTCTCCTGGGCACTGAGTGGCTAGTTACAGCCCACTTCGAACCCCTGCCTTTGGCACGGTTCGCCGATCTGACCCGGAAACGTGTTTCCTCCTGGAGCTCACCATGGCTTCCGCGTGAGCGAGCTGCATGCGCTGTCGGTTCACCCCACAGGTTGGCAGTCGAGCCTTTGGCTCAGCGCATCTTCTCACCGACCCGTCCTTTAGGCCAAGAGCCGGCCTTCCTCGACTGCGCCCCAGACGCTGACCTTATGTTAGGTACAGGGGGTTGAGTGTCGGCACCCTCCTCCTCTTTGCTATTCTTCCATATAGTAATGCCATCGGTAATGTATTTTGAAAAAACAAATGAATTTTTTTTCTAAAATGTATTTTTTTGAAAAATACTTACCGATGGCATTACTCGGATGGCCCTCCCACCTGCCCCGCTTGCCTCCTTGGCTAAGTGTTTTTGGCTAAGTGTGAAAACTGAGGTGAGTTCTCCACACGCATGCCGGGATAGGTTGGTAAGGGGAGACCACCCGGGCTCCTATACTTGGATCCCCATGTCTCCTCCCCAGTTGTGTAGGGGACACAACTTTGGGCTGAAATCGTTAGGCTATAGAGTGTATTCCATATAGTAATGCCATCGGTAAGTATTTTTCCAAAAAATACATTTTAGAAAAAAAATTCATATTTGTTGCAGTGGCTTGTGGATGACCGGCACGCATGCGGAGGTTTCCAGTGGCCGTCAGATAACCACAAGGTCCGTCTCCCCTGTGCCGGATGCGTTTCTGACCATGCTTGCGATGTCTGCGCCACCTGGCCTGAGCTGCACTGGTTGCGGTTATGGAGTTTCTACAGACGCGAGCGACCGGCTCCTGTGTGTGCTTCGAAACCAGTCGAGGCTCCACCCACCGTGCCCTGCGCACCTACCGCTTGAGACCGCGACGACCTTTTGGAAAGGATGGCACGCCGGACGCAGGAGCCTAGTGCTCGGAGCAGGACTGTGATCAATGCGATCGCTTCCAGGAGGGAGCACGTCCGGACAAAGCCTCCTGACAGGCAGAGAACCCGCCTCACAGAGCCCGGTTCGGAGAGACGCGCCTCGTGCCGTCCCGTGTCCACTGTCGGTCCCCGCTCGTCTCCAAGGAAGCCCGCTGACCCCTACGGGGAGTCACCTCGCCGGCAGAGAGCCCGCCTCATTGAGTCCGGCTCGGAGAGACATTTACCCACGTGTCCGAGGCCGTCGGGCATACGGAACCATCACGCAAGCCGACCTCTTCGTCGCATACAGACGCCTTGCTTACCCTGAACGAAGTGCCCTTCGCATCTCCACCACGCTTCCCGCAGTTGACTGCCCGTCGTCTCCCCCCCGCTCAAAGGAGGATCTTCGCTGTTGGACGCTGGAAGACAGCTAGGAGTTCCTGTCCCTACCGCAGCTTTCCGGCCTTCGTGACCTGCGCTACGCCTGCTCAGCGCTCCTCCTGTCAGGTTCCCGGGACTCTCTCCGTCCATAGATGTCCGGCCAGTCACGGAATTGCCTTCGTCAGGACTAGTTCTCGGGACTCTCCCAGGCGTGCCTCTGCCCTCTGCCTGCTGTGGATCCGCGCCCGGCTCTGCGGTTGGACTAGAGGCCCTCGCTTGTCCGACACTCCCTAGCCTGCGTGGGATTCTGGAGCTCCTGACCCAAGCCTTCGTCCACCGCTTCGTGGACTCCTGGCTCCCCTACTGGACAACCTGCTGCGGAATGCCCCTGCCTGTACTGAGGACTCAGCTGCACCATGCTTCCTTGGGGGGCCCTGCTCTTCGCTGCGTTTGAGCAGACCGGAGGATACATCTGGGACCGTTGGCTTCGCAAGACACCTCCACTTTGCTCCCGGCCGCCCGCTAGGCCTTGGTTCTCGCCATGCGGTCTTCGGCTCCGCCGTACAGCCTGGACTTCCGACTCTTGTCTCCAGGTCCCTGTGCGCTCGGCCTCCAGGGAGTATCTCCGGTTCACCTGCGACGGAGTAGTTACCAGTTCGGGCGCTGCCGTGCATTCTCAGTCTCAGCCCTTGGGTCCTCAACCCCATCATGGATGCAGTGTTGTCCTAGGCGCGGCACCCGTCTCCCAGCCCGGCGTCTAATTACCTCGACGACCTCCTCTTGTGCACCTTGGAGGCCACCGCACATCGGACAGGGATGCCCTGATACGGCTGTGGTCGCGGTTGGGGTGCCTGGTCACCACAGTTAAGTCGGACCTCACCCCCTCTCATCGCTTCGTTCATCTTGGCATGGAGTTCGCCTCCGTCCTCAACAGGGAGCGTTGCCGGAGCCACGGATCCTCAGTTTGCAGCCCAGCCGCCAGGTAGTCTAGCAGGACGCAGCCTCTGTCAGAGTCTGGCTCCACCGCCTTCGTTGTCTCTATGCCAGGCCGCTACAGCTGCACCTCATGCTTCTCTGGCATCCCTCCTCAAGAGATCTGACCACCTTGGTGCCCGTGTCTCCATTGATTCACCCACTTCTCCTGCGTTGGACGGACACGTCGTGGCTCGCTCCGGGAGTCCCCTTGACTGCTTCACCTCTGCGACTCTCCCTGTGTAGCGATGCAGATCTTGCTGGTCGGGGAGCCCACCTGCTACTGCGGTTTCTCACGACGTCCAGCCCCTGGCCTCCGGAGTTCGCGGACAAGCACATCAACGGGTTGGAACTGTAAGGAGTCTGGTAAGCCCTCTTCACGTGGAAGGAATGACTCGGTCACCAGGAACTGCTCGTCCTCGCCGGCAACGTGACAGTGGTGGCGTACATCCAGAAACAGGGCGGGATGCACTCACCCGACCTGTGCGTGCTCCTCTACCGTCTGATGCGCTGGTGCGAGAACCGCAACTTACCTCCGTGCTCGACACCCCCCCGGCCGACTGAAGGTCTGGGCCGACTCTCCCTCCCGATGCAGCCAGTTGCTACACACGGAATGGACCTTATGCCAGGACATCTTCGGATGATCGGCGCGCAGTGGGAGACGCCAATGGTTGACCTGTTCACCATGAGGTGGAATCACCAGCTTCCCCGATTCGTCTCCCCGATCCCGGACCCTCTGGCCTGGACAGTCGACGCTCTGTCCATCCCGTGGGATGGACTCATCGCGTTCGCGTACCCCCCGACAGTCCTCATTCCCTGGTCCTCCTCAAGCTTTGGGGTGGCACTCCGCTCGTCCTACTGGTCGCCCCGTTCTCTTGGAACCGGTCCTGGACCACCGACCTTCTCAGCCTCACCACGGACCCCCGCTGCTGCTTCCCGCACCCCACACGATGCTCAAGCAACCACAGCAGTCGCTGTTCCACCCGTGCCCGAAGTGCCTACTCCTTCATGGTTGGAGGTTGTGCGGCAGGCCCTCGCCACTAGAGGTTCTCGAGTGCAGCAGTGGAAGCTACCGCTACGGCCCGCAAACCCTCGACACGACGCGTCTCCGAGGGAATATGGCGAGTACGGTGCTCCTGGGGTGACGACCTGCACCTCGCCCCGCCGACCTACCTAACTAACCCCCAGCTCGCGGACTTCTTCCTCTGGCTCTTCGGAGACCTAGGATGGCCCGTTGCGGACGTGACTCGTAAGACATGCTTCCTGGTGGCGCTTGCCACGGCAGCCCGAGTTAGCGAGCTACACGCGCTGTCAGCGCACCCTGCCTGCCTGCAGTTTCGAGCGGATGGTTCCTTACAGCTGCTTACGGACCCTGCCTTCATTGCCATGACCACGTCTCCTTGACTGCACCACAGGTGATCACCTTACGGCCGCTGAGAGGGACGTACTTTCCCCAGGAGACCAGGCAGCAAGATCCTGTTCAAGCCCTACGCGTGTACCTACGCCGAACCAAAGCCATCTGGAGTGGACGCGCACGCCTCTTCTGCCGTTAAACCCGGCAGGACTGACACAACAGCTCAGACGATCTCTTCCAGGCTATGCTCAGTCAAACGGTCCGCCTACCAGGATCCCTCCCCGCAGGGAGTGAAGAGGCTAAAGTACGTGCACACAAGGTACGCGCCATGGCCACGAACGTCGCGTTCGACTGTAACTGCACAGTCATACACATCGTGGCTGCTGTGGGCTGGTGGGCAGAATCTACCTTCACCGCTTCTATCTCGGGGATCTGGCAGGCCAGCGAGACAACCTCACGCTGGTGGGGGACATCACTGCGGCGCACCACTCCCTCCAGGCGCCGCGGCACCGTAGGTATACACCTAACTAGATTGTCGGGAGTTTGCGACGGGGAGGATGGCTATTTGGCCCTAAAGGTGTGCTGAGGCGCGGCACCCTCCTCCTCTTCGCAATTCTTCCATAAAGTCATGTCATCGGTAATGTTTTTGAAGAAACAAATTCATTTTTCTCTAAAAGGTATTTTTTCGAAAAATACTTACCGATGACATGACTCGGACGACCCTCCCACCTGCCCCGCTCGCCGCTGGTGAGCTAAGTATCCTGACTGGTTAGTCACCTTGTGACTCGGAACCGGATGGGCAGTAACGGGAGACAACTCTTGGCCCCCTCGGGGTTCCCTGAGTGCCTCCCGGGTTGTGTGTCAACACAACGGGTTCTTAGGCTGGATTTGAGTAAGTAGTAGACACTTCCATAAAGTCATGTCATCGGTAAGTATTTTTCGAAAAAATGCCTTTTAGAGAAAAATGAATTTCTCAGCCAAATAGTTTTTTTTTTTTTTTTTTTTTTAAAAAGGCTATGTTTTGACAACAATTGATTTTATAGATACTATTTTCAACTTCAAACACAGACTTGGTACAGAGATACCTGATGGTAAGAACTTTATATTTATACAAATTTGTGTGACCCCTTGGATAGGTCAAGGGTCATGAGGTTGCAAATATGGGAAGAATTCTTGTTTTTCAGGCCTTTGATAAAACACTCCCGGCATACTTGTCCTCCAGACTCCCTGTCTATACATCAGGCAGAATATTGCGCTCCAGCACTGACGACAGAATATTGACTATCCCCAGAGTGTTCTTAAAAAACCTTTGGACAGTGGTCCTTTTCTTTCCAAGCTCCCAAAGTGTGGAATGGTCTTGCCCATGATATTCACCATGCACCATCTTTGGCCATTTTCAGGGCTAGATTGAAAACATATTTTTTTAATTTGGCCTTTGAAATTGATTGATAAACCCTATGTTTTCCCACCAACATGTATATATCTGATCAGGCTCTTGAAATGTTATGTTTATTATTTTAGTATTGTGTCAGTGTGCATTTGGACCTATGAATGATTGTGTTTTTGTACTTTATGGGTACTTTAGTTAGTTAATTTCAATTAGTTAGATTATCTAGATGTAAAGCACTCTGAGCCTTTCTTTGTGGGGATATTGCGCTATAGAAGAGTTATATTATTATTATTATTATTATTATTATTATTATTAAAAATGCCAAGTTTTGATATAATTTTTGTGTTGTATCAAAGTTTTTGCATTTGTTTGTGAAATATGTGTGCTGAGTTTGGACATACCACTTGTAGCCATAAGGTCCAGAGTCACAGACCAGAACACATAATGTCATTTGTATCTGAATGCAGGTCTCCACAGGCTGGATTTCTGCGTTTTCTGAAACTTATGTCTGGTGACCATTTCAAAGGTACGTTTTATTTTAGAGATTTCATTTCTAGTTCTAGTGCAGTGATTAACCCTTTCATTACTGAATTTTCTTGTTCGTGAATACCACTGAGTACTGCTTTTATAAAGTTCTGCATTACCCCTGCATTTTGAGTTTAGAGACTAGAAAAATACCAACATATAGTAGTATACGGAAATGGCTGATAGCGGAGTACCCATCCACCGCAGATACCCATAACCCTATATTGCTGTGACGGGCTTTGGAAGGGCTACACATTGACGTCATGTGTAAGTGTCATGTGATTGATTTGGTGACACACAGGTGCAAATATGTGACAAAATGACAGTACATTAACAACACACAGCTATGAGGCAAGCGAACATGCATGAAAACGGGTCCAAAAGTGTTTGCATGCTCTTACCATGATAATGATGTGTTGGAAACTCATAATTCAAACTTGTGACTGTGTCATTGTCTGTTTATTGCTGTCACATAGCAGTGTCCGCAATGCACACACAGGTGTCAAAAATACAAAAAAAGTAACTGTAAAAGATCCACTATTATATACACCTTGATTGTCCATGCTTACGCATACACTATGTACAGTTACTGGGAGGCTGAAGATGAAATTACTACACTGTTATACACTGTCACCCTGTATTTACATTTGTACCTGTGTGTGGTACAAAAAAAAACCAGTTGTCATTACAACAAAGGTTCACGTCACATTTCCGGCACATAATAACAGATTTGCGCCTCTTGTACAGGTTGTTCGCATAGCTAACCCCTGGGTTTGCGTCCCTGTAGAGGGTGTGTCGCTTGTAGCATAGATGGTCACGGCCCTCCCCATTGACAGATAAGTGGTCAATTCAGTCAAGGCGAGTCTCGTTGTTGGCTGGCGGCAGAGCAGGAATGGCTCTTTTGCTGTACGTTGTGATTGTTTTTGTGTACGTTGTGATCATTTCGAACACGCTCTCAAAGTAGAAGAGACCAAAGTACTCGGACCCACTTACAGATGTGTCAATTACACGCGTGTTGGACCTGGCCTTCGGGTGAATGTCACCTGCTCAGGTGCAACATATGGGGTCCTACTGTCCACTCAAATTGTGGATTTCGGAACCACAGTGGCATATTGTCATCATCAAGTTCATCCCCACTTACGTCGTCAGCATCGCGGCCATTATCATTGTTGTCGTTAGTGTCTTGTTGCACAATATCGGCCCTTTCCTCCTCTGTCAACCGAACTAAATCCAGTCTCCAAAATCGCCTCTATCCCAAAACTCATCATCACTAAATTCATCGCTGTCACGGTCACTTTCTCCTCTTTGCCATTTTTGCCAAGCTCAACCAAAGTTCTGGAAGGATTTTTAATCATTACTCCGCATCCTGTTTCCCAGGCCCGGAGCCAGCTATAACATAAACACTGCATGCCTCGTGGTACCATTCCAGCGCTGTCAAGGTCAACGCTAATCTGGTAGCCACTCTCTGCAGTTAGCGCAGATTTCGAACGCGGCTAGCGCAAACTGCTTTAGCGGGCAGCCATACTCAGGGGAGTAGAAGCTGCGGCCCCGCTATACTGGGAGGCCGTAAGCAGAGGAGGCGTTTCCCATTCCCGCTATAGCGGGCATCAGTAATGAAAGGGTTAATGCTAAAGTGAAGATGAAAATTGTTGTGTGATGGTATCATTGTGATTTCTTATGGATAGTGTTGTCTAGTGTAGTATATATGTAATAATCGTAAATTGTGAATAATGAGTTAAATTATCTGCATGAACATTGTGTGCAATGTTTTATTTTTACTTTTATTTATTTTGTATCATTGGTGTTAAATAGGCGCTTTAATTTTCCTCGTTTACAGCATTAATAAATTATCTTGAATGATGAATAAAGTAGTTTTGTATTGTATTGTATTGTATCAGTACACAATTTCAATTCTTGACCAAATCTACTAACAACTGTTTTCAAGTTGATCATTCACTACCCCTGAATTATCCTCATTTTGATATTTTTTTTTTAGCTTTACAAAGGGACCAAAGGTCAAAATTCCCTAATGTATGAGTTGCCTTCTAAATTCTGCTTACCAGTTTAGGTGATAGATCGACCATGACAGTTCAAGTTGGGTGCCAGAATAGCTTGGTGGATAGAGGCAACAAGGTATTCTGGTACCATCCTTGAACTGTCATGGTCCACTCATATCCTTTATAGGGTGTCAAGGCTGATTGGGTTATTGAAAGCTGTCATCAGAATTTTATTTCTTTCAGCGGTAGACTACACAGAAAAGACTTGGTCTGTCCCACTGCCTGTGATCATGAATCGGCTGAAATCTGTGGCCAGGGAATCACTAAAAATGTTAGAGGAACAAATCACAAACCCTGCTGCTGACTGGAAGGTATGAGGATTTTTATTTATTTATTTTTGGGAGCTTGTGGTTGTGTGTGTGTGGTGGGTGGGGGGAGGGGGAGGGGGGGGGGCATCTACAAGTTTGTTAGCAGTTTGCTATCTCTTCAACACCAAGTGGGATTCTTGAACCCTTTTCATCCTGATATACTTTTGCTTGAAATAAATTTACGATAGTTAAAGGGTGGTGCCAGAATAGCTTCAGGCGCCAAGCTATTCTTGCACCACCCTTGAACTAAGATGGTTCTTCTTCTTCCTCGAACATGAACTAAGATGGTTGATCTATCTTCAGATCTGTAATGTAGCCTTCACAAGACAATATGCAAATTAAAAAAATGTATTTTTGTCTAAAATGTATTTTATTTCTTCAAAAACATTACCGATGACATGACTAACAGGAAGTGTCTACTTACTCACACAATTTTAGCCCCAGCACAACCCGGGAGGCACTCGGGGAACCCCCAGAGGGGCCGAGAGTTGTCTCCCGTGCCTGCCCATCCGGTTCCGAGTCATACGATGATTCCCCAGTCAGTCTACTTAGCTCACACCGTTCAGGCGTGTTTGCTTAGCCTCCGGACTTGCCTTCACGCGACCGGTTTGGAACCCGTGCTGGACTGTGGTTGGGCCTGCTTCCCCTGCGGTGCCCTCCTTGCCCTGTGCTTCATCCAAGGGAGCTTCTGTTGCTCTGCTGCCCTGCTGTAGCTTCTTGACACTTCTTCCCGCCTTCCTGCGCTGATGGTGGTATGGAGGTGCCTTCCCCCGTTCCCACTGCGGCGGAAAGGTAAGGGCAGGACGCCGGTTCGTGGGAGCCCTCAGCTTCACGTGTCATATTTGACTACCATTGCGCCGCACTTTGTGTTAGCTTGGCGTGGCTCCTGGGGCCAGCGCCCTTGCTCTTCACTGGCGGTTCGAGTGTGGTGTGGCTGGGCGCTTACTGCGTTGTGCTTTGTTTCTTTGGCGTCATAGGCTACGCTTAGCTTGGCGGGACCCCTCGCGCCCGCGCCTTCGCACGTTAAGGTGGCCTAATCCCATTTACGTAGGTTTGCTATTGTCACCTTGGCCTTGAATGTTCGCCTTAGATGGGCAGAGCCACGTGCTCTCACTCGTACGCTTGCATGTGTATTATGTGTTGCAGTTGCCAGGTTCGGACCTGCACACTATGCGGCGATTTCCAGTGGCCAACAGACAACCACAAGGTCTGCCTTCTCTGCTCTGGCTGCGCCTCGGACCGCGCCTGTGACATCTGCTCCGCCTGGCCTGAACTGAGGTGGTCTCAGTTATGGAGCTTCTACAGGCGGTACCGGCCATCCCCTGTGAGGGACCCTCCCGTCCAGGTGCCCCCCACTGTGCCAGGAGCAGTGACCAAACGCGACATGCCGACCTTGTGGAACGGATGCCGCGCCGAACGCGTGCACACCCAGCACTGCTCGGAGAACTGAAGTCAATGTGCGGACACACAGCGCCCGCCTCACGGAGCCCACCCTACGCGGACGCACCTCGCGCCACCCCTTGTCCGCTATCAGTTCTCGCTCATCTCTCACGCTTGCGGACTCTTCCGGGGAGTCCATATGCCGGCAGGGAGCCCGCCTCACTGAGCCCGGCTCTCAGAGATGAAGTGCCACATGCCCGAGGACCTCGGACCCTTTGGAGCCCTCTTGAGCTTCCTCCTACTCCTGGCGTTCCCGCTCTCCGGTGGACGCTCGTCGGAAGGACCGCTGCGCGCACCGGATGACCAGCAGCCCCCCTCGCTCGGCCCAGTCGGCGGTGCGACCATCCTTGCACACGCTCTGTGCCTCGCCGCCGCGCTCCTCGCTTCGCCCTTCTGCCTCCCCTCGGCGCGGCCCTCGGCGCCGCTCAGGCAGGAGCCCTCGTCGTCGGGATCATGGACGTTGCTCCCGTCTTTGCAGCCGCTCCCCTCGCTCCTCCCGGTGGGACTCCCCCCGGTCTCCGCCCCGGCCTCGCCGCAGGCCCCGTTCGGCCTCTCGGCGTGTTTTGTCTTCCTCTAGTGTCCCTCTTCCCCGCCGCCCCCCCTCTCCCCCCCCCCTCCCCCACCCGGGTCTGCCCTGGGGGACCTGGGTGGGGTTAGGTACTTTTTAGTTCCCAGGGTCACCCTGGTCAGCCCCACAGGGTGAGTTTTTCTCTCTATTCTGGGGCATGTGTTTCTGTCTCCCCTTTGTCCATTCACCTGTATTTGCCTTTTTAAAACTCTCCCTACTGTCTGCACTGCCTGTAGCTCTTGATATTGGATGTGTGTTGCTAAATGGTCTTAGCTTTATTTAGGCCCCATGTGTTAGGTTTATTTAATGTATTTGACCGGCTGGCGACATACATTCAATGTTCTGTTGTTTGTTTTTTTTTCACAAGCAGTGCAGGCACGTCCTGAGAAAGCCTTGTTGCTGTCGGGACGTTAAGCAATGTACAATCAATCAATCAAAACCTTTCATCAGGGATGGTATTCCGGACACTCCCAGGCCTTCATCTGCCCCCTTCCCACAGTGGACCCGGCGGCCATTCTTCAGGCGGGCGGCCTCACCCTCCTAAAGCGTGCGATTCCCCGGGGTTTGGATAGTACTGCTACGCTCGTTCGCAACACCCTCACCTGCTTGGGCTTCCTTGAGCTGCTCACCCAAGCCTTCGTTCGCTGGATCGAGGACGCCTGGCATCCCTCCTTGACTCCCCTCCTAGGAGATCTCCTCGCTCTCGCGGAAGTGGCCAACCGGGCAGCCTATCACTCGTCCGTCAATGCCATGGCAGCCTCCTCCAATTGTGACCTCATGCGGCGGGATGCCATTCTGCTGGCCTGTTGGGGTATGCCTCCGGACCTGCATAAACAGCTTCGCCGTGCCCCACTGGGTGGACCCCTCCTTTTCGGCGACACCTGGTACTCGGTGAAGACAGCGAATGCTGATCGGTGGCCTGGCAAGACTGCTCCCCCTCGCTTTTGTCCTGCCCGCAAGGCTCCGGGTCGCGCCCTGCGGGTCTCCAGACCCTCTGCGTCCTCTGGCCCCATGCCTCCGGGCGCTCCCTGCCGCCTCCCCGCCTTCGGCCGACCCGGCCAAGTTAACTCTTTTGCCCCCACCTGGCCCCGTCCTGCCCGTCGCCCAGGGCACGGGTGGGTCGCCTGACTCTTGCGCCCCTCCACCCCCTCCAACCATCCTGGGGTCTCCAGTCGGCAGGAGGCTTGCCCAGTTCAGCGAAGCGTGGCACTCGCTGTTCCCAGATGACCCCTGGATTCGGACCACCGTCTCCGACGGCCTTCGGATAACCTTCCTTCCGCATGGAGACTGCCAGAGCCCTCAGAGCCTCCATCCAGCCTTTGGACTTCGCGGTGAGCCAGGATCTGTCAGACGCGTACCTGCACGACCCCATTCACCCCGCCTCGAGGAGGTACCTCCGCTTCGCCTGCGACGGGGTGGTCTACCAGTTCCGGGCCCTGCCATTCGGTCTCCACCTCAGCCCTTGGGTGTTTACTCGCCTCATGGACGCAGTGGTGGCCAAGGCCCGGCAGTCATCGTCTAATCCAACATCCAATTACTTCAACGACCTCCTCTTACACAACTAATCGGTGGCCGTCCTAACAGTGGACAGGGAAGCGCTGATGCGGCTTTTGGCGCAGTTGGGGTTTCTGATCAACGCGGGCAAGTCAGATCTCACACCCTCTCGCCGGTTCGTCCACCTCGGCATGGAGTTCGCTACCGACCTCAACAGGGTGCGTTTGACAGAGCAGCGGATTCAGAAGTTAGCCTCCTTGGCCAGTGACTTAAACCAGTTGGACACAGCCCCCGCCAGGGTCTGGCTTCAGCTCCTCGAAGTGATGAATTCGGCCGCGGAGCTCCTCCCACTCGGTCGTCTCTACTCCCGGCCGATACAGCTGCTGCTTCACTGGCGCCCGTCCTCAGCCGACTTGACAGCCCTGGTACCGGTCACTCTGATGCTTCACCCCCACCTGCAGCACTGGATGGATCCGGCGTGACTGGCTTCCGGAGTCCCCCTGGCGTCTCCTCCACCCCAGCTATCCCTGTGTGTCGACGCAAGTCTCTCCGGGTTGGGTGCCCACCTGCTACCGGACTTCAGCTCCGAATTCTGCGCTTGCAGAATGGTATGAGCTTTTTCTAAGTGTACTGGATAAACATGCACCATACCGAGAAAAACATGTAAAAAGTGCACAGCCTCCCTTGTGGTTAAATAAAAATATCAAGGATGCTATGTCACTTCGTAATGAACTTAAAAAACACAAGGAATTTGATGCCTATCGTAAACAGCGAAATAAGGTAAAATATCTTGTTCGTGAAGCCCAAAAGTGTCACTTTAAAAGGATCATTGATGAGAAAAGGGACACAGTTACAGTGTGGCGCGCCCTGAACACATTTACAAAATCTAAACAAAAACCGGAACTCCACCAGGGAGGCCCCTTTGGGGGCTTAACTGCCTGTCCCAAGTCAGGATAAAGGAGGAGGGTTAGGCGTGGGGCTAGCGACTCCACCCTGTAAAAAGAAACTTGCTACGGAAACGACAACAAGGGAAAAAGCGACAACCGGCGCTGGGAGCGAAGCAGACCAGGAAACTGGACTTATGACGGATGGGGACCAAAGCCGCAAGGACGTCTCCACCCCGATAGCGGAACTCCTGACGCCAAAACGATGGATCAGAATTGGATGCTGGAACGTGCGAACGCTCTACCAGACTGGAAAGCTGGCGCAAGCAGTAAGTGAACTGAACCGCCACAAACTAACCCTCATGGGAGTAACAGAAGCAAGATGGACTGGTGCTGGCAGACAGAGGTTGAGCTCCGGAGAAGTCATCATCTGGTCTGGAAGAACAGACAACGAACACCGAGAAGGAGTTGCTGTCATCATCAATAAGAGCAAGGCCAACACCGTTCTACAGTGGAAACCTGTGAACGAGCGCCTGCTGTACGTCAGGATGAATTCCAAATACGCAAAGCTGTCTATTGTTGTGGGCTACGCACCGATAGACGACGCGGAAGAAGAGGATAAGGATGCATTCTACGACGCCCTCCAAGCTGTTTTGGAAGACATCCCTCGACATGACGTGCTGATGCTGATCGGTGACTTCAACGCTAAGGTCGGCTGCGACAATGAAGACAGAAAGAGGACCATGGGACGACATGGAGCGGGTGTGATCAACGACAACGGGGAGAGGCTGGTCAATTTCTGCGAGGAGAATGACTTAGTCATAGGAGGGACCCTGTTTGCGCATAGGGAGATCCACAAACTCACATGGAAATCACCAGACGGCAAGACCCAGAACCAGATCGACCACATCATCATTAATGGTCGCTGGAGGCACTCTCTGCAGGATGTGCGAGTGATGCGACATGCTGACATTGGCAGCGACCATAGTCTTCTGGTGGGGAAGGTGACATTGAAGCTTAGGAAAGTAAAGATAGGAGACACCAGAAATCAGCGCTACGACGTGGCCAAGTTGAAAGACCCAAAAGTGAAAGAAGAGTTTAGGTTGGCCCTCAGGAATAGATTTAGTGTTTTGGAAGATGAGACAGCGCTGACTATTGAAGATTTCAACAGAGCCATGAAGGAAACAGGAGGGGAAGTTTTAGGATACAGAAAGAGCAGGAAGACAGAGTGGATCTCAGAAGACACGTGGGCTCGCATAGAAGAGAGAAGACAGATCAAGAAGAAACTTTTGGATACCAAATCACCAAGACTGAAGGAAAGAATATCAAGAGAATACAGAGAGAAAGATCAAGCGGTGAAGACATCAGCGAGAAGAGACAAGAGAATGTACACAGAAAGGCTGGCAGAAGAAGCGGAGGCAGCTGCAAAACAGAGAGACATGAAGACAGTGTACCAGAATACCAAGAAGCTGAAGGGCGATTACGGGCAACACCACGACCTTCCAGTGAGAGCTGAAGATGGAACTTATGTCACAGTAGAGGAAGAGAAGCTGAAGAGATGGAAGCAACACTTCGAGTCCATCCTGAACCGCTCAGACCCACCAACCCTCACTGACATTCCTGAAGCGGAGGAGGACCTGGACATTAACCTCGGCAACATTACTATTGCGGAAGTCAAGCAGGCCATTCAAAAGCTGAAGAACAGGAAGGCACCTGGCGATGACGGAGTGTGCCCCGAGATGCTGAAAGTAGAAGATACGGTAACGCCGCAGCTTCTTTGTCAGATTTTTCAAAAGATCTGGGACACTGAGGAAGCGCCGAGCGATTGGAAGACCGGCACCATCGTCAAACTTCCGAAGAAAGGAGACCTGGGGAACTGTAACAACTGGCGAGGCATCACCTTACTATCCCTCACCAGCAAGATCTTCAGCCGCATTCTCCTTGAACGCATTACGACAGCAGTGAATGGCATCCTTCGCCGGGAGCAGGCAGGTTTTAGGAAAGGCAAGTCCTGCATTGACCATATTTTCGTACTGAGACAGATCCTTGAGCAGTCTAACGAATGGAATGGATCCCTCTATGTGGTCTTTGTAGACTTTGAGAAGGCCTTCGACAGTCTGCATCGAGACTCCCTTTGGAAAATCCTGCGATACTATGGAATCCCCCAGAAACTTGTCAACGTCATCAGGTCCCTGTACAAGAATTTTGAGTGCAGAGTCGTCCACAACAACCAGCTCACCGAACCGTTTAAGGTGGAAACCGGAGTGAAACAAGGATGTATTCTTTCGCCAATCCTATTCTCAATGGCAATTGATTGGATCATGCGCCGCACCACAGAGGGAAGGAGGCAGGGAATTCAGTGGACGCTGACCTCAATGCTGGATGACCTCGACTACGCCGATGATATCGGGCTGCTGGCAAGCAGAAACCAGGACATGCAACAGAAGACACAACAGTTGACACAGTCAGCAAGCTCCATAGGTCTCGGGGTCAACATTAGGAAGACTCAAGTCATGAGGAAGAACACCATAGTGGGCGACCCAATCACCATCAATGACCAACCTCTGCAAGAGGTGGACGAGTTCACGTACCTGGGCAGCAAGGTTACCACAGATGGAGACTGCACAAGGGAGATCACCACAAGAATCAGCAAAGCCAACCAAGCCTTCGCAATGCTGAAACCCATCTGGAGGACCACAAGCCTGAGCATCCACACCAAGCTCCGTATTTTTAAGAGCAACGTGCTGAGTGTCCTTCTATATGGGTCAGAATGCTGGAAATCCACTACCGCTACGGAACGCAAGCTGGATGTCTTCCAGAACAAGTGCCTGCGACGGATCATGAAGGTCTTCTGGCCAAACATGATTACAAACGAGGAACTACGGAAGAGAGCAGGCGCAGACAGCATCGCTGAAACCATCGCCACACGGAGATGGAGATGGCTAGGCCACGTTTGCAGAATGTCACCTGACTCATTACCAAGGGTGGCACTGAGATGGACACCACAGGGGAAGAGAAACCGTGGGCGACCAAAGGAGACGTGGCGCCGAACCGTGGAGAGAGAGCTCAAGAACAGAGGCCTTACTCTGCAAACAGCACCCAAAATAGCAGCTGACAGACAAAAGTGGCGCTCCCTTGCCGTCGCCTCAAGCACCAGACGGCGCAGAGAGGACTGAATGAATGAAACAAAAACCGGCATGCACCAGTATTTCAGCAGATACATTTAATAAGCATTTCCTATCTGCTGCTGATGTCCTATTACAAAGTTGTCCAAACATGTCACAGATATCAGACGTACTTGATAAATTCTGTGCCGAAAAGCTCAAGTCAAGTATTTTCAACATTCCTGTTATAACGGTTTATGACGTTGGTAAAACGATATCTCAGCTA